>CM073131.1:23080100-23642600 GCA_037039145.1 Fundulus diaphanus
TTACTAATTCTATGTTATGAGAACGCTTTCATTTTTGATGTGATGAGAGTGATGGTCAGAGGGCCTGGTGACACCAATGTATGGCAGCCTCGCTTCTGTCAGTCTGTCCCAGGGCAGCTGTGGCTACTGACAGAGCTCACCACAGTCAGGGTGTGAATGTGTGCGTGAATTGGTAAATGACTGACTGTAGTGTACAGTAGTAGTGCTTTGGGGTCATCGGACTAGTTAAAGGTACCAGCCATTTACCATTTACCTTGCCTGGCCAAAAAAAAAAGAAAAGAAAAAAAAAAGGTCACAATAATATTTCGTTGGACCACCTTTAGCTTTGATTATGGCACACAGTCGCTGTGGCATTGTTTTGATAAGCTTCTGCAATGTCACCCAGTGTTGCATTCATTTTACACCAAGATCCTACATTGAAGATAGTCTGCCTGCAAAGCCTTCACCAGCAAGATTCTCAATGGTCTGGACTCTGTGGTGGCCGATCTATGTGTGAAAATGATGTCTCATGCTCCCTGAACCACTCTTTCATAATTCGAGCCCAATGAGCCCATCACCCAGGAACAGGGTAAATCTGGACTCATTCGACCATATGATCTTCTTCAATTGCTCCAAAGTCCAATCGTTATGCTCCATAGCAAATTGAAGCCTTTTTCCGGTTAGCGTTACTGATTAGTGGTTTTCTTAAGGCTACAAAGCTGTTAAGTCCCAATCCCTTGAGTTCCCTTTGCATTGTGTGCGTTGAAATGCTCTTACTTTCACTATTAAACATAGCCTGGAGTTCTACTGTTGTTTTTCTTTGATTTGATTCTGGCAAACGTTTAAGTGATCGCCGATCACGATCCTTCAGGAGTTTTTTGTGGTCACATTTTTCCCTCAAAGATGATGGGTCCCCACTATCCTTCCAGTTTTTAATAATGCGATGGACAGTTCTTAACCCAATTTTGGTAGTTTCTGCGATCTCCTTAGATGTTTTCTCTGCTTGATACGTGCCAATGATTTGACCCTTCTGAAACAGACTGACATCTTTTCCACGACCACGGGATGTTTCGTTCCACATGGTTGTTTAAGAAATGAGAAGCAACTCATTGCACCAGTTGGAGTTAAATACCTTGAAATTTGAAACATAATCATCCAGTAATTATCCAATGGGAAGCTAGTACCTATTTGCTTAGTTAAATCCAGGTGGCGACTTTTTTTTTTGGCAAGGCAGTGTATATTTAAGATGATATCAGTCCTCAGTCTTTTAGTGGCTTAGAAGAAATCTGAAGCTTCCCAGCAGATAAAAGGTCAGGTCTAGACAGCAGCAAAGATGAGCTCTGCAGCAAAATTTGATATGCAGTTAAAGTGTTAAAAAAAACAGGCATGGACTCAAAGATGCCAGCTGATACGTGTCTGATATCCCAAATCAAAACCATAACATTTAAACTGTGATATACACAGGAACGGACTTCACACATTTATTTCTTAAAGGCTGCAGGACTCCTTTGGTCTTCTGAGAGTGTCTCATCTTCTGTTGCCATTCGCCCCTCTAACGTTGTCTCACCCCTTGTGCATTCTCGCCTCTGTTACTTTTCATCTCCATTTCCCAACATGGCACATGGATGCTTTGTTCTCACTAAGCTCATTATAAGGGCCTGCTTGGAAGAATGGGATAGGGGAGTTGAAGGTGTTAGCACACCGGAGCACAGCCTCTCATCCGCGATACGCCCAGCTAATTACGCTGCTCGGCTACTGTCGCCACTTTCCCTCCTCTCCTACCCAGGAATGGATTAAACTCCTGGGAATGACCTGCCCTAGATTTTATGCTACATTGAACTCTTAACAAATTAGAAGAGGGTCATCCTTGGACAGCTAATTGCCAGAAGCATATGGTGCATTAACTCATAATCAAGATTAAATTGCACATCTCCTGCTTGGACTGATTGGCATTACTTCAAGCTCAACTAAAAAAGTCTGCTTTGGTGTGAATTGCAGCTCAGATCACTGCAGATGTGTAAAAATAAATATCGTTTAGCTTTTATTCCATTAATAAGCCTTTCAATGCTTAAACAGAATTTAAAAGCACAATGAAAACGTGTCAATCAAGCTGTCATCAGAAATCTTTCATTTGACAAAACAAGAGATGAGCTAATCCAACGTTTCAAATCAGTTGTGATTCTCTCTGCTTTGGCTAATCACTTTTACAAGAAAGGATCTTGAAAGCAACTGTTGACAAAATGAATAGATGAGCAATTATTGGTTTCAGGGGAATGACAGATGGAGGCAGAATCAAAGTGAGAGCAAACTGCGTGAGAGCTCAGCAGAATTAAAAAGGGGGGGGGGGGGGGGAAGAAACAACAATGCAAATATGCCAGACCAAAAGAGAAGCTACTCTTTCAAGTCTTCGCTAAGCAAAAGTATACAAATAGTTCAATGTGATAACTGGGGAATCAGATGATAAACACAAACACAATCTGTTTTCTGTGACTTTTTTAACCTGTAAAGTTAATATAAAAGATGCTGAAACTGTGCTTTGCGAAGGTTTTCATTCTCCTTGAACGTTTTCACCTTTTTAGCATGCTACAACCACATACTTCAACATATTTTACTGGGATTTATGGGATATGCCAACACAAATTAGTAGATTTATTTACAACAAAAAGCATCAGAGAGGGGCATTTTTAAACAACCACCTTGGGTGAATAGTTCACAGAACTATCTTTTGCAAGACTTTCAGGACATGTCTCTACCAGCTTTGTGCAACTGAATTTTTTACCTATTTTACTTTGCAAAGTAGCTTAAGCTTGGTCAGATTTGATGGAAAACGTCAGTGAACCTCAGTTTTCAGGTATAATCACAGAATATTGATTGGATGTAGGTCTGGACTTTGCCTTGGCCAAAAAAAACCACCTTACAATTCAGCTTCATCTGTTGGCCCATCACATGAAACCAAAATTAAAAAAGTGAAGTTAGTCATTGTAACATGACAAAAAAGGAGAAAAATAAAAGTAATAAAATATTTACAATGTTCTTCGCTTCTGTTTGAGCCTTTTAGGTTTTGAAGTTAGCAGATTAAATCGATTACCGCTCCACATGAGGTCTATTGGTTGAGATATCAATGGCGGAAGCAAAGGCCTCACGTTTCTGAGCACTGTGACCTCTGAAACATTGCACTTATCTGTCCCATAGTTCTGAGCCTGACCTCTTTTTGTACAACACAAAGCTGAAACTCAAAAGGCCTTGCCATTCACACTGGCCTTTAAATGGCCTTTAACTCCTTTTCTTATTTTCTTTGGAGAACACACAGAAATAAACTCGGCCAAGTTATGACAGTATGACTTGAGCGGCTGTGTGTGCTTTGTCCTTCGGGGGGGGAGATGTCTCAGCATAGAGAGTTTGATAGAAGATCGGTTGAGGCGAGGGACGGGTAAGGCGAGGGACGGGATCGTTGCTCTAAAGCGATGCACAAGAATGAAAAGCCAAAGGATGAAAATTCCCCCTTTTCTTCAGATCGTCTCTAGATTCCAATATCCCACCGATAACAATTAGCTCTGCCACTGTTGTGTTAATTAGTGTGATTAAATATCTGGTGCAGTGCCAGCAAAGGAATCTCTGCCACAGCGTGTGTGTATTTACCTCTAGAAGAGCAAATGTCAAAAGAGGAAAGCTGTTGGTTTATTGCAAGGCACGACGTAAATGCATGGAACTTTGTTTTCATCAGTGTCAACACAAATAAACCCCATATAGGTGAATTCTCTACGCTTCCTACCTGACCTCAATTTGTATCTTGCGCTCTGATTTTTCTCCGCCTGTAGGCCGCTGCTTCAACATTTCCTGAAACAAAATGGAGATAGCTTGAGAAGATGGAAAAACTGAAGGGGAAGGCCTCTTAACATGCAAATTCAGTCCATTGTTGTGAAGGAAGTCTCCTGGCGTGACACCGTAGGGGTGTGCTATGAAGTCAGATTAATGAGTTAGCGAGCCATGCTGAGCCTCAAGCCAGAGTGTTTAAGGTCACGGAGGTAGCTCTCTTTTAAGATGGCAAGATCACCACTGTGATCTCGTGGCTAATGCTGTATTTAAAGTAACTAAAAAAATGCTAATTCTTATTTTAAAAGTGCTCTCTAAGCATAACTCTGATTTTTAGAGAGTTACATACATTTTGTTTTTATTTACAGCTTTGCTTGTTTTTTTAATTTTTTTTCCCGTTTTGTTTTCTTCTGTCTGGCTTGGTTTATTGACACATATATGATACTATGATACATGGGCTGCAAAAGTATCCACCCCCCAGCATTTTCCATGTTTGACTGCCTCCCAACCTGGAGTTAAAATATACTGCTTGAGAGATTGTACCGTTTTATTTACAGCACATGCTTACACAGTTGTAGATTTTTTAATTGTTAAGCAGGACCCAGCCTACACAGCCTTAGGAGGACCCAGCCTTTAGTAATTGCTCCGGAGGATCCTCAGCCGTTGGTAAATGGGACGGTCTAGCCTTTGGAGCACTTCCTGGTTGCAACACGACGTCAACACGTCTACCCCAAGCCCGGGAAAAACAGCGCCAGACGGATAATGGATAAGGAAATTTTTATTTTTTTCATTTACTTGTTATTGGAGGAGGACAGTCAGCTTAGAAGGCTTCGGCGGCAGCAAAACCGGCGACGAATTTTTCTCAGGCTGGGAGAGCGCAGTGGAGAGGTAACATTTACCTGCTATTATTTTCACCCACAGGGGCCTGCTAATGATCATAATATACCAGTTATTAAACAAACGCTTGTCAGCAGATTGACGAATATGTTTAAATATAAAATTTTATATTTATTTGTAAGACTTGATATAAGCTTATGTTTGTAACTTTAGTAATTTGAATTGAATTGTTAAATGTGTACAAACCCTGTAAATAACTGACTTAAATCACTACTTTCACTATCACTAAAAAAGCGCGCAAAGCACCTCGGGAAATCTTATGGCAGGCGAGGCCACTAAGGATGGTAGCGGTGCATCCTCAGAATTCGGGGAAAAGGAGGACGCATTCGAAGGCTGCATTTTAAGCATCCTCAGAATTTTTGCCAAATGGGACAGCCTCCGCGCATCGTTGTGACGTAACCGGCCTTAAAATGCGTCCTTCGAAGGACGCAGCCTGCGAATTGAGACGCAGCAATAGTCATAGAACAGTTGTTTCCAAAATTTTTATCACCTCCTCGCGTCTTCCAAGAGGGGCAGCAATTTCCTTCCAAGAATTGTTTGCAATCTTTTGACTGGTGATCTTTATGGGCCAAATCATAAAGAAGTGTATATTTGCAGAACTCGGGCAGTAGAAGATCTTACTTGTCTGCCATGTTTTTCCACTTAGAAAATTTCCTAGGTGTGCAGTGTGGACCTCACAGATGTGTCAAGCATAAACCAAGCTTAGGTCTACTATTTGCCCATAAGATCTCAATCAGCACCACCTGTTTGGTTTTCAAGACTGTATGGAACATGCTTAAAGTAGTTGGTAATTTTTTGATAGCACTAGTTCTTCTGTTATGATTACCATGAACACGTGTTAAGAATGCACAATTAAAAAAAACAACAACGTATTTCTGTTTTTCAGGTATGGGGTCCCCACAAATTGCCACAGGGATTTTTGCCAATTCCTCGAGGCTAAAGTGCTCCAGCTCCTTCATGCTGCATGGTTTTCTCTCATGAATAGTAATCTTCAAGTCTAACCACAGATCCTCAATTGGATTGAAGTCCCGACTTTAACTAGGTGGCCCAATTGTTTAGTTTAATCTCCTCTGACCAGAGTACTTTACTCCAGACATTTGGGGAGTCACCCGCGTGCCTCTTTTCGGGCTACTCTTCCATAAAGGACAGCCCTGTGGACCATATGGCTTTTTGTGGTCCTATGGACAGATCCTCCATATTAAAAAAATGCTTGTTTGTCAGAATAAATAACCTTTAGATATGTAGTAAACATAATTTTCATTAAGACCATATTTGTGTATTTTTTTTATTGGTCTGATGTAAGATTCTAATCTTAAATGTCATGTTTTAATCAGCTGTAAGTGTATATTGATTTCAGTTAAATAAAGCCTGAAACTTCAGTCGGTGCGAGTTACTGAAAAAAAAAACTTGACTGTACGTCAAAGACTGTACAGGACTTGATGTTCATAAAATATCGTTCACTTCTTCACTTTTAGACCTGTATAAGAGGTGTTTCAAAAAACAGTGTAAATAAGACAGGAAACCGTGTGGCAACATCTCGAGTTTCATGAAATCACAGGTCATGTATCCAAAGATAAAGGTCTTTAATCATGAGGGCCTTTGCAGACTGTAATTCATATTTTCACATTAGTTTTTGGAGTAATGGTTTATTCCTATCTGAATGGTCTTTCAGCCCATTTCACTAAGGACTTGTTTGACTATGAAGGATAATACTCTCTTACCAGCTTTAGCCAGCATCTTCACAAAGTCTGGTGCTTTTGATCTGGGATTACTACATGCATTTTGCTATAAAACACATTCATCTCTGGGACACAGAACATGTTTCCTTTCTAAATAGCATGATAGCTTAACATTCCCATCTTGCCTATACTTGTGCATAATTGTTGAAACAAATTGGGATTTGGGTTACTCCAGGCTTCTGGAAACTGTACTCAAGGACTAACCAGACTCGTGGAGGTCCACAAGTCTCTTCTTGATATCTTGGGTTTTTTGTTCCATAATCTCAAACAAGGAAACAACATTTTTGAGAAATACATCAATAGATATGAATCCAATTAACTCAAATATTATTAATTAACCTATTAATTGTTTAAAGAAATGGCATTTCATTTTCAGACAGTAATGAATACATTCTCTCAATATTCTGGTACTCAGCAAATGGAAATTTGTTAATACTCTTAAAACAGGAAAGGTTTCAATTGATTTAATATCAGACAGTTATAAAAAAGGTCATGTTTTTCAAAACAGTGCATGTAAATATTTGGGTTCAATTAAATGTATGTGTTTATCAGAAAACAATATTGTAGTGTGCCATTTTTGTTTTACTAGTCTGCAAAAGCAAAAACAAAGTTTTTACTCTGGAAGTTTAGGCTTTCAGCCAATGGCTGGGTGGAAGCAACACCGAACAATGGAGTCTGGATTAACAGTTTCAGCCCGGACCTCTGATTGGTCCTATCTCTAATTTCGAGCCCTCTACTGGGCAGTAGGACAATTTGTAATGAGGCTGGATGTTTACAACTGCACCCTAATTAGAATGCATGACTGAGAGGCTGATGGCAGCATTAGTTTGAAGTTTAATATAAAGATAATTTGGTTCAGTATAACAAAACTTTTCCACCATCTAATAAAAGGCCTTCAAGCCACAGGTCCCTTACTTTTAAATGTTTTCATTAAAAAACTTCTTGCCCCTTAATAAACAGACTGTAGCACCTTGAATAAAAAGACTCAACATTCATTTTATCCCTTCTCACCACCTGTCCCGGCAGCTTAGAAAGGGGACAGGAGAGCACACAGTTGCTGCTTCACCGGCTCCTTAACCTGCAGCTCCAGCTGTGGAGATACTGCTGCTGTTCCACTCCGAGTGCTACCTCTGCCTCCGCCCTCCTCTCTGTGCCTCCCTTATTTGCTCAGAGCTGCTCTCTCCGCTCCTGTCAGGTCCTTGTTGCCTGGCAACTGCTGTCTTAAGATTTTCCCGGCAGAGTTTGGAAGGTAATAAAACAATGCCCCAAGACAAACAAAAGCTGGAACCGGAAAGGCCTCAGGGATAAAGATGGGGAGGAAGAAAGTGAGTGAGGACGATAGTTCCCTTATAGGACAATCAAAACTCTCTCTCAGGCTTAGCTGTAACAAGAAAGGATACTAACGGCGTCAAATCCAGCTCTGAATTTGTGACTATGACAGGATACTGAAAGAAAACTTGGAAAAAACATGCAAATTGAAATGTTATTCCAAGGTGACTGCGCATCCACGCAGAGAAACAGATGTCTTCTTCAAGGTTTCTGAATCCCAAGGTTATGCAAACATATGGTAATACATTACACTACTCTTCATCTATTGAGAGATACTTATATTCACCTTGAGTGTGGTTTTACAGCAGAGGCTTGTATGGGGCGGTTTGATTGACATATTCAAGGCGTTTTCTGGTCCAAGATTGGTCAACTTTTATCCCCCAATGGGATATCTCCGTTCTCATAACTTCTGCTGAGATAAATGTTTGTGCAAAAAAAATAAAAATAATAAATAAATAAATAAAGCATGCACACAGAAAATGCAATTTGGACAGGTGGGGAGTTGGGGGCTAGTGCCCATTTCCAGCAGTCATTGCGTGAGAGGTGGGGTTCAACAACCATGCATGCACTCACACACCTAACAGTCTTGTTTTGGAATGTGGGAGAAAGCTGGAGTACCCAGCGAGAAACCACACAAACACAGGGAAAACATGCAAACTCCATACACATACACAAACACCCCAGGATGAGATTTGAACTGAGGACCTTCTGGCTTTAAGGAATTGGATTTATGAACTGCGCCCTGAGAGCCTTGCTGTGCAGACCTGGGGTCCGTTCTTCGTACGTCGCTAACTCAGTTAGCAGGATTTCATTGTTGACGATTTGGCATGATCTTGGATCGTTTGGTTTTTCGAAAGACATCCTGTACTTGTTGTCATAACAACATGTGCGCCAGCTTAAGCCTGCTCGAGAGCAGGCTTATTTCATGTAAACAAGATTAGATCACGGCTGTATAAGCGGAGGAGATAGGGAAGTCTGCCGTAGCCATGTCCATTTTTACGACTGCAACCTGTTGCGGAAGGTGCAAGAATAATTTGCAGAGTTTTTCGAATTAATCGCGTATTGCGCAATAGACAGGATCCTTTAGTGCAGCGCGACAGTGTAATTGTAGAGAGATTTTCTTGGTGGCTGTTATAAACAGACAAACACATCATTTAACAGTGGCTTTTAAAGAGGAAAAAGTGGTGTTGGAGCCATAAATCTAAAATATTTAAGTTATTTGTATGATGGTTTGCTTTTTATTTTTATCCTATCCAGTAAGAAGATTTGTTCGGGCCATTTTATTGTGAAGTTTAGTTTACTTTGAAAGGCTTGCTTCCTGTCGAGCCGTATATTGTATCAGAAAAAACTATGGATGGATTATCTAGCCACGGAGCAATACAGTTTTACCGTGTAAACTGTGGATGACTTGGAAAAGGAAAATGTTCATTTTTTATGGATAAAGATTTTTTTTTTTGTTAAAATTCCCAGTTTGCACATGTCCTTTACTTCCCGTGTCTAAGGAATGACACTGAAATTTGGATCTCTTGACATAACAAGTGCCTTTTTAAAATAAAGTATAATAATTAAAGGCTACCATTTTGTAGAATATTCTTGTATTTCACTTTTACTTGTCCCCATGTTCTAGTGCAGGGATTCCCGGTGTAATGGCGGTTTGACAGTGTTTTTTCCCCCACACCATAAAGACGTGTAAATAATCATTTCCTTTGTGGAAACAAAAATCAAAACAGCAAATTTAATAAATAAATAAAATTTATTGACATGAAAATCTGTTTATTTTAAAAAGTGTTGTTCTACACTTCATCGTAATATGAATTTATCTTCTTCTACGCATTGTGCCTCAATGCGTAGAAGAAGCAGCTTGTGCCCATGTCATTCATTCTCGCAAATATGCTCAGTTGGCTGAAACCAGGGAATTGGAGGCAACAGGTGAGTGAATTGCAAACCATTGACAAATGTCTCTCCAACTCTTTCCTCGCTTCACGTCGTGTACTTCAGTAGAGGGACAATTGAATTCGGGCCAAAAGTTTTTAAAAGCTTAAATTGAGCGACCAGTGTCTCTTTCGATCGCGCAGCGCCTCCAACCAGCGCTGCTCCTGTTGGGGTGACTCTGAACCTCTACCAGCACTGACGCGCATGACTCGCCCACCCCCCGCTGCAGACTCCGCGATTTATTGACTCTTCACGCACAGAGCTGCAATACGTTTCATTGAGAGTCAGACAGGCGCAGTTCATTTTACGGATGCGGTTTTAGCGCATATTCAGACAGGGACAAACCGAGGGTGGGGCTGAGGGGAGCTGAGGTGTGTTGCCCTGGGCGTGTTTACCTGCTAAATGTAGCCGCTGTAAAAGTTTTTTTTCTCTGATTAATAACATATTTATGGAGCGCTCTGTTATTGTTACTCTGGTCTGCAGTTCTCTCTCTCTCTCGAGCGCGCGCGAGCGTTATCGGACACAAATCAAAGTTCTTCGTGTTTGTAAATTGTGACTCAGATTAAGAAGCTGGTGCACAAAAAAGTGAGAACACACACAGGTAGATCATCAGTTTAATCCTTTGCTTCAGAGACGTTTCAGGTTGTGGAGGTGTGGCCGATCTGGGCGTCTCTTTCTTTCTCTCGCTCCAGGCTGAGCCACTGATGCACCTGCAAAAGCTTCAGGATTCTGTTGTGGATGTTGCAACTTTATTGCAGTTTAATTCAAATTATGTTCTAATTTTATTCCCACAACTTTTGTTAAGATGGTTGAATTGATGTAACTGCAACAGAATTTTTTCTTTTTTTGTGGTGTGTGGGGGGGGGGGGGGTTGCGCCAAGCCGGTTGTGACACCGAAGGGGGTGCGCGGCTGAAAAAGTTTGGGAACCCCTGTTCTAGTGGGTCCCGTGGAGGCTCTGACATAAAAGAACAAAGTAAATATGAGATTATTAAAATGCAAAAATTCATACTGTAGAAAGTGATAGAAACATCTACCATGGACAGTATTTAAGCATTAATTTGTCTGCTGCTTTTTGCCAGCCCTCTCTCCTGGCTTTAACAGATTTTGAGGTGTTTTAATTAATGACTCTTGTTCTGATTGAGAGAAAAACTGTGGGCGTTCTTTGGCCATGCTGAACAGCCAATAGCAGCGTTGCTGATCAATGTTTCTACTATCGATACATTTCCCCTTTTAAACAAACGCATGAACGCGCCGTTGTCTCAGATAACTCAATCCAGCCATACTAATCGTAAACAGCAGGTGTGTTCGAAGAACCCAATTAGCCGGATCATGATTAACCGGATGAAATCATTTTGGATGTGTCATTTGATCTTGGATGTTTTAAGCAACGTACGAAGAACGGACCCCAGGAAACAGCAACTTACCAAACAAGTTACTGCTGGGTTGCACATGAAATGCAGATGTGTTTCTCCAGTAATCCAGTAGTTTTCCAAAGAAATTGTGGAAACGTTTCTCCACAAAGCACATTGATGGATTCAAACCAGGTGAGAGAAGCCCTTATTCTTTGAATTTTCCGGCGGCAGGCAACCAACCGAAGAGCATTACCACCACCAACTGTTCCGGAGTGCGGATTACTCTGTATAAATGGTTGCAAAATAAAAACAAACAAACATAAACAAAAAAACACGTATTTGTTGTGTTGTTTATAAATTCAATTGTTTCATGTTTTTTTTTTTTGTTAAAGTCATGTTCATCATGCAATGTTGCATTATGCAAGAAAGGAAATTAGAAACTTGGACATAACCGTTTAATATGATCTCTTTGGAAATGACCATCATTATTTTATATGGCAAGGATGAGAAGAGGAGCCGTTTGGAGTGCCTATTGCAGCATAGAAAATCTGTGCAGTAAAAATGTCCACAAGACGTTCAGACAAGGTCTGCCGAAAATCATAAGTGCACACATTTTCAAACAAGACAAAATTGTGATTTGGTTAAAAATAAACACGGACAGCCTCAGGGGTGGTCCTAGCCTGTTTGGTCCCATGGGCAAACACCCCACTACCACCACCATCACAGACAAATGAAAGACACTGAAATATTAACATAAACGAACACTTTAGAGAAAAACAAGCCTACCTGCATACACCGAACGGCAAAGATTGGTTAGAGTTTTTACAGACCTGCAGCTCCCACAGGGAATGATTTCTTTAACCTCCTTTTTGTGAATACATAATGTAGTAACTACTTTCAGGATAGAAGAATGATTTTACCCAGTATAAAAAAAGAGTTTCTGAACAGGATAACCAACAGTAGCTTTAACAACACCCATTTCTACCATGTTTCCTGGACTGAAGCGTGCTGGCCGTCACATCATTGTTGTTCTTTTGTGCATGCGGGTCGGTTTGGAGCCGCCAGCAGTTCACGCTGGAGTGAGATATGGGCTAGATTTTAAAAGCAATGTGAATGACATCGCAAAGAAATCCGATTTGAGAAAAAAAAATTAATTGAGCATTAAGACCTGCAGTGGGAAAATAGCTTACACTAAATGTTGGATTTTCTTCAGTTAAAATGTTAACCATATCATTGGGTGTAAAGAATCTTGACAACGGATGAGTTTCACTTTTTTATTTCCTGATATAGAGAAACCTTTTCTGTGATTTTCTAATTTATTAAGATGCAGGCTATTCCAGCTAAATTGTCAGCTAGCTGAACCAGGAGACAAAGCATGAGCGGTTTATTTATTTATTTTCTTGTGACACCAAATAACAGGGAAACATACTCCAAAGTAATCATCAAACATGGCACGGGGCCCTCTCCGCCGTAGCTCCCCTCTCCAATTCAATTAATTATTTTATTGTACGGTTTCAATCTGTGCGGTCGTGGCTAGAGTTGTCAGGTGGAATTGAAGACGAGGAAAGATGAGAGTAGCTCTGCCCCCCCCTAATCAAAATGGAAATATCCATCTCCCTATCAGGGTATTAGTGCATCTCTGAGGGCAAGCACCAAGGCTTTAAATAGACACATGATGAATGTACAGGCTATGGGTTTTTTATGCTTGTAACGTTAGGCTGCCTTGATGTAAATTAAATAAAGTTTTTCTTTAAATGTAAAAAATTTGCAAATAATAAAAGTCACTTTAAGGTAGCAAAATAAATCAGGAAGAAGCCAAACAGAAGTGTCAGAGGCTTTCGGTGACAGCGTAGAGCCAAAACCACAGAACACTACAGAGATGGCTGGTAAAGGCTTGATTATATGGTGCAGTGACAAACTGCCTGCTTGCCTCTTGATATGTGGCTGCCACTCAGATGAAGTTCCTGAGGAATATGACAGCCAGGTCTCTGGGCCACAGGGTGTATAATGAATGTATGACATGCAGCACTGTGTTGAAATCAAAGTTAACCTGGAACTTATAAGACTCTTTTTTTTTTTTTTCTCAAAAAGGGTCTAAATTTGTTACAAGTAAAAATATAAAAGAAAGTGCTTTTATATTGCATTTAGTCCCCTTCAAACTGTTACCCCTGATAAAACCCAGTGCAATCTGTTGCCTTCAGAAGTCTACCTTTGTTTAATGTCACCTCAGTGTAAGGCCTGCTTAGAGCATTAATCAGAGAAGCAGCCAAGAGACCCATGGTAACTCTGGAGAAACTGCAGAGATCCACAGCTTTGGTGGGAGAGTCCGCACTGTTTGTACTGGTCAGTCCATCTTAACAAACCTTCCTTACAGTGATGCAGGTGGTAGTACCTGGTGTGGAGACAGTTCTCTTATGCATGGGCAGGGGAGCTGGCCAGAGTTGATTGGACAATAGCTGGAGCTAAATACAGGACCATCCTGGACGGAAACCTGTTAGAAGCTTCAAAAATCGAAACCAGAGGGAAAGTTTACCTTAAATGTACATGTAGTGAAACGATTTCGATTTAAGCACATTCATGTATTAGAATGGCTCAGTCAAAGCCCAGATCTAAATCCCATTGAAAATCATAAGCAAGACTAGAAAAGTGATGTTCACAGCTGCTCTCTATGCAAACTGGCCACAATTACATTCTTGTTATTTGCTAAGCTGATAGAAACATACCCCAAAAGGAGTTGCAGCTGCAAGTGCAATGAAAGGTTTTTCTATTAAGTATTGACTCAAGGGTGTCTAGTACAAATGCATGTCACACTTTTTAAATTTTATTTATGTCTATAATTGTGTTAAAATCCAAGGAAGTAAACAAAATGTGGGAAATTAAGAGGTGAAAGGAAATCACCACAGCTTCCTGCTGATGAAATATTGGTAGACTTAGATTATTAAGGTTTATGTCTGAAGTCCTGAAATTGTTTTAAATTCTTGTGTGATCAAAGTGTTTATTAAATATAGTGACAGAGTCCAGTCATCCCTGTTGTATGCATACGTTCCCCGTTTCCAAACATTTCAACATTGGGATTACTTTCATTTTCTGGTATTTTTACACTGAGCCTGAGATGTGAGGTCAGTCCCAAACATGATCCCTGCCCAATCTAATCTGTGGGGCTTTAATCACTCACTGTCATCCATTGCCTGAAGCATTTTTCTCATCCTTTGTTTTCTGTCCACTTTCTCCTCTGCTTTAGAAACTCCTGATGCTTTGATGTCTCCAACTTTTCCCAACTACAGCTTTTCTCCTCAGGAGCTCCTCCCGGAGCCGGGTTCTTTATGAATAACTTTTTACAAGGATCTTTAACTTTCATGCAAAACACCCACCGTTCCAATACATTTTATAGATGTTCTTGACTTGGGGCCACTCTTTGCAGCAGGAAATGTTATAGATACAGCTGCACATGATTACCCAAGAAAGCCAGTTTCATTCTGAGCACCATGGACCTCTGTGCCGTATCTCAATGATATTCATAATTAAAAATGGCCACCTCGTGATGGTGCCACAGGAGAAGCCGCGGGCGCCTTTGTAATCATTCCGATTAGGATCCGTCCTCTCGGGCCCACGAACATGAGGACAAAATTACATGGCACTATATTGGTTTGGACCAAAGCGGTGGATTGGATGACACACCGCTTGACACTACAGTTCCTAAAGCTGCATGGTGAGAACTTCAAAGAATATTAATACCATGAAGTGGTGGGGCACATCCCGATGTCTTTTATACATTTTACTAGATCATTTGATGAGTATGTGTCAGAGTTTTGTGCGGGTAGGAAGGCAGATTCAAAGTGCAACTCAATAAGGGAATTATCTGCAGTCTAGAAGCCTAATTTAAAAAGGGACCAGAGAGCATGGCGAAACAATCAAGGGTAGTATGCCTTTGCAAAAGTAGTAGTGTACTTTTTTCTTGGATAACCTCATCCTCAATGCAGTTTATTGAGATGTCCTCTGTGACGAGAATAAATGTATGCAGATGAAATAGAGGGAAATCTGTATGAGTATAAAAAGTCTCATCATTTTATTAGAAAAAATGTAAAAAGTGTGGCCCTGCATTAATATTTAGTTCTCCTGAGTGAATACGTTATAGAATCACCTTTTGCTGTGATTACAGCGACCAGTCATTTGAAAAATGCCTCTTATAGCGTTGAGCATGTGGCAACTGAAATATTTGCCCATTTTCCCTTTCCTAAAGAGCTCAAGCTTAACCAGATTGGACAGAGAACATCTGTGAATATAAAATTTCAAGACCCTCCAGTTTCTCAACTGGATCGAGGTCTGGACTTTGACTAGGACTTTCCAATACACATTTGCAACACTAAACCGTTACAACATAGCTCTGTCTGGATGTATAGGGTCACTGTCTTCCTGATAGATGAACCTTTGCTATACAGTCTCAACTCTTTTGCTACCTGTGATTTGTTTTCTCCCAGAGTTTTTCCTTCATTTAGCTCCATCATCTCCCCATGAAAACGGACTTGCTCTCTTCTGCTAAAGAAAAGCAGTCTCACAACATAATGATGCAATTACCATTTAGTTACCCCCCCCCCCAAAAAAGACACAGTGTTTACAGTTAAATGTTTTTTTAATGAAATGAACTTAAGCTTAAGCAAATATTGCAAACCCAAGGTAATTCAAATCTGAGATGTGAGCATCAGTAAATCAATGGAATGGAAGTGAATGTTTATGAAAGAGTGAGTGTACAAGTATTGTATGGTGTAAAACAGAAACAAATCAAAACAACTTAAAACTTAACAAAAAAACAAACAAAACTGAGCCATACCAAATGCCTGGGCTGAGCTGGCTGCTATGGGAAGAGCAAGGACAACAGCAACGGGCATGAGGAGGAGCTACATTTAAATAGAAGCCCACCTGGATCCAGGTGTTGCTAGTCAGCAGCTAATGCCAAACCATTCCCACCTCACCTGAGAGACAGATTGTCAAACATTAAGGCAGACAAAGGCAGTAGTCATCACATCATTCCTCCATAAAGGCCAGGTTTTTAGAGTGCAGAACTAATAATTGTCCTGTAAACAGATATCCCCACCTGAGCTGTGGATCTCTGCAGCTCCTCCAGAGTTACGATGGGCTTCCAGGCTGCTTTTCTGGTTAACATTCCTTATTGTCCTGTCAGTGTAGCTGGATGTTCATGTCTCAGTTGGTTTTCCTTTTCTGCTATCTCTCCATGTTCAGATTGATTTATCAGTTCTCTGAAAGATGTTCAAACCTTCAGATGTTGCCATATGATCTGACGTTGCTTTAAATTTCACAGCTTTCCATGGTCTTCATAATGTGGTTTGTTCACTGATGTTCTCTACCAAACCTCTGAGGCCTTCACAGAACATTTTATACTGAAATTAGATTTTAACAAGTGCTGTATACACTTCTAGCAATTATCGATGACTCCTGAAGGCAGCTGGTTCCATTGGATTTCCGTAAAGGGTATCACAGTAAACAGGGGGCTAAATCCATAGGCAAATGAATGTGTTGACATTTGACATTGACAGACCACGAGTGATGCTTTGCAGATTTTGTTTTCCTGCTGCCTGTTTGGGTTCAGTTATGCTTTTCCTCTCCTTTACCACATCCTTTCTCGTTATCTGAGTCTGGAAGCTTCTTATTTTGGCGAACAACATGAAATAGCTAATGAAATAAAACCTGAAAAAGCTTCAGCACAAATGCAGGGCTGTTTCCACTTAGTGACAGTGAGATACAGCAACGTGCAAAGTTACATGTGAGGCACCGGTGGTGTGGAGGTACAACCTGTCTCCAGATGCTCGCATAGATCGGATGGATGTTGTTCCTCATGTATGATTATGTGCTTTTGTTATAAGATAACACTCGTGTTCTGGCAGCAACAAATTTATGAACCCCTTAAGATTTTTGCCTGAGGTTGAGTACCTAGTAATATCCTAAAGCAATGGAATGTAAATAATAGTGCAGCTAAATACTACTGCTGTTCAGAATAAAGACTTTCCACCTGAGATGGTAATTTAAAAGAAAAATGTCTCTCCTCTCAAGCCTTTTATTTCCATTCCCTCAGTCATTCAGCCAGTCTGCGTTTAGGTTGAATTAATCTTATGAAGAGTCGTGAATGCTTTAATGGGGAAATCTAAAAAAGAAAATCTGGAGCATCAATTTAAGAAGTGGTTGTCCTTATCCCTTAGTCAGCCTGAAAGGCATGGGTCCTTTAGATCAAGAGGGTCTTTGTTCTCTCCCCGTTCCTCTGTCCAATTCTGCCGCACCATTTGTTTGGGCTCTCTCTTGACCTTCAGTAATGTATCCACACTATATTTGAATAGCAGTCACAGTGGGTGTTGGGGTGGGGTGGTGTGTGTGTGTGTGAGTGTGTGTGTGTGTGTTGGGGGAGGTGTCTGACTCAAATCAAATTCTTAAGTTGATTATGTTCTTCAATTCAGCCGGATCTGTGGCATAGACTCAAGTGGTATTTATCAAAGCTTGGTTACTACTACAATGATAACCTTTTCTGCAAAATAGCAATACAATGACTTGCAAAAGTGTTCATACTCCTTCAATGTTTTCGCATTTAATCATGTTATAAAGAGATTTCCCTGAATATTTTATTGTTTTATAAACAAAACAAAAAGTAGTGTATAATTGTAAGGAGGGAATTCATTGTTGTTTTCACACCTGATAATAGACTCGTTTCGATTGGGGAACAAATTGTAAATCTTCAGCTGGTGTGGTTTGCTTTCATGCTGCAAACAAACCAAACCTTATGACCAGTCTGTTCACCAGCCTTTGGTGGCATTATGGTGAAGCTGCACCAAGAAACACAGAGGAAAAGAGGTTGGTCAGCAACACAGCACAACTTCCTTTACCTGGAAAAGGTAAATAAAATAGAATGGCAACATTTCAATGTTGTCTTTTGGCATGTGTGCCAGACAATCACAATTCAACAGTGGGCTGGACATGAGTGGAGGACGAGGCAGAGGACCACAGAGATTGTTATATTTTGCACAAGGCGGGTGAGACGGCTCTATATGAGGTAGTGAAGCGCAGACAGGGGCCATACAGCTTTATTGCACTGAGGTCCCGCTTACACAGATGTCGAGCAAGGTATTAAAAATATATGAGTTACTTGTTTAGTATGATTGCTCAATCACTGTATTTACTAGGATTACCCTGCTCTGAAGTCCGCTTCCTGCTTTTGAAGCGGCGTCCGGTACGCTTGGCATTCCCATATCCATTCGAACTGCTCCAGAGTTCGGTTCAACCAAGATCTAGGTTTTTAGGCAGACCCAGGTTCACTTTTTTGGTCCGTATCATAGTTCGATTGCCCATTCACAACTTCCCAAACGACTAAAGTGGATTAAACAGGGCTAGTGGGAATGCACCATAAAGGACCAGTTGGCAAAATTTCACTACTAGGTGGGCTGTTGTGCACTATCTGTAAGACCAAAACAAGATGTGTGATAGGCCATGACTACCTCCACCCCCCCTCCCCTCCCCTTCTCACCCATCGCCTTGTATGTGCATATTTGCAAGGTGTTTTTGGCTTGCTTATAAAACACTAAAGGATCCCACATACTTGCGCGTACTGTGCACATACTGTGAGCCACACTGACTCTCCGCGGACGTTTTACCCTATTACTTTTGCCGACATTTCTTGTGGAAAATTCTTAGAACTCCCACACTTTCTGTCAGTGGGGAGAAGTGGGTGAGGGGATGGTAAAATTAGCTAGCTGAGCATCTAGAGCTGTCTCTTTTCCAGTAGGCATCCACCACACACCTGTCAATGAGCACAGAGAGGGACTGTGATGCCGTGCGTCTTCTCGACCACCTGCTTAGAGCAGCTCAGTGTATCAAGCTTGGTGTCATATATAAAACAGTTTGATGTAAAGACTTTTTGCCGCAGAGCAGTTTATAATGTGACTCCGCGTACACGGTCGTAAAAATTGAGCGCTGCATGTACCTGTCTGCGTAGAGTATGCTCAAGTATGTGGGGGCATTAAATACAGGATAGAAACATATTACAGGCTGCAGCTTACTTGAGACTGAGGCAGATCATTGCATCTCTCTTTTGCTTCCCAAAAGACTAACAGCTGTAGTTGCTATGAATAATGGTGCTACAAAGTATGGAATACATACATATCACACATTTCAGATTTTTATTTATCCAACATATTTCTATAGCCCATGATGCTTTGTATGAATGCTGTTTGCGACTTCCACGCCAGCATTCTTGAATTCAAAAGGTATCTTGCACAGCAAATACAAATTAAAACATGCAAATATAAACTTTTAAACTTCTAATATAAGCATACCTGGACTATATCTTTCAAATACTTTGGAAAGACCCAACTTATAGATAATTATCGATTATAAAAGATAACCTAAAATCATACATCATCAGCTCTTAGCAGCACCATTTGTAGTTTTTTTTTTTTTAAATTAAGCCAACATTTCTTCTGTGACGGTCACTCCCAGCCGAAACACAATGTGCACTCACAATTTTTCTCCTTGAGCTTTGAGTTTACAAAGTGGAAAGCGCTAGCAGGATAAAATTTGAACGGCCGTTTCATATTTTGTTACCAAATTCCTCTTGGAAAAAAATATGCACTAATGACAGGAATAATCCCTTTTCACTTTGAATCCATGTTTAATGGACATCCACGGAAGCCCCCGGTAAAGCTTCATCTGATTAAAGCCAAGAAAGCTCCACAAGGGTACATGTTCGGACATGCACAGGCTTCGCAGAGACATGTCTTGAAGCGTCATTAAATACCCAGAAGTTGCAAGAAATAAAGCAATCCTACAGCAACACCACCAAGCATATGATTGATTAAAAACAATTCTTCACAATTATGCACTACTTTGTTTTCCCAAAAACACAAAAATCCCAATTAACTATATAGAAAACACAATCATAATGTGACACATCTGAAAAAGTTCGAGGGCTGTGAATACTTTTGCGCGGCAGTAATTATGCACAGTTCTGCATGCAGGGTTGTCAGGGCAACATTTGGACTACAAAATGCTGGATCAAGGGGTTGCAGAGGAGGTGGGATTCTGGCACAGTTACAGGTCAGATGGCGGGGGCCTCTTCTCCTCCTGTCCGGCCACCAAGCTACTACAGGAGGGTCATTAGAGGCAGAAGCATATGCCATTCTGCATGCATGGTCTGCTGTCCAATTAGTGGTCTGGAAGCAGCAGTCAAACGCTGAACAGGGAAAGTGGCAAAACACATGCAAACATGGATTTGGATTAATCTCAGACACATTGTGCATATGTGTTTGCAGCATCTGCAATTCTAAGTTCCCAGTTTTGCATAATAGTTTAAGTGTAGTTTGAGAGGACGAAGACAGTATTTTCTCTCCCTCTACAGGAGTGTTCAGATACAGGAACACAGCCACTCACTGTGGGTATCATAAATCTTTTAAACTCCTGTCAAGTTACACCAATATCTCCCCCATACAAAGAAAGTGTGTCGCCTCTCTGAGACACATAAAATCTTAGAAGAAAATATCTTTCCCAAGTTATTTATTTATCCCTTTCCCTCGCCCACACATTTCTGGCAGTTTTCATCTGCTTCACCGGTACTGATATCCAGGATTCGAGGTTGTTTGACATTTTTTTTATTTGCTTTCAGAAAAAGGAGGCAACGATGGGGGCTTAGCAAGTTCCACAGCCATATCCAGCCAATTCTGCAGTTTGCTATACATCATAGACAAACAATTTCTGTGCACTACAGCAATGACAAATAAATAAGAATCCTGACCAATTGATGTTTCACTGCTCTATAAGTAAAAGCAACAGAACAAGCAGGAAAAGCTCTGCACAGAAAGCAAACAGTAAAAGATGGTCTGCCTTCCAGAATGTGGATTGTTTATTATGATGTATTCCCTCAAGGTTTGCCTGCCTTTCATTTCTATAATAAGTAAAACTCATGTTGCATGTTGGTTTATGTTTACCGTAAGTACTAGCATATTAACTCTTTGAACATCTCATAAAGCCTTCAATCAAGCCATTTTCTGGCTTGCCGGGCTTAACAATGTCCAAAAGGGATGAGGGCATGTTTGAAGCTTCGGGTCACTCCAGGTGACAATTACCATGGCATCTTCTCCTGCCAACCACGGGTCTCTTTACAATGCCTAAAGCCCTCTTTCCCGTTCTTCAGGACTGGGATTTTCCAAAACTACATGTTCACCATCTTGCATTTACAGCAGACCAGAGACATCTGCATTCCAAGGATGCCATAACTGGGAGGCAGGCTAGGTGGTGGGTTTGTATCTTGTTTAGTGATACGTATCAGTTGTGACTCTTCTCATAATAACACATGAGCTAAACTATATTGAAGTTACAGTTGAACAAGTATTGACTTTCTCCCAGATCACTTCAGTTTTCACTTTTTTGTCACACTTAAATGTTTCACGTTAAACAAATGTTGCTATCAGACAAGAGTAACCTGAGCAGCAAGTTAATGTCATCCAGCTATGCAGGTCGATTGGCTACGCGCTGAAGACACAGGTGTTTTTGCCGATGGCTGTCCTGACTATTTTTATTTTTAAAACAAAACCTGATGTAGAGTGTCAGGATTCTGCAGGCTGTGCTGTTTGGCACGGCCGTGCTCTGCTGTTTTTTTCCAACAGGTGACGTGAGTTGACTAGTGGGTGTGGTCCGCACCTGCTGCTCGTTGTGGCAGCCCTTGGTGGAGCTTAAAATGAGCATTCAGTCAACTGGAAGACGCCAGAGTGTTACCCCCTTGTGGTATGCCTAGGCCATAGACCTGTTACCTGAGCTTTGTACCTGTGAGTTTTGAAATCCCTGTTTTTGGATCTAACTTTGTCTCCTGTCTTCTCCAGTTCGTCGTGTTTTTGGATTTACTCATCTGTGTTGGCTCCGTGCATTGAAGACCAGTTTCCCGAATCCCCTGCTCAGATTTTGCTCTGGCGTTTCCTCTCAAGCCCCCTTGGTATTACCAAGCCGGACAAGAGACCCCCCTTCCTGGATTCACCCTGGTTATTCCGGACTCACCCTGGTTCTTTCAGCTGCTCCAATATCTGGTCTCACTGTGGTGCTGCTCAGGCTCCCCGCCGTCATTCCATCTGCCCATCCACTAGTCACTCCGTCACCGTACCATCTAAGCAGAGTGCTGCAGGATCCGTCTTTCACTCATCCTCCCCGGATAGGCTCATCTTCCTGGCGGTAAGCGAGCGATAGCAGCGCAGTTTTTTCCCTCTTATTTGACTCATGGTAACCTGTCTTATCTTTCCTTGCAGTAACTCCACTCTGACGTTCAATTCCTCGTTCGTGACCCGCCTCGTAACAGATCTTCGTTCTTGTCATTTGTCTGTAGCTCATCTGTGAGCAAATACCCGTTTTTGAGCCTTATTAAAACATCTTAAACTGCTACCTGTTATCCTGTTCGTGTCTGCATGTGGGCCAAACACATCAAAACCGTGACATAGAGGAGCACATCGACATAGAAAACAAGGGGAGAAAACAAGGAGCATGCATCAAGTGAAAATGTGACTGTGAGCGTTATGAACAGGGGCGGTGCAAGCCATTTGGGTGTCCTAAGCACCCCAAAACACATGCACACCCAGAAACAGCTAAATTTTCCAGCATTCATCAATGCATCTCTCTTTATTCCCAAAATACCTTCTCAATTTTAATGTTTTGAAAACAGATGCCATAAGTAAGAGGAGAATTAAAAATCTTAAGACACTTAACTAATTTTACATCAACAACACACTTTATGGGAAACTGACCCATATGATCATTACAAGTTTAGTTTTCCTGCGGAAGATTCATGAGCAGAAGTTTATCAAAACCAAAAATCTGCCCTCCCAGTTTTAAATGCACTTGAGAACAACATGCAACAACACAACATTTGGGAAGCAGGCTTGGGGTCGTTTCACACCATTGTTCTCTGACTGCCATCCGGAGAGGTTGCTCCCCCAATCCTGATGGTGGTGATCACCTCCCAGGTCTGGAGGCTG
Source organism: Fundulus diaphanus (assembly GCA_037039145.1). Lineage (NCBI taxonomy): Eukaryota > Metazoa > Chordata > Actinopteri > Cyprinodontiformes > Fundulidae > Fundulus > Fundulus diaphanus. The sequence continues at coordinate 23,103,154 of CM073131.1, forward strand.
GATATAAGTATAAGACATCTCAGGTCTCCACCAAGTGTGGAGCCAGTCCCCCATCAGGCTCTCTGCCGATGGTTGGCCCCTTGACCTGCTGGTGCATTGGTGGTTCTCGGTGTCCAGGGCTTTGCCTGTCACTAAATACATATTGTATTATTAATACTGTGTATTATTCAGTGATGTTATCAAAGGTATTGGTTGGTTGTGCCTGTGCTACTTTTTTGGTTGGTTTTGTTGTTTCTATCTCTCTTTCTGCAGATGCATAAGCAGACTCCGAGGATGTTATCTTGCACTCTCTTTTACCCCTGCTCTATTTGTGCCACATTTTCTCCTTTTTTTTTTACATTTGCCTCATCTTTTTCTCTTCCTTTGTTTTACCTTCCATTTTGGTGTCCATTGATTTTCAAGTAATCCCAAAATAATATCCAATAAAGTTTTTTGCATACATATCAAGCGTAGCACTATTGCGAAAGCAGTAATGCTCCACTTGTGAAAGTAAATCTGTTGGGCTCTCTTTGGCACTAAAACAAATCCTTCTTAGTATTACACTGCCAGACAGGACACATAAAAGTTTTTATAACTTCTCCATATTTTTCTTGATTAACAGACTTTAACACTGCTGTCTAGAGTAAATAATTTTTGAATTAGGACAGAAATAACAGGCTGAACATAGGATAGTTTCTCATGTCTTTGTTGCTTTATCATTTATCATTTTTCATGTTTTTCATTTATTCACAGTTTATGGTTGGTTCAGTAGTGAATAACGGCAAGTGAAATTATGCTTTACTCAGTTTTTAACTACAACAGCAAAAAAAAATACTCAATGCCTCAATACCCCCCCCCCCCCCCCCCCCTGTAGAGCCTTCTCCCTGAAACGGGAGATACAGCTGAAACAGAAAACAAAGTAAGGTTCAAACCACAATGCAGACGAGGTCCAAAAAGTATGGAAACCTTTTGCTGATCGCGCATAAAATATATTTTTTAAACCAGCAATGATTATGTATGAATTCATTTTGTCTTCTGTGGACATGATATTTAGACCTCTAATACAAACTCCATTTTTGCAATCTATGATAGTTCTAGGACATCCTGGGCTTTCTATTGATGCCAAATTTGTCAGGGTGCGGCTAACTAAGCATATGCACTCTCTTTTCAAAATGGTGGCAATTCCTGAAATCACAGTTTTTGGCCGCATGTGAAGTAAGCAATCAATTATCTTAATAAATCACAAATCTATTGCTAATAATAACATTTCCTTTCAAATGTGAAAGTCTTAACTTTAAATTTGTGAAATTTAAGAAATGTAAAATAATCCTAATCATTCCTAATCCTAATCAAACGTTTTTCCAGTGTCCTTTGTAGGGGACAGTGGGATATGCTAGTGTCCATTTTTAACCACTTTTCATACCCCAGGAAGCACAGGACTTAGTGAGGCAGAAATTATTTTACTTAAAATTATGCAAATGGAGTCAGACAAAGAGGATAAGGAGGAGGGCCAGATAATAGAGCAGGAAGGTAAAAGCTCAGAGGAATATTTAACACTTTTGTAAAAAAAGTAAAGAGCCTTGCAACCCAATATGAATTCATAGCAATGTATAAATTAGGACTGTGTGATTTATTAACATTAGTATCTGCAAATGGAAATGTGCGTTTTTTTACTGAAGAAAACATACACAGAAGGCAAGACCTACACTACACATAGTTCAAAGAGGCTACCAAGACCAGTCGATCTGCCAAAACCAAGGATGGACTGCGTAGCGGCAAGTGATTCTTTTCACGTGCGATTGTCCTGTTCATCAGTTTTAACCAGGAAAGCCAAATCCTGTTGGACTCAAAGCATGTCTGCTTCCTAGTCTCAATAGTCCTATCCTGAATTCTGAGGTTTACATAGGCAGCGAAACACTGAACTGATCTAGAGCTTGAAATTAGTAGGAATGCAGTCGCTTGCATGGCACAGTCACTTGCCTTAATAGGTATTTTACTTCAATTAAAGTATTTAAAGGCTGGAAACAAATAGTGCTCTGGTAACAATGGCAATGATCAACACAGAAAAACTCTGCATGTTCCAATTTCAAACAGGGTAGAGGCACATCCAAATTGCAGTTGCGCTGATGAAGAGAAAGAACAACAGGGTGATTGTGATGGCCTCCAGTGTCCAGAAGGTGCAATCCTAGGACCGATCCAGAAAATGGTCAAAAGAGAGGCCCAATGCTCTTGTTCCCAGACCCAATGCTGCTGCTAAATACAACAAAAACATGAATGGGGTAGGTTTGTGCGATCAGCTTTAACCCAGTGTCGAACCACAAAATAAATGGACCATTTCAAATGTCATACATGTTTTTACCTGCCTACTAAAAAACAGCTAGATTAAATACAGGTCAGACCATCAGATATTTAGGAAACCAGAGAACATTGCTAAATAATTACATATTTAAAAGGACTAAAGTTTTTTGAGCATGAATTAAACAAAGAAATTGTATTTATCTGTTTAAAATGCTCATTAAATTAAGCAAAGTTTTATAGCCAACAAGACCCGATGTCCAGTGTAAGGGACGTTTAATACAATCTAAATAAATAACATTTATGGAAAAAAATTGTTGCATTATGTTTCTTTCAACTTCACTACCCAAACTATTAAAGAAAATTTAAATACCAAAACAAAGATTTATTTTGGGTCTCAGGAGGTCATGAAGCTCCTAGTATTTTCGCACAACACAACAGCAGTTGCACCGGTCATATATTATATGAGTCAGCTACCTATGCACGTATAACAACATTGTGTGTAGTGGGTTATGAACACAAACTATAAATAATGAAACAAAGAACCATTTGATTCTGGAAATCCAGCTGTCGGTTCAGGTTCGTACTGCTATGGTAAAATACCCGTTACTCCCACGAGATCTTTCATTTCTTCATATTCAGAAAATGGCGTTATTGGTTCTTCGGCATTCTGTTGCAGCTGGGCTTGACTCAAAGGACATTATGTGGCTCCGCCCACCAAAATCAGCCCACTTCGGGAGTTGACAAAAACTCTGAAAACACGTTGTATAAGTTAGAGGTTAGAGAAATGGTTCCTTGGTGGTGTTTCACTAAATTATATTGCTGCTATCTCAGTATTTGTAGATTTGATTTGATTTGCTCTTTAAGAGTGACTGAATAATAAACGCCTCTATTTCTTTGGTTTGCTCCAAGCTCAAAAATAAATCATGTGGTATTAAAATATGTTGCTGAACGTATTAATTATCAAAGCAACTTTGTATGTAGGCGTGAATTTCCCTTTGTTAAAACTAGGAGCCCACATGCAGCAAAAGATACCCTCACACCCCGTATTTATCTTTGATCCGCCTCTGCAGCTGTCACTACAGAGCTCCCCAACTTTTTTTCCATGAAAGTAAACTGAAATGAAAAAAGCATGAAGAAAAAAAAGAAAAAATAAAAGCTCTGTCTGGGGGCACTTCAGTTTAGTTTGGGCACTGATGACCTCAGCGAAGCCAAGGACTAGTGGGGTCCAACACCTCAAGAAAGATGGATTTTGTTGCCCCTGAATGGGCCTGGATTATCTCTACTGCACAGGAGTCGGAAGAAAGGGAGCTACTCTCTGCGTGGTGAAAAATGAGGGACTGAGATACGATTTCTTCTTTAATTCACAAGGGGTAGCTTGGCACTGATAAGACACAAGTGATCAACTTCCTTTGATTTGGTGGGTCCCCTCTCTTCTGCTCTACTGATACGCTGGATGTAGTTTTCCTCAACAGGTTACCGTGTAACCACAAAAGCAAAAGGAGAGCGAAGGGAGATGGAGGAGAATCATCTGGAGGTTGGAGGCACAGAGAAGCCATGTAACTGTAGAGCAAAGATCTGGAGTTATGATATGAGTAATAGAGTGAGTGCCATCAGACACAGTGGTTCAACTATAACTCTCAAGTTTATAACGTTTTAATTCTCGGTGTTGGTTATGTGTATATAAATAGCCATGCATGCTAGGTGAAATGCATGCATGGCTTTATGTAAATGAGGCAAGTTAGCAGATTTTTCAATCCTTAGAATTGTGATTAACTGCACTGAAAATACTAATCTAGCTCTAAGAGCAATTCCTACTCAGATGCTTATTTCGCTTCACCAACCATAAAATAACAGGCAATCAACATTGGTAAAAGACACGTGCCTGTTAAACTTACCATCTGATGAGTGAACAAATACACGATGGACCAGTAACACTTTCAGTCCTCAGAACCACAAGTCCTCTGTTAATTTCATCCTATAAACTGTGTTCAAATGAACCACTAGCAGTTAGCCCTGGGCCTCTGGAGCTCAAGCCCCGGATGTATTGTCAACACCCCCGGATCAAAATACTAATTTAAAGAGGCAGAGGCAAATAGAATATATCCTCGGATGATAATTGTGTTAAATATGCATCCTAAGTGTATGTTACCCATCCTTGTTGAGTTATCTTTTTATATAATATGTGTGTACAATATTTTGTACGTTAAGCTTTTACACATGTTCTGCTGTCCATCAGAGCAGTGTGCATCCCCAGCGTCATGAACGGAGCAGCAAACCTCATGTCTAGGGGTGGTCCTCGTCAGAGGGGGCTGGAACCTCTATCTCAACATGATCTCTCCGATCTGGAGCAGATTTGACACAGCAGCAGTGGACCTGGTTGCCACATGGGAGAACTCACAGTGCCAGTACCCTTAATTATAGCTCCTAGCTTGACCTTTCATGGAGTCAACAGGAAGAACATTATCGTGGGTAGGAAAGGAGCTTTGGACTGCTGTGCCGATTTCGGAACAGCCTTTAACTCAGACGTCATTGCGTGATGAATGCGAGTCAACTCCGGGCCTTCAGCCTTCCGGAATTTAACTACTACAAAGTACGCGCTCTCTTCTCTCTGGCCATTTTAATACATTTCCGTGAGGTGGGCTGTGCTTATACACTGTGGCGTGCACAGACATTTTAGGGGGCAGGTGCTCAGGAGGGGGGGGGAGGGCACTTTTTAGCGCACGTGGAACCCTTAATTATAAAAAAAAATAAATAAAATACACAACCATGTTGAATGAAATTTGACTTTTATTTGTAACATTCTCTAAACGTGAGTTTTCAATGGAAAAAAGTCACACCACCACCAACAGAACAGACTAAAGCGTACTACTTTAAAGCAGCATCCTCCTTGGTGCCATGTCTTTAAAGATGTTGATGACCTCGCTGTGGTTTACCTCAATGTCTTTTTCAATGGCAAGCAGAAGAAGGTCAGAGAGCCTTTCTTCTCCACACAGGCTTCTTAGTTTAGTTTTGATGATTTTCAGCTTGGAAAATGATCTTTCAACTGAAGCTGTCGTCACTGGTAATGTTGTATATATTTGGATCATTTTGACAAAGGCAGGAAAGATCAGCTGGCCATTGTTTTCCCTCAGTATTGAACATATTTCTTATAGGTTCTTTGAAGTAAAGCTGGAGTGGAAGACCTTTAGTTCTGTCTTAAGCTGCTCCTCATCTTCTCCATAGAAGATGCGGGCGACCACGCGAGTTCACGTGACAAAGGAAGAGAGATAGGCTGGTCGAGTGTGCGCAAGGAGGTGGCTCATTTTGGGGCACTGTTTCAGTGGTTTTTAATGGCTCAGGTTTTCAAAAGATCATTTCAAAACCGACCTCAGTAAAATCTTAATAATATTCAGGGCAGTCAAACTTTTTTACAGTAGCAGGCTACACACTATCAGGTAGGAGGGTGCACTTATATATAGATATATATCTATGTAGATATATATACTTCAGACTAAACAGTGGCTCTGTGACTACTGTAACGAACAAACCAATAGCAATAGCGTAGTCGGTGTTGCCAAATTAGGCAGGTTTCCAACCAATTAGGCTTTTGAACACATTGAGCTGGAAAAAAATAGCTTATGGGCAGATTGTAAAAAATTTCCGAAGCTTTTCATAACATTTGTTGGGCTTTTAGAAAGAATTACTAACAAAATATATCAAAATAGTCATTATTTATTTTTTAAATAAGTTGAATCTGTCGATCTGACATCATCAATGAATAATAGTTATAATGAATAATATTGATTGTTATAATAAAACAAGAAAAGAATAATGGTTAATCAAGTGTTTGGTCAATGTAAACGCCCAAGAGGGGTTGAGTTCTACTTAAAAATATTTCATGACTGCGTGTAAGAGAAATGTTTAATTGAGCTATACTGAGAGAAATTAAGTTTATATTAAGGTAGATTTACAACTCATGTTGGGAAGCTATTTATAATTTATTTTTTCTGGGTGAAATATCCTGATTATTAAAGAGATCTTGTGTGTTATTTGGTTGTCTGATTGTACATTTTGTTTGGAGCCCATATGCGCAGTTTTTTTCTTTGCTTCGGCGCAGTTGTGTGCTAATGACATGTTCTTATGTGTTTAATAGTTCTGTGCTTTTAACATGAGAGAGTTTGAGATTTGGCCTTTGGACTAACAGTGACATAGGGTAACCTGTAAAGTTGTGTCTTAACTCAAAAGTCCAGCATAAGCTACACGCTAATAAACATGAGCGCTGGTGTCAGACTGAACACTGACTGAAGTAACAATTCTGACTAGAACAGGTTCTGTAATTACAGCAGCTATGAGAACAAGGAGCAGAACAAAGCAGAGTTCCCTTCTACCTGCAAGTAACTCAAGTCTCTTCAGTTTGGCAGCTTTAGTGCTTGATTCTGCTCCTTGGGCTCGTAGCTATCCTCATAGACATCATATACGTAGACGCCCCATTGGACGCTGCCGGCCGCTAGACTGACGTGCCTACAGGGCGGCCATCTTGGGTCAGACCACAGATCAGACAGCTGCTGTCAAAATGAATAGGAGGCAGCTCAGATTTAATTAAATCATATGTTCACAATGCTGGTGACCTTTCAGACAGATTACCCATATTTATTCAGAACAAAAACTATTTAAACTGAAGTCTAACGGGATGATATATATACTCACAGTTATATATTTTCAGTTACATATTAATATAATAAACATAAATTATACACACATATACTATATACTATATATATATATATATATATATATATATATATATATATATATATATATATATATATATATATATATATATATATATATACCTCAGTCAGATCTTTTAGAAATCAGGGTGTTTAATGTACTTTTCTCCGCTTCCATCCCTGCTACCCATTAGCACATATTGTGTTTATGCCGGAAAAAACTGTAACTGTAAAGTATGAGGATTAACTATCATAAAGTCTTACTTGTGGAAGGTAATTCCCCGGGATCTGGTTTGTAATGCCCTTTTATTTCCACACCCATAAGCCCAGAGCCATAGAGAGAAAATGGCGCTGCATAAGCCGAGCAAAAGTCGGGCATCCTGGGACTTAGCTCTGGAAGTTTGCTGACTGTCAATACAAAATCGAAATTATGTCTTAAGTTAGACTATCAATCTTTTAATTCAATCAATTGGTCTCGTGTAGCCCCTAAAGGGGTGACGTCTTCAGTCAGCTAATTTATCTGAAATCGGTTGAGAATTCACCGGATTCAGAGTGTCTGAAAACATAAAGCACCACTTACCTGAACTGACTTGTATTCTGTCTGACTGCAGCTTGGTCTGACCTAAGATGGCCGCTCTGTCGGCACGCCTTTCAACCGAGAACGCGGCGTCTATGTATTCATGTCTGTGGCTATCCTAGCTAACCCTGCTAGCTGTCTAGCTCACCCTGCTAGCTGTCCTAGCTAACCCTCCTAGCGTGAATGTTTACTCCAGTTTAGACTTCAGTGCTGACATTTCAAACAGAAATTAATAGCGCTCCTTCCAGCTCGCTCTCTGCTTTGTTGTCACTTCTTGTAATTGTTTGGTAATCAGACCAAATTTACATCACGCTCTACCGACACCAACGGTGACCACACCACAGCCGAACTGCGGCGGCGACTGAAGGCTATGACTCGGTGTCCCGCCCCTCTCCAGCTGTGATTGGCTAGCATGTTGCCTTTAGTCGTTGATTTGATTGGTTAAATTGTATGATTGACACATCAAAGATAGTACTAAAAGGTCGATGGCCACTCCGAGGTAAAAAAAAGAAAAAAAAAGAAAAGAAAAGAAGACGGCTTTCAGTCCACGGTCTGCTCCGCGCTCAACCAGAAGGCACAAATATCGCTCCATTATTTAATCGGGGAAATGTAGGCGGCGGCAAGAGCTGCTATAGACGGCGATTTGCCGCCGTTGACCGGCTACTTTTGACTGCCCTGAATATTAATAATAAAAAAAAACGAGTTTCAAAAGGGCATTTTCGTTGATAAAGGGCAAACTTCCTAGTGCTTTAGCACCACCTAGTGTCTATGTATGCACGCCCCTGCTTATACATCATGTTTCGCAAAGGATTGTGGAATTCCTTATAGCTCCTAAGCGCCGGTAAGGGACACCGTGAGGTTCCTATGCACACGGGCTCCTTTTTCTACCTCCTTTGTTACTGACTGCACTATTCGGACAGCCCTTATTATGGCGACCACTCACACGCTTCAGCTTTGGCTAAAATGTCCTTACCCACCAACGGTATTTGGGTGGACCCATTGTATCTGGGTTTGGCACGACCCCCTGCAGTTTAGCTTTTAATTTACTCCATGCCCACTCAGCAGGTGGATGTGCACAAAATTATTTGACTGTTGTGCTGCCCTTAATGGTTAAACATAGAGGGGAAAAATCATAAATACAGACTGTAAAGGGGTGTTGTTTAAAGACGGAGGAGGAAAGAGGGATCTGGGCTTAACAATGTTTCAAGACCCCAAAACGCCCCTGGTAAAAATCTATCAATAATTAGTCTGACAGATGAACTTGGGTCTGTTGAAAAAAATATTTTTCACAAATTTAAAGACGCAAGGACATTCAGTAAATTTCTCAGAATTAAGAGTAATTAAATGCAACTGAAATGTTTACTCTATTCATTTATATAGGTATAAAGAAACAAGAAATGAATAAGATAAAACAAAGATAATGACACAAATTCTGCAGACTAGAACTAGAGCTAAAGACTTTTGAATGAACAAGAAATTTTAGCATTTACAGCATTATCTAAGCTGATTAAAAGTTCAAGTTTTATCTAAGGAGGTTTTACATTTTTGAATTCTGGGTTTTTATTCCTTACATTAAGTTGAAAGCGAGAGTCATGGTGACATAGAAAAGGAGGAGATAAAACTCAAAAGGTGTCGACTTTGTGGTAAGAAATCATGCTACGGCCTCACTTGTGGAACTGAGTTGGACTTTGGTTCATGCAGCTCAAAAAGTCCCGTTTGTCAACTCTCCAGGTGGGGAAATCTCATTACCAAAGCTGAGGATTCAAACTGGAAGACTGTTGATCTGGTTCAGTTCACTGAGAAGTCCTGGGTGAGTTGGAAAGGAAGAAAAAAAAGCACTTTCACAGAAAGTCACTGAGTGATGCTGAGCATGTTGGAGGTTTGGATAAACAACAATACCTTACAGAAACTGCCCACAAAATTTAGAGAACGCATCAAAGTGTAAAATCCAAACAAACCATTTATCACAGACAAATCAGGCTTGGTGGTGACTCGGCTTGGCGAGGCCTTTTATTGGTTTTGTCAGCGAGTTTCAAAACTCAGCGGCCTCAGGAGCCAACTGCTTCCAGTTGAGGAATCATCATGAGACGCTGATCAACCAGTTAGAAGCAGACGTAGGGAAACATGCAGCTATGCTGAGTGAGACAGATATTCTGAAAAAAATGGTTTTAGCTATTGTTTTCAACCACATTCTTGAGACTCAGGAAGAACAAGAATGTAGATAATTGTAAACAAATCTATCTCCAGGCAGGGGCTGTAGGAATTCAAGGTTTCCACCTTGTCATCGTTCTTTTGACTAAAAAGAAAAGATAAATTCAGAGGCTAATATGGTAATGACTAACCATTGAAAAGAATTCACTAAATTTCAAACCTGGTAAATTATTTGTTAAAGAAAGAATAATTGAAATACTGACAGTTTTAAACAACATTTCTGGATAAATAAAGTAGGTATGTTTTAAAGATCTGGGGCTCCATTTGCAATGAATAAGACTTTGTTATACACCATCTAATAGGTTTGTGATTCACATGCATCCTACAGTCTGTAGTTTTTCAGGCTACATATTGAAATCCAGACCAAATGAGGTATATGTACTTTTGTGAACCTTTGTAAACAAGGCCTGATCACTTGAAATTAGAGTCTAGAAAAATACTGAACGTTACAAAATGTATAGGAACTTTGGTCTGACACTGAACTTCAGTTTGTGTTGTTCCTCCCCCCTCCTCCCAGCAGACCCACAGTTGTCACAAACAGTGTCAGCAATGGTCGTTCAAACCACCCGAGCCATAATTAAATCTCCAGATCTAAAATGCCAGCGTTTCTGCTGACATCTAGTCAATATAGGGTGGTAATTACGGTCTTCTAATTTGTTCATCTCAAAATGATAATTGCTCACCTTGACATAATTCAGCTATGTGTGATCCATTGCCGCCGAGTGTTCTAATTGCATTTACCAAGTGGGCTGGGGAAAAAACTCATTTTCCAAACAAATAGAATACCAAAAAGAAGTTGGGAACAGCTTCTTGACAACTTCTGGTAATGGGATATTTATGTCTTATTGTCAGTTTCCAGTGTTTCACATTTATTATCATCATGATGTGGCACAATGATTTACTGCCAATGCATAAAGTTCTTACTTATGTTGCAGTTGTTGACATAATTACAATACAATTCTGAAAAGGTCATTTGCGTCCGGGCTATCAGATTTTCGATAATTTTGTCACAGCTCCGGATTCTAGTGAAATCCAGTGACCATGAGCAAAATCCACCTACAATACTGGTAACAGTGAGAACCTTGCCTTTTGACTGAGCTCTTTTTAAATCATAGACTACAGAACACCAAACAATACTTGGAATCAGATCTGGACATCTCTGGATGAAAAAGAGGTGGGTAATGTGGAATAATACATAATACAGATATATATTTTTTACAGTAAAATACCAGTCGAGCAAAAAAATGTTATTAAAGAAAATAAAATTTTAGAAAAATTTCAGAACAGATTTCAATAAGTTTGTGCAGTTTTGCAAAACTCTGTCAAATGAAATACAGTATGTGTTTTAATAAGCTTTAAATAAGGTAATTTGAAGCTTAGAATGTGCTTATGTTCTTATTGGAAAGGCTTGAGCGAAGTTGTGTCTCATCAGCTGTTTTGATGTTATAAAATATGTGCTCATCTAACTGCTTCCGGCTGTATTATTATTTCATCCATCCTTCAGCTGGTAGCTGCTGGAGTTTGACAAACGACTCGTTTTGTTTTACATGTTGTAAAGACAGAACATCTTTAAAAAAGTTTTCTTCCACAAAGTCTATCTTAGAAGCACATCGAACAACTCTCTGACGATTGAAATATTCGCGGTTTACTTTCCCTGCTTTCTGCTGGCGTCTGATGTGACCCATCAGAGGAGTTGCATTCAAACAGTAATACAATTTTTTTTAGTTTTTAATGTCAATAATGTGAATAATAACCCAATGCATTTTTCATTTCATTTCAAAACAAAAACACCAACTACTACCACCAAATTTTTAAATTGTCAGTGTTAAAAGAGGAACTCTCGTATCCCTGCTACATTAAAACTTGTTTGTGAAACAGGAGGAAATGAAGGAAGACAAAACCATGTGTCGAAGCACGAACATAAAGCTGCAGTTCATGGAACATTCCCTGCTGATGATTGCACCATGTTTCTGCTTTGGCAGATAATCGATACATTCTAATTCTTTATGAACTAATATCGTTATGTTGCCCCCACCCCCGTATAATTCACAAAGGTACATTTCAAACGTCTACACCCAGGCTAGTTGTATGTGGTAAACACAAGGTGAAAAAGCTTGTTTTGATCCAAACCATTGCTTTTTCTCAGCCCTAACTCAATATCTTGCATGCCTGTTTGTTGCTGCAAATTCCTGCAGCAACAAAAGCAAGAATATAAATATAGAAACTGCTAAAACTGAAACGAGGAAATATACATCTTGCTATAGATCATGACCCAGTGCACATTCATGGTAAATGTTTGTTTCTTTCTCACAGGTTTCTGCTTGTTAAAGCCCCAGTCCCAAGCTTTTCTTTGCCTGCTGAGCTATAATCCAAAGCACACTGATTACAGTTTACTGCAATGTGCAATGAATAATTCAATGTTTGCTCTGTTGTCATCTAAGTAGCGAACACATTTTCACTGCTTCCTATAAATGCATGTGAAATTATAAAAGATTTAAGGTAAAAAGCCCAAAATCTCAATAGAAGCACAATTATTAGACACGTGAAAGGCTCCAGATACTGTGGTTTAGAGGGAAATAGAACTATAATTAGAAATGTTTTAAGGAAAAGTGTGAAGACAGAATCCATTGTTGAGGTTGAGTGGTATAAAAAATTAGAGAAATAACTCACAATTCACAAACCAACTTTTAGAAATAATGAAGGAAATAATTATGTAATGACATTTTAAAAAATCACCAAAAAATGTCTTCATGCTTTTTCAAGTGTTTCTGCATCTCATCTCATTGCTTTGCAATAAAAGCTCACTGTTCATTTGATAGATTCCCAGTCTCGGGAATTAAAGTGGATGTGCTATGGTGCATCTCCTAATGACATCCTATTTCCCACAACAGTCCTGACATTTTGGTTGCCTTATTTGTTTTGCACTCTTTACCTTCTCTTTGAAGGTCACTCCTAAATTACTTTAAAGCATGCAAATCACTATGTCCACAATCCACCTTTAGTTCTCAATGAGCTGAAGCAAGTGGAGGAGACAGCCACACAGTGCAACTGGTGAAAATATGAATAATCTTTTAATATAGTTCAGTTTTATATACAATCTAGCTCTTGTGTTCTTATTATCTAGAGGAATAATCCACAGCTTTGGGTCGTGGCACTGACATACCAACAAGCCTGCTGAATAGGATTTGGGAGAATACTGAGTGGACTAAAAAAACAACAACCATCTTGCACTATTTTTGATTAAACAACCATGTAGGCTAACCCCCCACCTCAAGGATTTCTTTATTCAAAAGGAAGACCATGCAGCAGGAAGTACATAGTCTTCAAAAGGATTTTAATGATTACTAAACTTGCAGATGGCTTTCAGATGGTTTGATAGTATGTGGGAGATGCCCTGGTATTTTGAGCATGGGTAGAGCAGTGGTGGAGCAGAGCTCACACTTTCCACGTACCTGTAAATACAGAACCATGCAGGGCACCGCTGCACATAGAAATTTGCAAGTCATGCTCTCACCTTAGGAGTTGGACTCCCATTTGCTAAAAGGAGCACAAATTACACCACGGCTCTGGCATGTTGTTTACCAGTGATGAGGACCAAAAAGCTTGAGCAGTGGGTCATAAAAGCTCTCCAAGGCAACCTAACAGAGCACCATGCCTAGGTTCAAATTATTTTACCTGGAGAACAGTGTGCAAAATGTCTTGCTCTTTGTGAGCAATGCTTTTCAAAGACAACTCCTTTAACTGCTTCCTCTCAAACCAACAAAATTACTTATGGCATTTCTTCTGACAAACGAAAGCTGCAACTGATAGTGGAGCTACAGAAACTTCTTGCATGTAAAGAGAATTTTCAAAAATGGTTTCCCCCTTTACGCAAACAACATTGCAGATGTGGTATTCATGGCTTTGCTGTGGTGGAATTGCATGACTATCTAACATGTAGCTACATTTGAGCTCGGTCTGAGGGAGTCATCTAAAGCTAGGGCCCAAGGGTGTGCTGCCACTGAACACGCATATAAAACTGTTGTGGGGAAATGCTGCTGTTGGAGAATGTGGTGAGGTCACAGAAGTACTGCTCAATTCACAAAAATACTGTGTATTAAGTACTAAGAATGAAGCAGCAATATGATTATGGCAACATGATTACTCTAACACAGTAATAGAGATTTTTTCCAAATTTACTTTGGGGCAGCCACAATCTAGTAGCTTGTGAAGAAAGTAGGGAATTTTTAAGTTCTATTGAAGGGTCCCTAAAGGCGATGTAAATGAACCTAAAAAGCATGTTTTTGACAGTGTTACAAAATCAGAGTACCCGGAAAATGCTTCCAAACTGTTTCCTTTCTTTCTATGCAGTGTATGTTGGCGTATCGACAAACACATCAAATGGGTCTAACTGAGTGGAAATAAACATGTTTTTTGTGGAACAATATGTTTTGAAAAATCTTTGAAGTATTTTTGTCTCTTTGGAGGAGTCTTTTGAATTGGGGTAAAGAGTGTAAAATTTAAACAGCATCTGGAGATAGTACGTAAATTTTGCTTTTACACAACCACCTCATGTAATTTCTTTCCAGACTGCCTAACATGTGTGGGGAGTTCAAACAATTATAAACCAAACTAACCAGAAGTTAGGTTGGATTGCAGGAGTCAGTTTATCAGTTGTAACCACTTCAAGTATTCAGCATCCAGAGGTGAGTGAATCTTCACTAGTGCAAACTGAGTGTCTGCATAACATAGCATTGGGACATTTGCTAAATGCACTATGCCTATGCACTGCAACATATGCTAAAGGCATATGTAGCAGTATATCATATGTGGAGATAATATTGAATAATATTGAAATTTCAAGCTGTGTCAGAGTGATATGTCCAACAATGCTTTGTTGTTGGTTTGAGATTGCATTACGTATACCATATTCTCTGTTGCAAAGGAAGTCGATACTGAAGTGTTAGTATTATCATCTCCTCCCACTCCACTGAAATTCAAGGCAGATTCCCAATACTGTGGTAGGCGTATGAACAGCATTCTCAGTACATTCTGCCCACTGGCAGATACACTGGTAGATTGATAGTAAAATAATAAGCACATGTTCCTTTTTTTACAGAAAATATGTGATTATGTTAAAGGAGAAGTCCGGTCAAAATCAGAATTCAAACTGCTGAAAGTACTTTAAATATAAAACTACTACATACTGTGCAAAAAATTATAAGTTTTTTTAATTAATAATAATTCTCATTTAATCATGTTTATGTGGAGGAATCCATCTTGGTCAAGAATAGTACTGTCACCTCCCATTTTTTTACGTCACTCGGCGGACCCGCTGTTGAGCAAGTTTCAACGCTCTGTTTGTCACGGCGCACTATTTTCCAAGATCAAACTCAGTCGGGTCCTACAGTATATATCTATACACGCGTGTGTGTGTGTGTGTGTGTGTGCGCGCTCCGCGCAGCACGGCTTTGCATCTAACAGACGGGGTTTCAGTTTCAGTTTGCAGGAGAGCGCGCGCACACACACACAGACACACAGCGGAGGAGAGATCGCTGAAGTGACTTAAGTTAGCTGATTATTATAGTATAAGTATTAAAATATAAGAGCATTCCAGCACATGCTGGGCTGAGCACGGCTTTGCACCGGCGCTGCAGCTGAGCGCGCACACACACACACACACACACACACACACACACACACACACACACACACACACACACACACACACACACACAGCGGAGGAGAGATCGCTGAAGTGACTGTGTTGAAATAAGCAATGTTTTTTCCTCTTTTACCAGTTGTGTTGGAACATCCGATGGCCATGCACGTGGGCATTGTTGCTTCAGCAATAGCTCTTGGGAATGTCAGCGGTGAAGTCCTCTGGAAATCTGAAATAATTATTGATGATCGCAGCTGTGTAGAACGCCTCCTATTGACTTTGCATGGAAAGCGGAGAGAAATGCTGTCGCCGCTTCCGCTCTTCCACGTCGCAGGATGTGATGTCAAACGCCCCTTACTGCCCATATTTGGGCAGTCATGTCAGCCCCCATACACAGTGATTCAGACGACAATTTATGTTTTTATTTTCTTATTGATTAAAGATAAGTTCATTAAATAACCACAAATGTATTAGTTTTAGTTATAGCTAATGATACCCTGATTTTTCCTTGTTGACCGGACTTCCCCTTTAAAAAAAAACATTTACCTCTTTTTCAATTGCTGTTTTAATTGGGAAATTGCATTGCGAAATAGCTCTCCAAAATTGATCTTACTAGATTCTCGTTAATATTACTTTAATGATTAAGGATTGTCTCAGTAGGCATGCTGTACCTTGAGTACATGACTGTAATAGAAAATATATGAAAAGCTTGCCTCAAAACTAAAAAAACAAACAAATTTTGTATTTGATTTATATTCATTACTAATCCTTTCAAACTGTGCTCACATTTTTAGCAACATTCCATTTTACAAGAATGTGTGGCAAAATGAATTAATGAAAACATATCAACTTGCCTCCAAGCTTGTGAGTTTGTGTGTCTATGTGAGACCCTGCCGGGTCTTTCTCATCACATTTCCCCCCTGCTCCATGTCAAGTAACAAGATTTGCAGAGGAGATTATTAGCTAGAGCTTTCAGCAATTTTTGGCCTCAGTCTCCAGAAACTCATCTACAGTTTCAGCATTAGGGGGGAGCTTAAATTAGACAGTCTTTGAATTTGGTTGAAAGACGGAAAACACTCGTGCTGTGTGTAGATGTGCTGTGAGAACCAAGACAACGGTCCAGATTAATGATGTTGCCCAGAAATCAGAAAAACCAAGAAGAACCTCAGCAACCTGGCACACGGCTGTGTCCAAAGAGCATGAAAATGTGCTAAGAATTGTATCCATCTTGGACAGCCCTGCTTCTCATTACATGGATCTAAACCACAACATTTGGGCCAAAATAAAGAAAGGAGTGGAGTTTTTACATAGTCAGGAGAGGAAAAATGTTGGCCAAAAAATACCATCTTGTAAGTCTGACTTTATTTTAGGACATAAGAAATTTAGACGCTGTTCTTTTCCAACTCTTAAATTATGATTGACTTCAGGCGTGAATCCAGTGACTACTGTGAATATGATTGTGGTAAATAGCTACCATAAAATAACATACAAATACAATAGCTAATGTATTTCTTCAGGATCTTATCTGAAAGACCAATAATGACACCTTATATTGAGAAAGAAAAGAATACATCAAATGGATGATAAACAGTCGTATAAAAGTGTGGCACGTATGTGTATTTGTACAACTGACCAATACATTTCTTTCTTAGATTGCCTTGTTTTTAGTTTTATCCACACACACACACACACACACACACACACACACACACACACACACACACACACACACACACACACACACACACACACACACACACACACACACACAAATGTTTCATAGCCCTGGCAGATTTAGGGTTCAAAGTAATTATTTAATTTCACTTTTTATGAATGTTTTAGAGCGCCCCAGCCAGCCCCATCTTCAATCTGATCCGATGAACCTGTCGCGGGAGCTAACGATTAGAGTGAGGGAACCACTTATACTTGAACCTCGTCACCAAAGAGAAATCTTCAAAATAACAGTACAGTTTTTCATTGATAATTGAAAGAGGAGTAAATCATTTTCAATATGCAATTTAAAAAAAGTTTTTTTTCTTCCAAAACTGGCAGTTCTTATAAATTATGTTACTGTTTTAGAGATGCCTGTTTAATTTTTTAGGGGTCTGAATAATTATGGGTTTAACTTTGCATGTTTTGTCTCAAAATTTAGAATATTTCTTAGGCACACAGTCGAAGAATCAAATTTTAATTAATTCATATTTAACTCCAAGCACCTACTGAAACTTTACTTTCATCATAGGAATTTATTCTCTTTGTCCTTGCAAATTAAACAGCACACATTTCTCAGGAGCATATGAGCTCTTCCTCCACAAGCTAAATAACAGCCTGAGTGAGCGCTGACCCTTCTGGATGTAAAGAGCCTGTCATTGTTTCACACATTCTCCACATCCATCCTTTTAGTAATATGTCTCCTCCTGCCAGCGTGTATTTGAATATTTCATTCAAGACAGATGGAATCCTAATCTTAGCTCCAAGCTGTGGCGTTTTGTCACAGATCCATTTTCCAATCAAGCCGTCTACATCTACTCCGCCATTTTTCCTCGCTCGCTGCTCTGTTTTGTCCTCCCTCTGGCTTTGCCAGCCATCACTCACCGAGTAGACTTTCTTCTCTTCAAGCCTCATTCTTTCCTGCTGACTTTACTGAGGTGCGTCAGATTGAAACAGCTGAATATTTAATTTACTTAATTTTCCCCATCATATATGACATTGGGTCTAACAAGCATAACTTATTTGATATCTTGACGTAACATCAACATAATGGAGTGTGTGGAGACAATTTAGTGATGTTGGAAAAGTAACACTTTGTTATTGTTGCGACACTACAGCAGGATGGAAGATTATCCACATTGATTCATTCATTATTTCATGGAAAATGGAGTTGTCCTCCTACAAAACCTGCTCTTGTTCTTAGATTATATTTTATCAACTTATTTAATTTGAATCTAATTTTTTAATTATTTTTATTGTTACTGTTTTTAACTATTTTGTTGAATCAAAACAGGTCTGTCTTGTAAAAAAAGATCTAAATGAGCCAACCTGTATAAATAAAGGTTAAATAAAATAAATAAAAATAACTTCTATACTTGATAAAAATAGCCTATGCTTGACTTTTTTCTTATTTGAACGTAAACCAGAAAAAAGAGAGGAAAAAAAGACAGAATTCTCATCATGATTAGGCTGCAGAGCAGAAAATTCATTTGTTCATTACAGTGGTTTCACATTTGATAAGGAGTAAGTTAGTCCAGATTGCAAAGCTAATTTATATTAAATACATAATAAATAATGCATGCTTTAGATAATTGTGACCTTAGACAGATCCTGTGAGTGGCATCATTAAATAAAATCACACGAGGAATTGGATTGAGGTATGAAATGGATTTTTAACATAACACATACACGCAGAAAGTGATAGTGTTCAAAATAAAACAATTGCATTTCATGGCCCTTAATCTTGAAATAATTTTTCATTGGAGCGATGCTCTAACCGTCTGAAATAAATATGGACCTGGTCAGTACTCAGCTGCATCTGCTGAATGAGTCTCCAAATCTCAATAAGTTGATGAATCCTTATTTGTCTAGCAACTTCTTGCTCTTTCTGCTCCTCAACATTACCTGTCAATGTGATGGAAAGTTTCTTATTTGATCTCCTGACAGATACAGTTTGCGTTCTGATTGCAGACAGAAAAATGTTGATTCTTCCTTTGTACTCCCAGCAAGCAGCCGAGCTCAGCCTAGACAATTTCATTAAAATCGCGCCCTTCTCCTAGGCTCAGAGCTGCTGACATAGGCCCCATGATATATGTAGTAGCATGTGAGATACACACTATAATCAGCAAATATGAACCTTAGCTGGGATCTGACCGTAACAGTAGGTTCTAAAAAAAACAGTAATAAGAGAAGGCTGAAAATAATTAAAGTTTATCGTAGTTAGGTAGCTATTGGACATTGACTTATAAATGTTTGAGAAGCAGTTGGATTTCAGTAGCAGTTTGGTCTGAGAGTCCTCACATAACCTTGTAAAATAGTGACTACTGTAGTCTACCCCAGATAATCCCATGTAAAAACAAAAGAAAACATCCAAACAAAACATAAAAACTATTCATGTCATACTATTGCACCTGGATAGTCAGTGTAGAGGACAAGTACACTCACCCATAGAGTACATTGAAATTTTAGGAAAGACTGATGAGTAAAAAGAAAAATACAAGTGTAATCTCTTCTTGATGGGTAGAAACAACCTAATGTGATCTACATTTAATTTGAGCAATAAGGCAGGGTTTTACATTTTGGGCAGATATTTCTTTTTATTTGAACAGAGTATTTAGAAAAGTGTTTTC
This sequence comes from Fundulus diaphanus, assembly GCA_037039145.1. Classification (NCBI taxonomy): domain Eukaryota; kingdom Metazoa; phylum Chordata; class Actinopteri; order Cyprinodontiformes; family Fundulidae; genus Fundulus; species Fundulus diaphanus. The sequence continues at coordinate 23,122,909 of CM073131.1, forward strand.
CCTCTTTTGTTTGAAAATCCAACTTTTCTCATCAATCCTCATCAGCTGCTCACCCATAAAAGATGAAGGTTTGTTTACCTAACTTTGATGGTTCATCTCCCTGATGAGTGTTTCTGCCTCGCTACAACTAATGATCACTGCTAAATTTGCTGTGCAGAGCAGCAACTTAACAATTATAGGTTTCGTTTGTTGATATAACAATGAATCATTCTGATGGAATGAATATTTTGATGCAAGGTTTTTCACCAATGTATTAATGACACTTTAAACAACATCATAATGAGATCTGACCAAATACTTTGGTCACAATCTTCGTAAATAATCTCCAAGTAATTTCCAGGTCCGAAGTTTGCAGACAATTTGTACATATGGAATATATTTGAGTTTGTGTTGAGCTTCACAAAGTGGTTTTACGTCCCTCTGGGTTGTCAGCTTCCATTAATTGCTGCCTCCCTGCTGCTTTAAGAAGTTGTGACTAGCCCACCACCCGACTGTCACTCCTCTTTCATTATTTACCCATTCAAATGAGAGAAAAATGTTCATGTCGACATTAATGACTCCACGAGAGAGGGGGAAGAAGGACTGAACTAATTAAGGTGACTGACTCACCTCACCATTACAGGGAATTTAGTGCGGATATTGTAGTGTATTGTATCTCCCCCACCACCATCACCACTTTGACACCCTCTCTTCTTTTAATTAATGCTCACTCCAAAAAGTTTTGTCCAGTGACGAACAGAGAAGGATAGGAAATGGTTCCGTCCATTTAACAAAGATAATGTTTACTACAGTAGTGCAACGTAGTAGAACTTTGCTCTTTAATTAAAAAGATTGAGGCTATGACTACACCTAAAAGGACATTTTCCTCCCATTGGAAAGAACAATTCTGTTGTGTACACAAGAACACGGAAATTACAAAAATAACTGGGAGATACATCGTCTGATAATAGTGATAATAGCATCCACAATAACACAAAAAAACAACAACAACATGAAAATGATCACAGCTACTGTTTTGAAAAAAACAAAAACAAACTACTGTTACTAATTTGTTGGACATTGATTAAAATTTCATCACCTGTCACACCAGTAAAATTTTATGACATGGTCAGAAACAAATAGAAAAAAACATAATACATATGATACAACAACAGGTTTTAGCTATGTATTATATGCACAATACACAAAGCAATTATCCATATGTTGAAAACTGACAGGATTTGTCTATGGATGAACCCAGAACCACACACACGGGACTCAAATTGAGAGTTTTATTGTAAGGATTAATAGGATGATGGGTGATGAAACCAGCGAGGCAGGACTGCGCAGGAACAAGGGTGCAGATGATGGCAGGAGCTGACGGCCCGGAGAGAGAGACCTTGGAGCCAGAGACGGGTAGCTGAGTCCTTGGCTCGGCAGAGCGCTAGTCAGAGCACAGCAGCAGGCCCCTTCAGCATGGCATACCAGAAAAAGGCAGCAGGATCCACAGGAGGCAGAGAGTACCAGAGCAAGGCAGCAGGACAAACCTTTAAGGAGAAGCAGAGGTAGCAGGGTTCCAAAGACTAGCAGGCAGACAAGCATGGAGAAGGTGTATGTTGATGACGGACCGGCAGGGAAATGAGAACAGAGGGGAACTTAAATAGGGAGAGTGGCAGGTGAAACGACTGATTGAAATAACTATCCACAGGTGTGACTGATTGCAAGGGAGTGAAGTGAAGGCTGAGTGAGATGGGGAGGAGAAAACTGAAAGCTAACAATAAATAAAGTTGAATCGTAACTAAAACCCAAACGAGGAAGAAAAAATGAGAACTAATGGTAAACAAAGGCCAAATCAAAACTAAACCATGACAAAAACAAGGCTGTAAAATCAAGATTTTCCTGAGATCTACATTTAAGAAATACAAATACAGTGCAGTGCACAATTTAGCCCAATCTTTTTCATAACCCTGGGAGATTTAGATTTAAAATCATATTCATGCATAATTCTGACAATTTATCTTTGGTGATGAGCTCCAAGTCTTTGACCTTGGAAGGCCTCCTTGCCATCACCCTAAGGTTTAACTCCCTCCCACACAGCTGAGGACTCAGGCTAGGCCACTCAAAAATATTAATAGTGCTTCTAGTCAGAAGAAACATGTTGGTAGAATTAAAAGATTGATTTAAATCTAAATGTGTCAGGGATATAGATCATTTTTGGCATACCTACAAATCTTTAAAAATGTAAAGTAATAAGATGTATTTACTGATTAAAAAAATCACATATTGCTGGCCAGAAATTGTACTCACATATGGATGAGGGTTGAAATCAATACATCTTTATACAACAAATTAGACTAAACTAGATCATGTTAAGGTTTCCTACACTGGTAGTCAGGTTTTCAGTTCACATACTATTCAGTTAGGAACTTATTACGTCATAATAACAAACACAAAAATAGTTATTAGTTAATTAAAACAAATTGCCATGTTTTATGTTTTTTTTCAATGCTTTACACGCATTATCATGGTCAAACTTCAGAAATGAAATAGCTTTGTGTGGTAGGGTAAACCGCACAAATGGACTCTATGGCAAAGACAATTACCCCAAGGATAAGATTAGGTCCAGATGAGTGTATTTTTGTGTAAACTGTATCAGAGACCCTGGCCAAACTCAGTTCCTAATCGCTGTTAATGGTTTTGTTTTATACCAGCTGCATCCCAAGCAAGTATCATGTTTTGTGTTACCCATTTTTAAAACTTTGTAAAAACTATTGCTTACCATTGTAATCTCCATTATAGACTATGCTTATTATAATATTATTCATCTAGTCTGGAATTTCCCTTGTAATCTATGTGTTTTTCACCCTTTACAATGATGTTGACAAGCAACATGACCTTTGATGTTACTCAAAGTACTCGGCTAGACCAGCTATTCCTGTGGTAGATAGCTGTGCAGAGAGTAGCTGAAGCATGTGCCATTAAATCTGATGTTCCGAGGTTCAAAGTTTATGAAGCAGGTGAATCTTTTTTTTTTTTCTGTAAGCTTTGTTTGCACATAACTAACTGGAACCGCATTGTAGTAATTTATGCATGCAATTTATTTATGAGTACAGGAGTTCTGCTTTTTGGAGCTGCCGGTTACCTGATATATCGACAAATTTGGAAAATCTCAGCAGCTGTTCTGGCCATGGTGAGGGGCCAGAACAGCAGGAATGTGTGAAGGATTAAATCGAGCTGTGAACACCCAGACTCAGATGCTTTGTGAGCTAAACCGCAAGCTGGATGCAATCCTTGCACAGTATCGCATGCTGGCTGTAGTCTGAACTCAATGGTGAATGGAACAGATCTTGGGGAAGGGCTAAGCTCGATTAACAGTGGAAAGACCACAAATATGGCTGCTTGGGACTCGCCACTGAGACGTACCGGAAAGACTTAAACCCTTTAACCCCAGAAGGTTTTAGGAACAATTTCCGCCTGAATCTGATATAAATTAAGTAGAGCTCCAAATTTATACATTTTAAATGTAAAATTTAGTTTTTATGTCACACTAAGGCATTGAAAAGTATTTTTCAAGTGGAATCACCAAGGAAAAATCTAATTTTCTTAGCCTGGCCTAAATATTTTTCAAAATAAACACTGTAAAACTACATGAAAACCCTTATGAAAATATAGGCGAAGCCTCACACTTTGTATATCAACATCTTGACAATAGCTGCATCAAATCTGGATTGAATGAGCTGAAGCATGTTGGTTTCACAAAGGTTTTAGTAGGCAGCGTGAGAGGTGGACCCCTGATTTTGCCACAGTTTATCCAAACGTGCCAAACAAAATTTTCAAGGTGTTTTTCACCTTATAAAATGGAAGCAGGTCAAATAAAAGTGCTGATTTGCATTTTAGGACTGCTTCTGCACATGAAAAAGCCTTGGTATTAATTTTTTACCCTGTGTTTCATCAACATGTATGATATAAAATGAAGAGAAATGCCAGAAATCATTACTCATATCTGTTTAAGAAACTTTTAAAATGATCTGTTCTCTTCTCTGCATTGCTATGGTGGTAGATGTGGAGAGAGGAGAAAAAATCTAGCTGCATAATGTTACATTATTAATTGGTCACAGGTGCAGCTTAGGAGAAAGTGCCCATACGTCACTGTGCGCATAGCAGCAGGGAGGGAGAGTTTTGTCAGCTCTGTTGCGCACAGCGATTACAAAACTAACACAGCTGGGAGAGAGATGTGGGACTCTCCAGTCTTTAACACTACCGAATTTGGAGGTGGTGGGGTGGAGTTAAGCATGTCTGCATTTTTCTAAGAGAGTCAGCAATGTTTGATAGACAGTTAATTGGCATTTTGTGTGTAAAACTGAAGTATTTGTGAAAAGAAAAAATAGGGGCTTGTTTTATAAAGATTAAAGTCCCCTCCTTTCATTTCACAGTCTGTCTGAGATAAAACCATCTGTTGCTATCTGAATTTGGCTCCTGATGCCGGCCTTGGAGGCTGGTATCTCAGAGACTTAGTACTTGGATGTGGGAAAAGACCGGCATTAGTATTATTTGAATTAGGCCAAATCACATGTTTTATTGCTACTCCTGCCCTTTAACATTTAATTGAATTTTACAAGGGGTAAGATCTAAAATATTACACTGCTAAACCAGAAGCTCATTCAAAATGCCAACATAATGTTAATTATGTTTCCTTTTATGCAAAGTGACCTAGCCTCATTATACCTACAGATGAAGTGGTTATTCCAAATAGACATTAGATTGATTGCTGTATTAATAAAGATGTTTTCAAAACAGAAAATACATCTGCCTGTTTTGCCACTGCAGTTCTTACAGTTTCAAATAAAGTGTGCCTCTAAAAATCTTTTCCGTTTGGTTGTGATATCAGTCTCCCCCATCGTCCTACAACCAAGATAAGTTGTGACACCCCTATTGCAAGACACCCATCAAGTCTTATGGCAGCAAAATTCTGATTATTTTTCAGTTTACAATTTAATAAATTAATTCATATTTCTATGTTGGTTTTCTATTAAATCAATCATGAAAAAAATGTAATGCTATATCTACAGTATTTAACATCTCAAAAACTCTAGAGCAAATTATCTTTCAGTTGTGTTTGAAGGTATAAGACAAACCTTATCAGACCTGCATTTACTATCATGTCACAAGCGTGTGACAATAGAAAAGAGCCAATAAAAGTTTCAGATCCACGAATGGCAGAAATCAGGTTCATTAAAAAAGAACCATGGAGAGGGATTTGAAAAAGTGGGAAGGCAGAAAAAAAGTCACTCCAGCTTTATCCTGGTAGTGGTTTGGTTTTCTTGTCTATCTGTCTCATCTTTTCTTCTGTCTTTCAGCCACCATCTCCGACTTCCTGAGAGCCCTTTCACAATACCCTGATTCAAACACTTTACTTTAAATCACATCCTTTTGTTTGCAAACCTCTACACTTTTCTTTAAAGGCAGGCCTTTAAGAAATTAATCTGGATATTGAGAAATACTGCTGCAAATACGTGCACACACACAAAGAAAGCAAACACAGCTATTGAGTGGGTAGTAAATTGCCAATTAGAGGATGGCATTGTACTGCAAGGCCTATATGCATTTAAGAATGAGGGTTTAGGTGGTGGTGAATTAGAGTCGGTTTCCTCTGGTGAAACACTACCTGTCAGTCAAACAGCACTTGGGGAAATGTGTTTTCATTAAGCCATAATTAATAATAGTATTAGTAATAGTATGATTCCCTCCCAAGGGGACCATGAATGCTGGGTTTCCATTATGAACAACTCACTCTTTATGGAACTATATTTAAAAAAAGGAATAGTTTGCCTCTTTTCATTATTTGAGTGAATGACATAACAATTAAGTCATGTGTTAAATGTAGAATGCAATGCAGTGCTGTGCAGTTAGATGTCTGGTTAAATAATGCTGTGTATTTGTTAGCAATGGGTGCAAAGTCCAAAAGGCCACACAGGTGAGAAGAAAATATTAGCAGTCAGAACTCTGGAAGGAACTGCATCAATAACAAAAGCAAGCATACCAAAAGGATCTGATAAAACTGCAGATTTAAGTAGCAGTTTTGTCAGGTGCCCAGACAATGCCCATGTCTGGGCTCTCCATTAGAGATAGGTTGAGAAGCTTGGTCATCTGGAGGGGACTCAGAGAGAAGCCGCTGCTTCTCCACGTCGAGAGGAGCCAGCTGAAGAGGCTCGGACATCTGGTTAGGATGCCTCCGTGACATCTCCCTGGTGAGGTGTTCTGGGCACGTCTCACTGGGAGACCCAGAGGAAGACCCAGGACACGCTGGAGAGACTGTTTCTCGGCTATCATGGGAATGCCTTGGGATCCCCTCAGAAGAGCTGGCCCAAGTAGCTGGGGAAAGGGAAGTCTTGGCCTCCCTACTAAGGCTGCTACCTCCCGCAATCCCGATCCCGGATAAGTGAAAGAAAAAGAAGAGGAGATTCTTGAAGTTATAGTTCAGTTGCAAAATGTATAATGGGAAAGCAAATAAAAAAAACAACAACCTCAAAGTCCGCTTTTGGTCCCAACCACAAAAGCGGTGCAAAGGACTTTTCTGGTGTGTATACATCTTAAACTCTTTAACTATTGTTGCATTATCTATCAGCAGGCTGGATAATGCAAAAGTCATGGGATTTTATCATGTCATGGCACCTGCAGTTAAAATCATCAACTCCATTCGCGCAAAAACCAAGCAACACCGAAGCTTCAAGGTTTTCCAGGAGGAATGTTCTGTAGAATATAGAGACATCCTTCTTTTCTCGCTGTGTAAGATCAAGACATTCATTAAAATGAGGGAAGAGTATACTACACTACAAAGTGATGCTGAGTGGCTACCGGATCTAGCTTTCCCAGTGGAAGTGACTGAAAAAATGTATCACGTGAACCAGCAGTTGCAAGGTAAAGACAGAACAGTGTGTGAAATGATCAGTGCTGTGCAGGCATTCAAAGCTAAACTCTCATTTTATGTCCAGCAGACACAAAATAAAAGATTTCATCACTTCCCCTCTGGTTGAATCTATACAGTGCCAGAATATGTGCAGCACATGAAAGTTATGTGAAGATGGTCAATTTATGAGGTCAGAAATTGTTACGATTTGTTTTGACAAAATTTGAATTTAGAGAAATTCAGATCATTCAGAAACACAGCATCCCTGTGTTGTTGAATTTTATTTGATTATTTGAGTTTTCCACATTTTCTGAAGTGTCATTCAGGAGCAGAGCATGCCAGTGCTATTCCGTTTTATTTTTTGTGCGCATTCTCTATAAGGATGTTCATTTTCAACACTCAGATACTTGTCAGTGAAAGTATTTATGCAAAATATGTGCGTTGTTAATATTCTCAATGCATTATGTATAAAATAAGCATTCAAAAATTGGCCATAGAAAATACTGCTAAGCATGAGTAGCTGTCTGGTACTTTTTTTTGTAAAAGTAGCTCACAGATGATAAAAGGTTGGAGACTCCTGCTTTACACAATTCTAATAATGACTCAGTTTTTAGCAAATGTAACAGGTCCCAGCAATGTAGACTATTATACATATTTCTTGTGTGCATGAAGCAAGTGAAAGCAGAGAAATGAGGACAGGAAATCATATTTCCCTCCAGTTTGTGTCTGTTTATTCATAAACTCACAAAACTTTATTTGCACAGTGCCACTTCCTTCAGTTCACTTTCCTTTAACCTCACTTATAAAGTCCTTCCACAATTACCAAAACTGCTTTGTGTCGCAGTCTCATCAATACACATCTTCCATTCTTGTGATCAACACATTTTTACCACAGTATTAAAACATCACTGCTTATCAAGTAAAATGAGACCGTTGTGTTGGGTGACGGCTGCCAGTATTTAATACTTTGGTATTAAAGTGGTGGAACTCAAGATTTCACTGGAAATCCATCCATCCATCCATCCATCCATCCATCCATCCATCCATCCATCCATCCATCCATCCATCCATCCATCCATCCATCCATCCATCCATCCATCCATCCATCCATCCATCCATCCATCCATCCTTTAATCCAATCAATGTGAAATTACTTTAACAAGTCTCCAATTTGGGTGTGAATACTCATGTTTAAGACTATAATTGATACTTTTAATCAAAAGGAAGCAGAAAGCACACAATGCCTTACTGCATAGACATCTTAACAGCTTTGCGGACTCTGCCGTTACTTTTCGGTGATTAAAGATTTGTTTTTGACGCTCCTGGCTGTCCAAGTCAAGAAATTGGATTCAGTATGTTGTCACCAAAAGCATTCATAACTTCCCAATATAGCGACTGTGAATGGCACTTGTATGCATTTGAAATCCTTTCAAATCATCTTTTATTATATAGCAGTATATTAAAATACAGTATATAAACTGTAAACCTCCTCCTAGCAGAGGACCAGAAAAGATTTCAGTCATTGTAACACTCAGTAATACTGACATTTTCAACCTCATCTGTCAGGCATCTGTCTCTTCACTATCACCTTCCACAATTTTCTACAACAGCAATAGAGAAAAAGAAGTATTGCACACACAAAAAATAAGTGTGCAAGGTAAAATGTATGGAAAGCTTCTGCAGAGTAAGAAACATCGCTGAGGGAGAAAAAAGGAACACAACTACACAAGTTAATCAAGGTTTGCTTGTTTGCCCTCCAGCTCCGTCACAGCTGCCTCCAAGATTTAAATATAACACAAAGCCTAATACTAACATGGGGTGGGGGTGGGGGGCAAAATGTTTAGAGGTTCTGTCAAGGGGGAGTGTGGTTTCTCAACATTTTGAAAGGAGAGACCTCAGGTGATACGTTCTTACAAGATGGAGAAGCACAGCTCACAGCAACTGAGCTGCTACTGAGTGGGAGAAATTGAGACGGAAAGCACAAGATGTGCATGCATGGTTGTCACTTGTCAGCAAAAAAGTAATAATGATAAATGTTTGCTGCAGCAGAATTTAGTCAGATGCAAGTGAATGCGCTGTCTAACTCGTGTGCAGCACACACAAAACACAAGTAGTTCCTTGTGTTATTAAAAGCTGTCAGGCTTTTTTGGAAATAAACCTGAAATCCATCCATCCGTCTGTCTGTCCGAGGTGATTCTCATCTTTGTTGTAGAAAAACTAAGTAATTTAATTTAAATATGTTGTGTGGTTTATATGGTCGAAAAAAGCAATTAGTAGTCAATATGAATGGCAGCGGCAAGAATGTGATGTAGTGTATGTAGGTTTGCCTAAATCCATATTAGTCTATTCAGAATTGCCTTAATGGCTATTCTGAGGGAGGTCAAGACCTAAGCGTACTTCTACCATTTTAAAGAGCCCAGAACCATTATGGCAGTTAACGGGAAAGCTATTTTATGAATCTTTAAACCGCCGTTGTGTTTGCAGGAGGCAGTTACTAGCGTTTCCAGTCACAGTAACTACATGTTAGAAAACTAAGGAGGCATAAAGATATATATAAAAAAAGCAACAGTATGAGTCATTCATGGGCGAAAACTGTTTTATGACTATGAGATAGTCACCCACAGGGACTGAAATTGGGAGTGTCCTATTTACCATAAACCTCAAATAACTTGTCTCATACTGTTTGAGAGGGATAGGATTTCATCTTTGGGCTCATGAAAGCAGTATGAACAGATGTTAATACTCGGACTAAGTATGAAGACTCCATATTAATACAAGGTTCAGATTATGATCAAAGTCACCTCATGAAACAACCGTTGTCCAGAACATGCACCGTACCGGACCATGCACTGTTCTTTCATCCTTGAGAGTTTTCAGAGAAGGAAATCTCATCTGTATTACAACCATGTTTCTAGTCTCAGCACCAATACCGCAGCTCGCTGTCATGTTACATCAGGTTGTTCGAGACAAAGCAATCGGACAACATGTAACGGTATCTCCCAGTTCCAGATACGAGCCAGCCTTTCATGTTGTCACTCTACTAAGTGCCAAATCCGTGTCGAGGAGTTTGTCCGCGAGGGTTTGGACCAGACAGAAGAACAATGATGTTCATGAGGAATGTTGTCAGAACAATACGAAGTATGAAAAATTCTTAAAAGTCACAAGTTACTTTTCATTACCTTGTTGCAAACCTGACATTTTTAAATGTTTTTTTCCTTTCTAACTTTTACTAGAAATGTAACAAGAGAATATGTCTGTCAGTTTAATGACATAATATTGTTAAATTGTTTGCACAATTTTAATTCTACAGATTACATATTTTTTTTAATTATGCCTCTACACCCTCACACTCCATTAAGTGCTGTTTCTTGGTTGTCCCTTATAATATCAAGGACGGCTAACTGACATAGGAGCTGTTTTCCCTACAAGACAACAGTGCTGCCATCTGTGTCATTGTGCTGCTGGGCACAGTTGGCAGCAAGTTGTGTTCACTAGCGAGACATGGTGAACACAACTTGCTGAAGTTCAGCTGAGAATCAGAATGGGGAAGTAAGGGATTTAGTTGACTCTGATCCCGTCACTGGCCTCCAGATCCCAAACGGCTCTTGATCTCAGTTCTCTCCTCAGAGCTCCTGAGTCCAGGCTCCTCCACCGTCACCCACTGCTTCTCCAGTACCTTCTAGCAGTCTATAGCAGATTGCCCCTCATCCCATGCCAACAACAGCGATTCGCCCATTCAGCTGCAGGTCCTAACACTTACTCTGTTCAGCTTTCAGCACCCGAGCCCGCTCCTCGTTTCCTTAGAGCACCGGAGTCCGCTCCTTCCCTGAAGCTACAGTTGTTGCTGTCACAACTACCATTTCAGTCACAACGTCAACTTTCTGTTCCTGAGTTCTCGGAAGAGGGGGTCCAGGTGGGCTTATCTACCACTCCCCATGGGTCCGCCACCCTTAGCTGGAACTACGCTCAGATTTCCCAGAGTGAGGTAATCCTAACCGGATTCCACAGGATAAGATGCTGACCACAGATGATCAAATTTGACTATTATTTGAAATTAAGTAACATCATGGAGAGTTCGTCACTGCTAATTTGACAGCCCACAACAAGCTGGTCTCCACCAAGGAGGCTGAGCGACAGTATAAAGCAACTGTTGCATGGCAAATCACAAGCTTTCTTTCATTTCCTTTCCCTTCTGTCTCTCTTCAAAAACATGTCTCCGCGAATCAATTCCAGGAACACTATCTCCCACGATAAGTAACAAATAAAAAGTGACTGGCATCAAATTATTTTTTATGGCGGTGATAGATGCTAGAGTAGCTTTGTTGGTGTTGTCACTTCTTTGGATAGATCTTTCTTGTCTGGTTCAGAATAATTGAAAGAGGAACTGAATTTGGGATGAATTAAGGATTGTAGGAAGGGCTTTCACCCTTACAGGGATTCTTTTTTTTTCTAGCTTTGACTCTTTTATCATTATTATTTCATTCTTTTATATTCACAGGAAAAATATTGACACCGGACTGCCATGGGCAAATAAATAAATTAATAAGTATGAAAAGAAAAGAGAAGATGAGCATTGTGACTTCAAAGTCATGACACTGACAAGGCAACAAAGCCATATAGATAGGAGTACTACACACCTGAGGTTAGAGTATTCATCATTAAAGAAGAAAGATGAAAAAAAAGGCACAGCTGAAGAAAGCGACAGTATGATGTGTTGACTGTTTTCTTTATTGCGCTGGATTCCCTGGAGTCAGCTGCCAAAAGAGTTGTTTTGATGAAGAATATGAGTGATACTTTTTCAAGGGCACTCCTCTGTGTTGGTTCCACTGCTGAGCCGACGTTTAGGCTGTAGGAGCAAAGATCACGCTGTAAAACAAATGTAACAGTTTATGTCGACAATTCAGGGCCCAGTACAGGTGCTGCAGCCTTGCATTATTGACCGTGTGTCCGGAACAAATCGCGCACTCGCTTCTGTAAGTTCAATTTTCACAATGAGGGGTTTAGTCTGTTTAAAAGGAACTCTGGTTCGTTTCACCCCTTGATTCAGTTCGTTTGTGTAGATGTGAACACAGCAATCGCAGTAGGGTGAAGGCTAAAGTAACAGTGCAGAGACCGTATGGAGGAAGTGGTCCCGTTACGGTTCCAAACAAACTACAGCACTTTGTTTATACTGTGATACTGATCCGTCCTCGTTACGACCCAGCAACTGCGTAGATGTTCGCTGCAGGCTTTGGAGTTGTTCCATAGCTGTTCTATTTTTGGATGATAGATTGAGCATTCCACCATGAGACGTTTAAAGTGTGGGATATTGTTTTATAGTCCATCTCTACATTTACAAAAACTTTCTCCCTGACCTGTCTGCTCAGTTCCTTGGTCTCCATGATACGGTTTGTTCACTGATGTTCTCTAACAACCTCTGAGGCTGAGTTGCGCTAGATTTTATAGAAAACTATTATTTTCATTTTTCAACTTTCAATGTATTTTTTTTTCACTGCTTGTATCCTCTTCCTTTCTACGTCACAATGATGCATTACTTTGTGTTGTTGTATCCCACTGAATAAAAGTAAAACACAATACAGTTAAACAGGAACAAGTTCAGTAATAAATGAGTGCTTACAAGGCACTGTGTTTGGTGCATCTTTCTGCTTATACTTCACTCCTTTTTCTACAAACATATGAACACTCAGCCAAAGGTAAATGTACATCTTTAGTGAAAGATAGTTGCATTAAGTATTTTTTTTCCTACAGGCTTTCATTTCATAAAAAATTTTTTGGATGACTTCTTTTGAATTACATCGAAAGATCTTTGAGAAGAATATTGGGACACTATCAGAGCATTTTCAAAATTTTTAGCTTGCGTGATTGGAGGTCGACCACTGTGGGCTTTGAGCTGCTTTTTTGCCCTTTTATTCCATCTGGGTAAAATACTATTTTTTATATTCTGCGAAGCACACAGCATGATCTAACTTCTGCTTTTCAAGATTAGTCGTGGACAAAGTGTTCTTTGCATGAAACTTTTGCACTTATTTCCAAATCTACCTTTGATCATTGTGGCCAAGAGTTCAATTCCAACTTCAACACTTTTTAAAGATTTGTTTATTGAATGTTTCAGGAGCATAGAGTGACAATTGTCAGAGAAGGATCAAGCACAGGAGGAGACACTAAGGTAGGTAATAAGGAGACTAACGACATGGAGAGAAAGAGACAGGTATTACCAATCTTGTTTCTCCTCTAGTGATGAATGAGTGTCCCTACCAGCCTTTTGAGCGGGTGAGGCAGATGATGCTGTAAGGCAGGAGTCAGCGGGAAAGTCACGCCCTCACAGCCAGGAGCAGCGCAAAGAGACCCAAAATCCAGTTACAGTATGGTTTTTTTTATTTGAATTTACATAAACAATGTTTTAGTGACTTCTAAGATATGCTTCTGAATACAGGAGGTTGTTTTTAAAATGCATTTCTCTTCAGGGTCTGGGCCCTTTAACTATTTCTTTTTCTTTTTAATTTAATTTTGATCTGTAATATTTGTTGCCCACACACTGTTTGTGAAGCGCTACCTAAGATCAAACATCATATAACAGGAGGAGTGAACGCTGCAAGTCGGTGACTCAATGCAATCTGCTGGGTTCCCTTAGACGGAGAACTTTTTTTTTCTTTGCTTTTTTACCCATCTGTCTGTATGATTCGATCAAATCGACTTTGTAAAGTGCGTTGAGACGACACGTGTTGTGAAACGGCGCCATATAAATAAAACCGAAAGGATTTGAATACATTGCCACACAGTGATTTTGTATGTCATTTATAACGACAGCGACGTGGGATTATTATTATTCTCCCCTCCGGTTGTGGCGACCACCAAACCAACATTTACAATAGCGTTCACACTCTCAGGATTCCCATCAGGCCCCCAGACAAATCTGCGGGACTCTGTGGTGTTTGTGTGTGCGTATTTTGCTTCATTAAGCATGTATCCAATCAGTCACACTCACAGCGGCTTGGCACGTCGCTCGGCAGCTCACACCCAGCCTGTAACCCATCCGTCAGTCAAACGGCTGGAGTTCATTAGACACACTGAGAGCCGGTGACAACTCCCCACCGGTCTGACCTGTGTGTACAAACGCAGGTGATCTGACCCTCCAGGAGGATATCGCCACATAAACAAAGATGTCGTGTCACTCCAAAGGAGGCGAGAAAAGCGAGCGAAAACACTAAGAGGCGTGAGAAAAAGCCTGTGGCACCAGAAAGCTCTTTAAAGAGAGGGCACACAGTGGGAACTACAAAAGAGAGGGAGCACAGCAGTTTCTGTCTTTGCTACAGGTTATGGGGGAATTAATAAAACACTATAAATGGAGCTTGGGTGCTAGTTAGCGGTGACATATAAAATGTCCTGAGTGTGCTGGGAGCTAGCAAGATATTTGGATCAAGAAACATAAAGTGGTTAAAAAAACATACAGTGCTGTGAAAAAGTATATGCCCCCTTAAGGATTTCTGCTGTTTTTGCTCTTTTGTCACAGTTAAATGTGCCAGATGATCAAATAAATTGAATATAAGCGAACCTGGGTTAATCCGAAATCAGTTTTCAAATAATAATTTAATTTAGTAGGTCAAAAAAACTACCCAAACCAACCTGGCCCTATTGGAAAAAGTAATTGACCCCTAAACCTAATAACAGGTTGCACCACCCTTGGGAGCAACAACTGTAACTGGTAATGGCTTTGTCGGCTTTTACTTTGCTGTGGATGAATGTTATCCCACTCTCCCCTACTGTAGTGTAAGGAAGAAGATGGATGGACGGATAATGAATTAATTTTCCATACTATATTATCTTTTTCCAGCCTTATCCAGATCAGGAAAATACTAAATAATATTTAAGTTTTTCCCGAAGGTGCAGGGACCCCATTGGAAGAAAGAAATATAGAAAGAAGGTGACCCAAGAGTTTCTCACAGTATTCTATGTTTGCTACAGTAAAGGTCAAACATAAGCTCAGCTCATTGCACACTGCAAATGACAGGATTTTCTATTCCGCAACCTACAGCCAAACCAAACAAGGTGCAGTGATAGTAAACATGACCAATCTCTTTGATAGGTCTAATTCCCTGTAAAGAAACAGGCTCATTAGGGTAAACACAAGTTAAAGGAAATCTGTTAGGCAACAAAGAAAGTCCTCCGAAACCATCCTGTTAATAAGATTAGAGTCTGAAATATTCATTGGAGTAAGCTTAATAATAAATGCAGGTGTTTAAAAATTGAATTAATTCAAATTCAGCACATACATTTTTAATTGTACATTATTAAGACTGCACCAACAAGCCATTCTATTGATGTAGTGCAGTGACTGTGGGTCTAAAGTCCTGCCCAGCCTCTGCTACTGTTCATTTCTCACATACTTAACAGAAAGTCTTACAGAAAGACTAACGGGCCAGTTTGACAGCGAGGTGAAGTGAAGTGCCGCCACTCCTCCTCCCTCTCCCTCCGTTCCTCCTTTTAGCGTCAGCATGCACGTGTCACCGTAAACTGATTGCAGCTAGACGGGGGAAAATGGGGCCAGGTACAATAATTTAAGGAAGTTGAAGCTAATTTTAACGTATTACCTTGCAATGTGCATACAGCGTGTCAAAGGTAAGGCTGGGCAGCGATCTGTTGTGTGATTCATTCTCCGCAGGGGGAATTATTCTCGTGATGCATCATAATTTAATACATTTTGAGGAACTCAGCATGACTTTGCCGGGCTGACAGAGGGAGGGAGGGAAGGGGAGAGAGGGAAAGCAGGGAGATGAAGAACGAGGGGGATATTAAATTATGGAGCACCTTAACAGAGCAATCTGTCTTAGAGAGGCATGATTGCCCTACCTCTGTGGATTGATGATAATCTGTTTGTAAGGGGGCCTTGTAAAGGCTGCACAGGCTCTAATGGGCGGAAACTCAGTGCTATGGCCTGGACAGAAACAGACTGATGAATGGATCGCCACTAAGCTGTATTTTGAATAAGATTCTGGCTCACTTTATAATAGCATACTTTATAAAAAGTCTTATAATTAAAAAAAAACTACACTGTCCGCTGAAGTTATGTCCAAACAGATGTTCGTTAAGTTTTATAAAGGAGTGACAGTTAGCAGGCCCTCTTTGATGATGCTGTACACAAAGGATCAAATCAGGAGTGCTCTGCTGTCATTTAGTGGTTGCCTAATTAAGATGATTTGCAACTACTTATGTGCTAAATTTAAATTCCACAAAATGTTTTACCTGTTTTACAGTGAACATACAAACAATTACCTTTTATATAGAATTGTAAATTTATTCAGGTAGTAAATGCATGAAGGAAGAGAGGAAAAAAAGTTATACAATATCTTATGCTTGAACGTACTTTTGAGTATCATTTCATGAAGACTAGATAATATATATATATATATATATATATATATATATATATATATATATATATATATATATGATAGTTCCACTATTTGTTATTTTTTAAGGATCCACTGAGAGCAGTTGTTATCTTACCTGCAATTGAATGCCACCTTCATTTCCCAGCAGTTTGTCAAAATCTGTTTCTTTAACCTTTAAGTAAAAAGTATAAAATATTACAGTGAATTGTTATTTTTGGAAAGTGTCGGTTTTCTGTCCAATATGCAGCAGCTATGGATAAATATGCTATTACAAACAAATGTTCATACAGTAGAATTTGGATCATTATTTTCCACATTGGCCTTATGCCAGTGTGGAAATCCACTTCTCCTCCTAGCTCTTCCTTAATTTGGAAAATTAATCTGTATTATGAAGGTGAACCAGTATTGCTGGAGCGTTGGTAATCTCATCAACCAGTCGGACTTCGCTTATTTAGTGCAGCTTCAAATGTACAGCATTTCAACCACAATTCTGATTTTAAACAACACACGTGACCACAGAGGAAAACTGAATCCATTCCACTATGGTGGCAAAAGAAGAATCTAGAGCAAATAAAGGGACTTGACAACTGGTGACACAACTTTTCCCCATGCTGACTAAAATCAATAATTTCAAAGTACTCGAAAGACATTTCTTATTTCAAAAAAAAGGAAAAAGAAAAAAATGGTAAATGGACTGAACTTATATAGCGCTTTTCCAGTCATGCTGACCACCCAAAGCGCTGTACGCTAGAGCCACATTCACCCAGTCGCTCTCACTAACGCGCACACATTTATACACCGAGACGCGGCTCAGTAGGCAATTTGGGGTTAAGTGCCTTGCCCAGGGGCACATCAACATGAGGCAAGGGGAAGCTGGAATTGAACCCACAATCTCCTGATTGCCAGACGACTACTCAACCCATCAAGCCACAGTCTTGCACACCTGTTTTGATGAAAGAAGTGCATTGTCTAAAATGTTGGATGTTTTCCATTTTCTTATTCCAGAAATGTTTTTCTATTCTCTGTGACAAGAGTGGGTCTTGAGACATGCTTGTTGTTTTTTTTCAAGTTAAATGAATGTGTTTATTCACTGGAGCAGAGATCAACGCTTTGTGGTACTTACTATAAAACGCTGTCTTTATTTTATGTTCTTTCACCGTGATAGCATCTATTTTTTGAAGTGCAACAGTTGTTCTTGCAACAAACACCCCGACAACATGATCTTGCTAGACAAGTGTCACCTTTTATGGGCAAACACTTAAATTTTAATTTCAACAGACCACATGTCTCAGAATATTGTCTTTCCACACTGAGTGAATTTGCACACTCTAATCTAGCATTTTTCTCTTGCTTTTAAAGTCTCGGTCTCAAATCCAGGCCTTGAGGGCTGGTTTTCTCTAACTTTCGGATGCGTCTCTGCTTCAACACCCCCGACTCAAATATTAGCTCATTATCAGAGCTCTACAGAGCTTGACCACATGCTGGTGAGGCAGTTTAGCCCTTTGCTAAAGGTGTGTAGGGTACATGTCTAAAAGTTGCAGGACACCAGCAGCTTTGCCTCATGGATTTGAGTTTGAGACCCCTATTCTAGATTAATGGCTTCTTTCACGCAGAGTGGCTTTGCAGCCCACGTTGGTACAGGTCTTATTTCACTGTGGATGATGACTTTTCTCATGAGCTCAAGCAAGCAGCTTGACAAGGTCTTTTGCTTTTGCTCTGGGGTTGAGTCGCAGCTTTTACTAATGCACAATGGCTGATCAGCTCCATGCTGTTGACGCTTGTATATAATCTGTTTGATCTGAAAAACGTGGGACACTCAAGCATCTGGAAATTTTATCCCAAGGAGGAGCCAGACTTTTGGAGGTCCACGATTCTCTTCCTGGTATGTTGGCAGATATGTTTCCCCCCATACAAAGGCACGCAAGGGAGCAGTGTGTTTACTGTAAGAGTGTTTGGAATAAATACAGATAGCATGTCAACCTCTGGTTACAACCGCTGGACAGCCAATGACATTTTAAATACAGCAATAAATGATTTAATAACTTCTTCCAGGAATTCTTTATAAGATAGGATTTGTTTAGAGGCAATAGTAACATTTTTTGAAAGGTAGATTATTTTTTTACCTTTCCTGCTTTAGAGGAGAGCAGGAAAGGTAAAAAAAAAGTGTCTCTCCTCTTAAGTACACTTAAAGGAGCAGGCAGGTAAGATCAAGCGGCCTTTTTGCTTTCCTCTCATTTCTCTCCCTTTCTATTCACAACATTCACATTGTCTTTCTCTTTCCCATGTCTATGGCTTGCAGCCTGGGCTTGAGAAGGGAATTGTAAACTAGCCTATTGCTGCCAGGGTTTACTTCAGAGAGCGGGGTGGGGGGGGGGTGCGGCTTTGGCTGTCATAGGTTCTCGGGATCAGAGCCGAGAGCGAGGACACTTCATTTGCTGGAGCTAAGGAGGTGAAGGAGAAGGGGGGGGTGGAGGTGAGGAGGTGAAGAGTGTGTGTCAGGGTGAAGTGCTGGAGAGAAAGCCAGGCAGTTATCCAGCGCAGCTTTATTCTGCTCACTGTTAGCGTCTCATGCAGCCCACTCTGTCCCGAGGCTTCTTCCAGCTTTTGCAGGTTCTGTTGTGGCAAGGGCATCCCAGATCAGCATTTGAAAGGTATTATAGGAGGAAACCTGGAGTCAGTCTGTTAAACCTCCAAAGCATCAGCAATTCATGAGGTGTAAGAGGTCCATCTGAGGAAGCAAAGCGTGCGGATCAGATAACTTTCTGTGACTTTCTTGTGGAAATGAAGAGACACAAGAGTTTTTCAGGCACAGTATTTGGAATGTGTGTGTGTTTTTTTTTAAATGCGTTTCTCAACTCTAAAGAAACGAGGGAGAATCTTGTCTCACAGACGCAGCTTAATTGCTTGTGCTTGCCCTCCCTCCCACGCCTGGTCATTCGAAAAACAGAAGGCAGCGTGCTGTGATACTGTGCTGAGCAGATGCTGGGAAGAAAACTGTATTGGTAAACACAAATGTTTCACGCTTTCAGGTAATGTGCCTCTGAGCTGAGAGATTGCACCTTTGCTGTTGTGTGAAAACATAGAAACGGCAAATGAGAATGAAGGAGACTGGTGGAAAGCGGGGCCTTTGTTAGTTTCCACGAGTAATGTTGAGTGGGTCGGTGGATTCACTCACTTTCGGTAAATTCTGCCCCTTGTGGAATTAATGATTACTGCAGATCTGTCTCCACATAAAAAAGCAAAAACAACCCAAACAGCCCTCCACACTGCCTGCACTGTGTTTTTTTTTTTTTTGTCCAATATTATGTTCTCTATTGACTGGCTTGATCCGTGCACACACAGATGTGGGGCTGGAAATTGGAGCTGAAGGGGAAACCTGTGGGAGGAGGAGGACAGCAGGAGGAGAGTAGATCAAAGAGAGGAGACGTGAGGGCAGAGGGAGTGAGGAAGGTAAATTATATCAGTGGGAAGGACAGCAAGGGGGAAGCGGATAAGACATAACTTACTAAGTGCACTGTTCCAGTCGGACGTTTACATCCACTGCTCTTGGGCATGAAAGTTACATGAATTTTAAGTGTTTAAGATTTTAAAGCGTGAAACAAGACAAAAGAGTACAAAAAAGTTGAAACATAACTTTAAGTGCTTATTAGATGATACAAGAGAAACCAAATGTTGTGAAAATTATGGATTTCTTATATATTTTAATCATTAATACATCAGGTAAGGGGTGTCCATCTACCGGTACCGGGCCTTGGGTTTACTGTTATTTGGCCGAAGCACAATGAACGTCATAGTCTGAGAGCAACAACCCTGAAGCATCCACTTGCTTCCACTGGTGCACCTCAGAAATATTAAGATATGGAGCAAAAGGAAGCTGGAAGTTAAAAGTGCCCTTGACACGAACCTGCCTCCAATAGTTAATGGGCAGAAGGCAGCGTGCACACTGGACCGTTCACCATTCCAACTCAGGGTTTATGCAGAGATATATGACTTAAACTTAGAATTTAAGTCAGCTAAAGATCTCCAATTAAACTGTGTGCAATGCATTTTTTGGACTGTGTGAAGACACATAGAAAAAGAAAACACTGGCCGATTATACAAACTTCTCACAGAAAGTCCTAAAAGTCCAAACATTTGTAGTAGAATTGAGACAGAAGAACTAAAGCAAAAATGCAAAAAATAAATAAATAAAAATAATGAAAAGACTGGGGGTTTGCATTTGGAATCATTGATGTTGTGGATCAACTAATTGCGTTCAAGTTTTAAATGTCTACCTGTAATCTGAGGCAAAGTTGATGGAATGAGGAATGCACCTTTACCGCCGACAGGAAAAACAACCCCACAGTTGGAAATGTCAGCTGAGTTTTAAGGTTACAATTTTAGAGCAGCAGGGGCTTCTTTCTGGAATCCTAACTAAATATTCACATGGGTGGATGTAAGTTACATGCTAACTACTTTCCTTTCATCAAATGGAGGCGATTTAGGTGACGTATCTGAATAACTCATAGCTGTACCTATGGGTAATATTCTGATTCGTGTCGTATGTATTGTGGGTTATTATAATAATGGGTGCACTACACCCATTCAGTTTAAACAATTCTCTTCAGCATTAGTGGCTGCTAGAAAATTGCTTTTTAAACTGTTGTTCCTTTGTGTGTTGTGTACAAAAAAGAGCAGCACGGAAAGCCTGAGAATGAAGTTCATCAGCAGAAAACTTCATATGATTTAGCAACTTCTTCATCTACTCTGGAGTACATGTTATTGTTAAAAGATTACGGAGATCCAGGGCAATCTTTCTACCCCAGGGACAAGGCTGCAAACCCACAGATCATTGCCAGTGGCCTTTATACAGAACTGCTCACACAATCCTGCTGTAAAGATCTCTGCATGGGTACTCAGTTAAATTCCCTGTCCTGGGCATACACAGTGCAGCAGGGGGCTTGAGGAAGAGACCTCCAGCAGAAGCACATTCAGAAACGGTTAAATTCAGGGGCTGAGAGAACTAGAAAAAGACACAAAAGAAGACAAAAATAACCAAGTCAGGGAGGCCTGCTGTGAGAAAGGGGAAAAAAATGAAGAAGATGGTTAATTCAGTAGCAGAGTAAAGACAGCAGAGTAATGGGAGGGGTCCAGTAGGCAATGATTCACACCATGTTTTACTGGTTTAGAGTATAAGAAAAGTAGGTTTCTGCATATCTAAGATTTGTTTCCTCTCTGCGACTGTTTACATCATACATACTTGCTTGCTTTGAATATTTCTCCAACGGGCAAAGTTAAAGGTGGTGAGCAAACAGGACAACCTGCGCCTCCCCCCATGTGGGAGCAGTATGATTGACAGGAAATAGTATTGCATCCTTGAGGGTTGTTGGATACATCCATAATATCAATAGCCATGTTTCTTTTTTTTTAAACCAATCAAAAATTGGAACATCATCTCAGTTAGATGGACAGGGGAAAGAAGGCCAAAACTGGACACCTGGTCACCTTGTCTCCAAGCCAAATCAGTCATTTCCAGAGCGAGCTCTGGATTTTCCCTATGATGATGGGAAGCCTTGGCCTGTTATTAATTCAGCAACAATATCATGTCGTCCTCTTGCCCTTATCACTGATCAGCTCCAGCTATAGTACCTGTAATGGAAATTGGTGATTAGAAAATTGTCCAATTTACATCACTTCCTCTAGAATTCATGACTGTGGAGGTTCTGCATCTTACGCTCTTCCTGGATACTTTGAAAACCATGAATCTGAAAGGACACAGGACTGTGTTGGGTTTTTCCTATAAGATGGAGCTAAGTAAGAACTTTGTATTTTAGGACAGACGGACCTTGAATAGGCAAATTAAGCTGCCTTGACACCGCCGACGTGTGGAAGACTCTAAGGAGAGTCAACCCGCGGAAGGCCCCAGGTCCCGACAACATACCTGGGCAGGTGCTCAAGGAGTGTGCAGGTCAGCTGGCTGGTGTCCTCACAGACATTTTTAACACCTCGCTGGACCAAGCCATAGTGCCAGCATGCTTCAAGTCTGCCTCCATCATTCCGGTGCCAAAGAAACCTCAAGTCACCTGTTTCAACGACTACCGGCCTGTTGCACTGACTCCCGTCATGATGAAGTGCTTTGAAAGGCTGGTAAAGGAACACATCGTCTCCAGTCTCCCATCAACACTCGACCCGTTCCAGTTTGCCTACCGACGGAACCGCTCCACTGAGGACGCCATCTCCTCTGCTCTTCACCTGAGCCTGGCACACCTGGAGGAGAAGAACACGCACATGCGGATGCTGTTCCTGGACTTCAGTTCAGCGTTCAACACCATCATCCCACAACATCTGGTGGGAAAACTGGAGCATCTGGGCTTCAACACACCCCTACGAAACTGGCTGCTAGACTTCCTCACCAACAGACCTCAGTCAGTCCGGGTCGGACAGAACACCTCTGATGTCATCACCCTCAGCACGGGCTCCCCTCAGGGCTGCGTCCTGAGCCCCCTGCTGTTCACCCTGATGACACACGACTGCGTCCCCAGGTTCACCACCAATCACATTGTGAAGTTTGCAGACGACACAACGGTGGTGGGCCTGATCAGAGACGACAACGACCAGGACTACAGAGAGGAGGTGGAGCAGCTGGTGGGCTGGTGCAGAGACAACAGCCTGATCCTGAACGTGGAGAAGACGAAGGAGATCATCGTCGACTTCAGGAAAAACCAGCCTCACCACGCTCCACTGCTCATCAACAACTCAGCGGTGGAGGTGGTCAGCAGCACCAAGTTCCTGGGGGTGCACATCACGGACAACCTCACCTGGACAGTGAACACCACGTCACTGGTGAAGAGGGCACAGAAGCGACTGTACTTTCTGCAGAGGATGAGGAGAGCCCGCCTGCCCCCGCCCATCCTCACGACCTTCTACAGAAGCACCATAGAGAGTATTCTGACCAGCTGTCTCTCTGTGTGGTGTGGAGGCTGCAGTGCCTCCGACTGGAAGAACGTGAGGAGAGTGGTGAGGACAGCAGAAGGGATCATTGGGGCTCCTCTTCCCTCCATTAAAGACATTTCATCGCAGCGCTGTGTGTCTCGAGCCCGTAACATAATCAGGGACCCCTCACACCCCCACCATAGACTATTCTCCCTGCTGCCCTCTGGAAAGAGGTTCCGCAGCATCCGCTGCAGGTCCACTAGGTTCTGCAAAAGCTTTTCCCCTGCTGCCATCAGACTGTTGAACTGCTGAACTGCTGAAGTATAAAAACGGACTGTGTACCCCACTAGATTCGCTGATTTGCACATTTGTACATTTGCACATTGTATCGTATCCTGCAAAATTGCTGCTGCACCTTAACCGGAAACGTACTGCAAAACTGTGTACAATGCAACTGTCTACTTTTAAATCACTGATGCACCTTACGGCATATTTGTTTACATTTGGTTGTACATTGTTTACATTTCAACTGCCTACTGTTCACTGCTGCACTTTTTCCGGAAGTAAATTGAAACTTATCCTGTAAGTGACTGCGATTGATCACTGCACTTTATCCTGTACTGTAATTCACTGCAAGGTATCCTGTAGAGTTACTGCAATATTTCTGAGCTGTGTGAAAACGAAATTTCGTTCTGTATGCACTCTGTGTATACAAAATGACAATAAAGAAAGTCTAAGTCTAAGTCTAAGTCTAAACAATTCAGTTAATCAATCGGATGTCTGATTCCCCTTCTGGCCCCACTCTTGTGGCCCAACTGATTACTATAAGAAAAAGGACAAAGGCTATGTCAGACTTATACACAGCATAGCTATACTCCAACAACAGCTCAGCGTTTGACAAAATGAGTAGAGCCTTTGCTACAAAACCTGCCCCTTTAAGGTGGAAACCTTAATTTTACAGCTTACACATGTGGGGTTCACAACAGAAAGATGTATCATCGGTGCAAATACCTCTTCTTATTTCCAACCACCCAAAACATTTAATCACCACTCCTCTATACATACTAAGCAATCCAGGAATCTGTTGTCTGTTTAATTAATTTAGTAGAGAAGATGGATTAATTTTCTTTCTTTTCCTTTTTTTTGTCCTCAGTTGTAGTTTTCAAGTGGCAGAAAAAAGCCCAACTGCGACCAGGAAGAGAGACAAATGGAAAAGCTGTCAAAAAGATTGAAAGGAAGTAAAGCAGATATGACATATGGCTACACTACAGAGCCCAACCTCCTAAATCTTCAAGAAGTTATATCATAGTTTTATTAATTGTAATTGCTGACCCAACAGAATATTTTGCATGGCAAAACACGCAAAAAATAGCTTCAGTTCTGGATTAGAGTTTTACTGAAGTGACTGTGTTTTAGCCATTTTTGTCCTTTTAAAGAAAAAAAACATAATTACTTTCACTTAGAAAAAGATCGGTGTCTCTAGGTAATTAGCTTTATTTTGCACCTTTTAAGCTCTTCCTCTAAGTGCACAGATGTGTCAGGTGATTTTACTGAGCCATTCTTCTTTTGTAATTGGACAAGCTACACTTTGCACCTCCAAGCAGACAGACACAGATTGTTATTAACCCAATCATAAAGTTCCCTCGTTTTTCTTCTGCTGTGTTTCTGCCATGATTATTGTCAGATATTTTCTTGATTAAACTTACCTTTTAGATGCAAAAGAGAGGAAATGAAAATAGCCAACTACTTAGTTCTCTTTTTATTTTAAAACAGATTGTCCAGTAACCTTTTTCCTCTTAAATCAATCACTCATGATTTTATAAAAAAATGGCAGTTTTACTGACAGGAAAAAGTAGCCTTTGAGTGTCTGGGGACATTATGTAGGTGGAGTGCTCAAATCAACAGAGAAACCTGTAGAAGCATTGTTTTATAAAAAAATGGTGTTTTTCTAAAGTAAGGCAAGGCAAGGCAAGGCAAATTTATTTATATAGC
Source organism: Fundulus diaphanus (assembly GCA_037039145.1). Classification (NCBI taxonomy): domain Eukaryota; kingdom Metazoa; phylum Chordata; class Actinopteri; order Cyprinodontiformes; family Fundulidae; genus Fundulus; species Fundulus diaphanus. Next base: position 23,148,088 of record CM073131.1, read on the forward strand.
ACAATTCAGTACAGAGACAATGCAAAGTGCTTTACATGATTAAAATATAGGAATAAAAGCAAGTAGGGATAGAATGTAGAAACAAAAAAAGAACATTTAAAAACAGTAAAACAGTTTAACTTGAACATTCAAAGGCAATTTTAAACAAATGTGTTTTTAATCTTGATATAAAAGAACTCAGGCTTTCCGCACTTTTACAGTTTTCTGGAAGTTTGTTCCAGATAAGTGGAGCATAGGAACTAAATGCTGCTTCTCCGTGTTTGGTTCGTGTTCTAGGTATGCAGAGAAGGCTGGAGCCAGAAGACCTGAGTGGTCTGGAGGGTTGATACACTGATAACAAGTCTGTGATGTATTTAGGTGCTAAGCCATTTAGGGATTTATAGACTAACAGAAGTATTTTAAAGTCTATTCTCTGAGATACAGGGAGCCAGTGTAAGGACTTTAGAACTGGGGTGATGTGCTCTACTTTCTTAGTCTTAGTGAGGACGCGGGCAGCAGCGTTCTGGATCAGCTGCAGCTGTCTGATCCACTTTTTAGGCAGACCTGTGAAAACACCGTTGCAGTAATCAATTCTACTAAAAATAAACGCATGGATTAGTTTTTCCAGATCCTGCTGAGACATTAGTCCTTTAATCCTGGAAATGTTCCTCAGGTGATAGAAAGCCGACCTTGTAATTGACTTTAGATGCTTTTGAAGGTTCAGGTCTGAGTCCATCACTACACCCAGGTTTCGGGCCTGATTAGTGGTTTTTAGCTGAAGCGACTGAAGCTGTGTGCTAACTTTTGATCTCTCCTCTATTGGTCCAAAAATTATTACTTCTGTTTTGTTTTTATTCAACTGAAGAAAATTTTGGCACATCCAGGCATTGATTTCTTCTAGGCATTTACTCAGTGTTTGAACTGGTTTATAGTCACCTGGTGACATGGTGATGTAAAGCTGTGTGTCGTCTGCATAGTTATGGTAGCTGATGTTGTTGTTTTTTATGATCTGGGCTAGAGGGAACAGATATTGAAGAGGAGGGGACCCAGGATGGACCCTTGGGGAACCCCACATGCAATTTTTGTCGTCTGGGATGTAAAGTTACCTACTAAGTATCTCCATTATCTTCTGCAGGAAGATTAAACAGCTTGAAGGAAAGATGACACAGAAGAAGTTAGTGTTTTATTTACATTATAAAACACTATATTCATTAAAAATTAAGTAATTTTGATTTAGGTACAAATTTCCATAACAAGTTTAAACAACACACAGGTCAGCCTGTTGAATAAAGCACTGTCTGAAATCGACACTGTCAGCTAAAACTATCCGCAGACCAGTAGGATGCTTTAAAAATTTTGTGATTTTCACCACATGTGCACAGTAATGGCAAACTTAATGACAACGGAGAGCTAGTTAATACCCAACTAAGCTTAATTATAGCACTAGTGTAAAAACAACAAAAAACTAAAATGTGTTGCTTTTCCCCTTGTATAGTTGAGAGGCCGACAAATTGATGTTAATTACTTGAGGGTTTGTGCCCTGTAAATATGCGAGTTGTAGCTCGCAGCTTATTAAAACAAGAAAGTTGTAGCTTGTTTTGATAACAGACACTGTTTCTACTGCAGCTTGTTGCTAGTAGTTGTTTTCAAAAGGGCATTAAATTTAAAACAGTGATAGTTGCTGCTTTTCTACTAGTGTTTAGTACTAGTACTAGTGTCTACTATGTTTTTGTGCAAATGCTGAAACTTCTAGAACTAACTTCATCTTCTCTTTTTTTCATTAGGATAAAGATTTCTCTTCTTCAGACACCATACACAGCTGACTGATAGTTCAACACCCCAAGTCAATCCAACCCCATTTGACCCCTAAATTGATGATATGGCCCCAAGTCAGGTAGACTTGTCTAACTTAAGGATTTGTCATATGTCTTGTGGCAGATAGCTCCTTTTTAAACCCAAAAAAAGATAAATGCCCAAACTGTAAAAGTATGACATAGCATAGGAGCAAACTGACCGGCACCTGCTGAAGTCCACCTTTAGCTCAGACATGTAGCTCTATGCTTCATCTGACTTCATTTTAAATACCTCTCTGATATTAAAAGGGGAAACAACTCAGTCTAATTCCTGCAGTCACAGCTGCCACACTGAAGAGCAATGCTGTTGGTGTTACCTGTTTTAGCTATGCTGCATTCACTGATTGGAAAAAGATCAGATTTTTGAGTTTCTGACCAGCTGGTCACTAGTCAGGGCTGGGCAGGCTGAAAATTGTCCAATTTTGGTTACCATCCATTTTCTGAATGCACCTTTTTTAAGTATCCACCAAAAAGTTAATGAACTAACTATGGTATATATTACTGGGTTGGACATCCCACGACTACGGCATGACACACAGGCGCCATTTCTATGCATTGAGTCAGGGCTGCTGCAGAAGCATCGCCAGAAGTACACAAAACTAGTTTGTTTTAAAGGCTGATAAAGTTTAAGAAGTAGTCTCAGTAGATGTTGCTTTGACAATTTGACTTCAATGTAATTGAAATCTAATTGACATGAAGTGTACTTTGCGAGAAACTCTCGGAAAAATAAGCAATGTAAACGTGTGCCATCAAAAGTAGTAGCATTTGAAATACTAAAATAAAACATTTTACCAGATTCAATAAAGGTTAAATAAAATAACATAAGGATTTAAATGTTAATTTATAGTAATTTAGTGCTGGATTTTATGAAGGGAACATGGAATATGAATTTCTGGACAGTTCAGCATTACAAAATATGTTTTAAACTAGTTGTGTTGGATAGGCTATGTTAGCGTTTTGACTTAACAACATTGGTGTTTAAGTCTTAGTTTCTCCATTACAAACAAATATAAAGTTACAGCTGATCAGAGCTTTTTTTTAATTTCTCATCCTCGCTCTGCTCCTCCTTTCCCCTTTGGCCTCTCTCTCTTCTGTCTTTCTTGGCGTCGCTGCGTTACTGTGACAGCCAGGGAGTGAGGGGGTATCTGGTCTCTGAGAGCTTCAGCAAGCAGGACTGCGTGGATTGTTTATTTATTTATTTTCTAATCAAGCGTATCCCGAACCGAGCCTTTGATTTTGCCCCTCGCGACAGCTTAGCCGGCCAAGTCATCGGGAGCACTCTGACGCCTCACAATTGTATTAGCCTATATCAGTTTAGAGATTTCAGCTTCAGGACCAGAAACAAACAAACAAAGTTTGTAATGAAATGTATATTGTGAATGTGCAGTTGAATGACAATAAAGTCTGTTTTTACGTCTAAGAAACCTACAAACTGTGACCCAATCATGCTACTTGTAGTTGTAAAAAAATAAACTGACAGCCTGGCGATCTTTACAGTAGGCATACCTGTCAACTCTATACTTGCACTGCTCCCACACTGCTTATGGATTTATATTTAGGGAAAGTACATATTTCTATGTGGCTGATCTGCAGCAATTTTCTCAACTTTAATTTGAGACATTTTTTTTAAAATCGGATATATGTGCCCATTCTGCATTAAAACAGCATGGTATATTTGAAAAGGCTCAATGCATAGTAATGGCGCCTGTGTGTGCACGCCACTGTCTATAGTGGCGAATAGGGGCTGTCCTATCAAATATATATAAATGGCTGCTAACACATTAACTGACAAAGGTTAATCCTCATTTGTATATTATGGAGCTAAATGCGGAAATTCAGACTGAAGAAACTCATTGCTTACCTCCATCAATCAGGGACTCATTTGCCTCCGACGCAAGCCAATCAGCTTTGAACTGCTCCTCCTCGAAGCCAATCAGTGTCCTGGATCCGTCTTAAAAGAACTTTAAATCCAGCTCAACTTCTACCCAGCAAGCAAGCAGTCGCTGTGCGATGTCTGATCTGGACTCTGATGACCGGATTCAAGACCCTTGTGCATCATCCGCAAGAAAGCATCTGCAAGAAAGCATCATAAACATTCCATTCATCTCACAGAACGTGGTAAGTCTTCGTGGCAACGACCCTGTTTTGTTATCAATTCAAGTTCTCTGCTTTCTGGGCACACATTGGTCCTTCATGCTCAATGCTCTATCAGCTTTAAGGTAATTAAACTTCAAATACTGGTGGTGGTTCAAAACTCACTCATATTATTTGCAGTTATTTGTGTTCTTCCTATCATGCACCCTGTCACATACCTTTCATGCATACCGACAGGCATCCGTTATGCATTTCGTTGCATCCTGTCATGTGTCCTTTCACCTGTCTCGGATCTCTTAATGATCACTCATTTATCTATGTGCATCATCCGCAAGAAATCATTCATCAAGCATCCCTGATAAATTCATCTTTACCTTATCGTTCACCTAATCATCATCTCCCATTCATCTCGCTGTTCTTGGGTAAGCCTTCACTGCAACGGCCTGCTCGCAGGCCTTCATAACCACGGCCTGACTTGGTAAGCTGTTTGCAAACCTTCTTGGCAGTTCAATTATTCATCCTATTATCCTTCGCTATAGTCACCCGGCTTATGAGCATACAGATGCTCAGACCTCGGAATTTTTGGGCGATCATTCCTATTCTCATACACCTGCTTATGCATATTGAAGTATAATTCAGCGTGAATGTTCCTGCCGAGGTCTGAGCGCCAAAGTCTTAAAATATTGTATCAATAAATTCTTCTAATTGTCTCTTCTTTCTGTGTGAGTTTTTCAGATTGAAATGGAGCTAAATGCGGAAATTCAGACTGAAGAAACTCATTGCTTACCTCCATCAATCAGGGACTCATTTGCATCCGACGCAAGCCAATCAGCTTTGAACTGCTCCTCCTCGAAGCCAATCAGTGTCCTGGATCCGTCTTAAAAGAACTTTAAATCCAGCTCAACTTCTACCCAGCAAGCAAGCAGTCGCTGTGCGATGTCTGATCTGAACTCTGATGACCGGATTCAACCCACCTCCATCCCCTTCTCCACCATCATAGCAGCTCCATCTGGCTTTCCTATGTGCTCCTACAACCTTGTTCCTATTAGAGTGTAATTCCTCCTGGACTCTACAGAATTCCCTGTCATATCTCAATCGGTCCGGCAGAGACCGCCATGCTGAGCCTGGTTCTGCCAGAGGTTTCTTCCCAAAGGGGAGTTTTTCCTCTCCACAGTCGCTTCAAGCTTGCTCATCATGGACAGTCATGCAAACCCGTGTTTATCAAATTGGACATCTAGCAAACAGATCATCACATGGACTGAACAAACTTCTTCTATCTCCACTCCACCACCAGTTCAGGCCTGGGGGATCATTCCTATTCTCATACACCTGCTTATGCATATTGAAGTATAATTCGGCGTGAATGCTCCTGCCGAGGTCTGAGCGCCAAAGTCTTAAAATATTGTATCAATAAATTCTTCTAATTGTCTCTTCTTTCTGTGTGAGTTTTTCAGATTGAAATATATCGATAGATAGATAGATAGATGGATAATTGTGGCATTCAGTTGAGACAACCACAGTATATAAACCTAAAATTCCTAATAAATGCAGGGGTGCGGAGAGAAGCAATAAACAGGTCCCATTAATTGTTACAAAAGTACAGATATAAGCCTGCGTGTGCTTTATGACTCCTCACTAACAAGCAGATCATTTTCAAAAGTGCACAATGATGTCAAGTCGCCTGGGATGATCCCCCCTTCAACGACTGGATGGATTACTGTAAGCTGATTTTCCATAATTTACCCTCACCGAGTGGAAAAGCAAAATCCGGATTTGCCTTCCTAACTCCCTCTCCTTATCTTGTTCCCCTCACATCACTGTTGTCCTTAGAACAAATATGAGTTATGTCTGCGAGCCTGGGGCTGTAAACGGGTTAGTTTTGAAGTTGGTAAATTTGCATTGTAGGTCAAAGACTTCTGTTTGGTTACTTTAACAGTGGGTGGGTTTTATTTCTTTTCTTTTAAACTTTCAGCTTTTTTTGAATGACATGGTGTAACTGCGCAGCATTTACATATTTTTTCATCCCTTTTAATGTCTCCAAGAGGACAGCTGGTGATCCCCATTATTTTCTTGCTGAGTGAATTCTCTTCTGAATCCATATCCAGCTCACACATGTGCTAATAAGACAGATGACACCATCGTATTGGAGCTGCAGTTCCATACAATCGCTACCTCCCACAGATTACACTGTTGAAAAACGCAGCATTTTCTGTAAAAGCTGAGCTTCACATTTTCCTAGTTATTTCAGTGGGTTTGTCAGGAAAGCAATACATGGTGTCAGAAAAGCTACTTCCAGTCTGACAATGGTGCTGTTGATTCCTCATTAAAGTCTCAACTTTGTCAACGGAAAGTGGAAACTGTAAATTCAAACCTATTGAGAGCAAGTCAAAGCATCAGTCAGTCAAGGCTTTGGTTTCATATAAACCAAATTTGTTTGTTGAAATGAATCAGTGGTACCAAGACAAGATCCTTATTTTTCTCCCAACGAACTAGCTTGTCATGGTTTATTAACATCATGCACTTAAACCCCACCTACATTAGATCACAAACTGATCCAAGCTCGAACCAAGCTCGGCATGGATCGGTTTAACAAGGGTTGTGTAAATGGGGCTAATATCTTCTGTTTATTGGTCACCTTAGCTACACCAAGGTCTAAATATAGTTTGTGTCATGGCTTCTTGGGTCAGTTCAATGAGTCAGAATCAGAAATAAAGGAAACTTAACCATTCTGAAGACCACACTCCTTAACAAATTAATTGGCTTATTTGGCTTTATCATCCATTTTGTTGTGAAGATAGATTTTCTGTCTGTATTGCAGACTACTTTCACCTATTTTATTAGCAACATTTTGGCAAGATTTGGCAAGTGGAGCTTTGTCTAATTTGGAGAAACCTAACTTAGGTTTCAGTAAACATAAGCAATCGTGTTTTGTTCTGAGGCAAGATGGGAATATCTAAACCTTTAAGGCCTTGGCGATAAAAGAGAATTGGCTGCCATCATCAGCATGATATTTTCAAAGTCTGCTTCACTATAGAGCAGAATCTGCATTGTTCCCAGAGACACAAAGGAGAAGGATACATTGCGTGGGTTCATGGGGAGTCCAACAGCTGCATCTGGCTGAGTAAAAGACGAGACACACTAAACCGTCCGATTGTACAATCTGACAGACAGTTCCATACAGATTTTTTTTCCTGATCTACTGGCTGCGTAGAGGGTTCCTCTACAGACCACTAGACTTGCGAGATTAAGTATTCATGAAAGGGTATGTGCTGCAAATTCCACCGTCATAAACAAGTCAGGCAGTAAACATAAATCTATAGATGCTGCTCAAACAAGCTCAAAGAAGATCGCTGTTTCACTTTCTTATCTACTTCTGTTTGCTCTACTTCTGAGCTCCGACGCAGAGGACTTTACTGAGCTCTATTGTTTTAGCCAAGATCTGTCACAACCCAGCTGCATACAGCTGTTGTTTTTGTTTTATTAAAGCAGCACCATGTAAGTTAGCATAAAGTTATTTTTCTGGTCAATATGCAGCACTTGGTGCATAGTGATGCTCCGTGCTGGCTGCCCGTCTCAAAAACTCACAAATATAACTTCAGAGGGTCGGATTTGTCGCTCTAGACCACATGACCCATTCTTGGTTACAGTAGTCTGAGCTTAGATTGCTGTAAAGAACAAAACAAAGCAGATATCACACCTACCTAATGAGACATATTTTGGTTCTCAGATGTAGGATTTCATCTAGAGAGAAGAATGTGGCCTTACAAATAACTCTCAATCTGCTGGTCCAAAGTGGTCTGCTATCAGATTCCAAAACATGGAGGGAGACTCTTTAATTTTGCAACAACACAGTATCAACAGCTCCCTTCAGGGGCACTAAACCTAGAAGTTACAGATCTAGTGCCCCTAGCAGCTAAAAGTTACACAGTGCTGCTTCAAGATGATTAATGTATTAGTTCCCTATTAATCAAGGTAGTCATGATGCTTTAGAGCAGCAAGGACTGTATTATATTCAATAAAACCTTGAATATTTGCAATGGTTAAGAATACTGTCAGATCTACTCTTTTAAATAGCATGTAAGTAAAACACAGAAATTCCCTCTTTTTAAGCTGAAGTCTTTGTTACATTTTATTATATCTTGAGAAATCTATATACTTTCCAATCAAAATATGCCTGTTGGTTAATTTAAAATATTACTTAATTTTTTTTACCTGGGGTATTAAAATGTACTCTTAGAATTTACAAATATGTTTACTTTCTGCTACCATAATACCACATTATTGTTTATGTATAACCACTACAAACCTATAACAGGGAATAGTGGATTATAGACTGACTCAGCTGATAAAGACTCTACATGTTGGTCTTGTGGGGCTCTGCTGCTCTCAAAATACCAGAGCAAATCTTTAAAAAACACATCAGAAGAATACACAGTATTTCCTCTAGACATCCATATTCTCACCGGAACACATCTTACAGTAAAAACTACATTTTGATAGGGAATAGTGAACTCCCTGAGATAATGCAGTGATCAGCGCTGCTATGTAGTACATACAACTGGTCACTTGAGCAGGCCGTGGCATCTGACAGCTTGTGGCGCTCTGCTGCACAAACAGCATCATATCAGTTCCATTTTTTATAAAAAAATCTAATGGATATTTGCTCCTGAGATCTTGACATTCTTGTGAGAACGCAACCTTAAACTATATTTTGTGGCAAAACATACAGTAAGTAATGTTTCCAGAAACCTAACTTAGCACTTACTTTTCCACCTTGGGAAGGCTGTACCTCCTACTACACTATATACATATATTTCCTTTAACAAATAAAGAACAGCCGAACATATTCCTTATATATATATATATATATATATATATATATATATATATATATATGTATACTAACATATGTAAAAACCTTAATTTCTCAGGCATTTTATTTTACAGGGTAAAGCTTGAATTACAAGTACACAATATATATGTCTGCAAGTTGCGTTCACCTTTGAGCAATTAGCTGGACAATCAGATGATGTCAAAATTTATTAACACCAGAGGAAGCTCTACTATCGCTAGCTGTACATATACTAAATTGACTGCACTAACATAAGAGGTGTTCAACTATTTGCACACATCAAGGAATCTGCAAGTTTGTGGCCAATATGGTGTTCAGAGTCTTAGCCAAGGATACTTAGACATATGGTGGGAGGAAACTGGAATCTCGCTGACCCACAAAATTGAGTTTTATAACAAGCTTTCTAAAAGTTCCTGTAACTGCACTTACATGCAAGATACACACCAAGCAATATGTTCTGATAGTTCATGATCTTTAACAGAGAATACGTTTTTATTTAAACACAGATTAATTCAGTCGCTAAAAATCAAATATAATGATAGTAAAACCTTAAGCACTCAACTTTTTTTTATTTCTTGCAGATATAAATTTCACTCCTAAACACCAATTAATTAAGTTATAGCACCTGTGAAGTCAACGCCTGTTATGTCACTGTTAGCTCGCTAGTTTCTGGTGCCAAACACTAGATCTAAGTCTATTTTTCACACTCCCACTCTGCACAACACACATTTCATGATCCCATGCTAATTAACAAGAGTGATTCTCTTCAAAGCAACATAGTAAAATATTTTGCTACCACATTCTAGTATTGTTCTAAAGACTGTTAATTTACTTAATCAGGTGAGATGTGTAGACATTAACCTATACCTATGAGCCCATTTTGGTTGTTTTACTCCTTTAACATGTAAGATTAGCTAAAATTAAGGTGGCCATTAGCATGAGGCAGCATTTTTTTCCTTTAACTCTCTCAATTAATTAGTCTCTTTAAGGAATAACAAACTGCCAAAAGTATTCCTCAGCTCAAAGTAAAAGAGCCACTATTATAAATTCATATTTGTATTGTGTGTTGAATTCGGTACAAACACACTATGTCTCTGGCTCCAACAACATTTTTCAGGAAGCTAGTATTAGCATCAGCAAAAAGAAGCGGGCTGTTAAGGTGTACAATAATATACATAATTTGAAATCTTCTGATTTAGTGGCTTCACAAAGAGTATTTTTGTCTCTGTGTCTTCATGCAGAGTAGGAAGATGAAACTTCTCAATGCTAAACTCTCATGTTCACAAGGTCCACAGATTTCCTGACGTGTTTGACAACATGGGAAGACAGTCCCTCTGCACAGTCTATCTTTAGCAAAAATGGATGAAGTACTTTAAACTTGTGATTTTTCAGTGGCCAATTGTGTATACTTGTCATCTGATAATGCCAGTATCAGATTGGTTACCATAAATTATGTGATGAGAACAGGTTTGGCTGTGTTAATCCTCTCCTTTTCCTTCCATTGTTTGCATAATTTGCGATGTACGGCAGTGGGATAACTGATTCAATATTTACTTTACTTTTGTGTATTGTCATGTTTTTAATTTTTTTTATAGGGGGGAGTTATGTCTTTCTTTACTCCCCATAGGTTTGCACATTTATAAAAAATATATATATATTAAAAATCAAATCAATTGTACGTAGATTTAAAAGGCCTAAACATACTCCAAAAACACTATTGCATTTTTTTTATGTGGGAGTTCTTGCAACTTGATTTCAATGCATATTCTGTGCAGAACCTTTTTTGTGCAGTGTCTGAAAAATATGAAGGTGCTCTGCTGCAGTGAGAAGGACCTATGACGACTTCCTAGGAGTTCAGTTCTTGTGCAGTATAAAATCTCCTTGTGAAGAAGAATTTTGTTCTTGCAGCTTCGAATAGAAGAAAACATTCTTTGTTCTTGTGGAGTATGTATTGGCCCTTGCTCCTATTTTTAGCAATATTTACAAATAATCCAATCCAGGCTGTGCTATCTTTCTCTATATCCACTATATTTGAATTTTGCTCAACTTTAGCTGAAAGTTACAAATCTTTATCATTAGTTGTACAACGGGTGCCACATGTTCACATCCTCTGTGACAACACCACTGTTTAAAACTTGTTTATGGAGACTTCAGGTGTTAAAATGAAAGGGCAATCTGTTACCTAGGTTTATTAAGCTGCACTTGGGTTAACTGGTTTCTTTCTAGAGATGGTATTGTTAAAGCTGTACATTCTCAGCACAAACATATAGGACGTAGTAGATCTGAAATAAAGGCTAAGACGTTACCTACATATTCCAACATGTGGCTAACATTTAAAGCCATCAAAGACATTTTCTGTGGTGACACCCAACTCACACCGAACATTCACGTGAGCCACTTAAGTGCTGTATACATGTTTGTCTATATTTCTATCAGTTCCAAAATGAGGTTCATTCTGATCAACTTCAACTTCAGCTGTTTTTACTTTTGGAGATGCTAATCTTAGCAGATTCAGCTCAAATTACCTAAATAAAATATTAGAATTGCATAGGTTACATTTATGTTTTGTCAGAGAGTGGTCCACCAAGTTTGTTATCCTTGCTAGTGACCAAAAAAAGAAAGACAAAGGTCGATCTTTTGATAAAGGCTAAATTTAGCACTTTTCCACTTGAGTAAAAAGTTGAGATTAAATGTTGAGAACGTCACCAGGCAGTGGATTTTAACATCGTTCAAGCAAGAACAGACAAAACACCATAGGGCAACAAAGGTTATTTAGGTTTTCCTACTCTAAAATAAGACATGACGTCTAAAGACAGTAGAATTAACATTAGGGTGTACTTTTTCCAGACTGCAAGATTAATTCTAAATAGTCTATGCAATGTCCTTGAACACTTGAGGCCTACAGAGCTAACACAGAAAGATATTTGTTTGTACGCAGTTTGAGCTGCAGCACGATAAAAGCAAGGTGTCACAAATATCTTCTGTGTGCCGATCCTTCTTTGGTCCAATGTAAAACAACTCAAATTGTTTTACAAGCTAGCCATATTTGCAAATAAACAGGAATGTGCTTAATCATCAAACCTTGGCAGAAAGATTGATAAGATATTCTCTGTGTTTGAGGAAGAATGTCTTCCTCAAACACCTAGGGAAAAAAAAATACTGGCAGGCCCATAAGCAAATGGAAGTTGGCTGCCAGTCCCTGTTACCTTCCAGTGCGTATTTTTTTGTTGCTTATTATTGCACATATTTTTTATCGCCTCTCTCCTAGCTGGCTCTTTCTGTCCAGAACCCCTCACCACCACCCCCACTACACTGTAGCATTGTTGTATGAATCAGGTTGGTCCTGGCTGAATGAATGAATGACTGTATAGCCCTCAGGTATGCATAAGGCTCAGTTAACCTTACTGACTTTATGGTTGAGAAAAAACAAATATGTATATATATATATATAATGTGCTCTTAATGCATGAAGGAGTGTCTTTTTTAGTTAGTGAGAAAACATTTCCCTGCACATTGGTCAGTGCCTTTTGGTATTGTGCAATTCAACTTAATGTAATGCTTTATTGGCTGGTGAAGAATAACTAAATGGATTGGCAGCTTTATAGTTTCTTTAGTCGACATAGAATCATGTTTTTGACCACTGTATTAGCTTAGCATTTCCAGCTGTTCCAGTTCTCCTCCACTGCTTCCTTCCTTCCTAAATTAGCCCGAGCTTAAACCATTGCAAACATCTGGAGAGGAATTCAGCAGAGGCAACCAATCAGCCACACAAGCATGCTCTTAAAGAGGATGCTTTTGGCCTAATACAATGTTTACCAGCTATAAAGAGTGATGAAGTGAGGAAATATGTTCTCATACATTTGCAGTGCCAGCAGTTATTCAAGCATGGGATCAAATGATTACTTTCCAGACTGAAACAAATGCATCTCGTTCCATTTTATCCCTACTGGACGCAGTGCAGGGCTGGCTGCCGGTACACCCCAAAGCAGTTTTTTCCCCCTCATTTTATTGGATGATAAAAAGTCATACTGAGTTTGAAACACATACGAGTTCCTCTGTGGAGTATTACTGGATTATATCTTTATCCTGCGAAATGAAAATAATGTAGGGTCAGTTTATGGTACATTTGCGTTGGTGCAGCAGGATTTATTCCTGAAACTGCATTTTAAAGATATAATGCCAGCTGTGTTATTGAAAAACAAACATTTTCCCACAACACCTTTCCTTAATGGAGCTACATCACCAGCAACAACCTCAAAACAAAGAGTGAACTGCAAACGGCAAAAGTGTTCATACCTCTTAAACATTTCTACATCATACGACAAACTTCACTGTGTTTTATGGCAATCTCATGTAATACACTAAAAACATAGTGTATAATTGCAGAGTGGGAGGGAAAGAATTCATGTTTTTCAAAATTATGTACAAAAATATCTACCCCTTGAAAATTAATACACCTAAATAGAATCAGGTCCAACCAATTTCCATCAGAAGACACCTAATTGTAGCATTTGCATGCACCATCCTTTACCCTGATAAAGTGGCTGAACAAATAAAATTCAGGGCAATCAAACGCCTTCTAAAGTCACCTAATTGGCAAATTTGTTTCTGTCTCCGTTAGGCGACCCCTAAACAAAACCCAGTAAACAATTCCACTCACAATATCCAACCAGTACATCTGTGTGTAATTCAATCTTAATATAAATAAAGTTTGTCTGTAAAAGGCTTTATGTTGAAGATTTTTATAGTAACATAACAATGTGAAAAGGTTCAAGGGTAGTGAATCCTTTTTTTGAGGCCCTGTATCACACGTGAATAAAATTTGTAACAGGGTAGCTTTTGCCAAAGCCATTAATTGCCAGTAAAGTCTCAGGGAGAGCACGTAATTGGCATTTAATGCCATCGATGGCAGTATGTGTTGGAATTTATTTGTCAGGCCACAAACAGAACATGCAGAGTCAAAAAATGTCAGCGGAGTGTGGAGCCAAATCCTGCCGGAGCATAAGCATTGCTCAGTGTGATTAGACTGGGCTGCCATCACAGTGCCAAGCAGAGAGGACTGCAAGGTCAGATTTGGTGCACCAAACAAACAGACCAACAAAGGAACACCAGATAAAAAGATTTAGGATGCTATGAGTATCAGAAGAAATGAGACCAAGATATATGCTTAGGATTAACACTGTCAAGTTGTAAATCAAGCTGATTGCATCTTTAAGAATTTTACACAGTTGTAAATCCATTTATTTGCCCTGCCTGATTATCTAGAAATCTTCTGGATCTGGGTAAAACAAACTACTTTTCAATGAAGTGTCTAGAGAGTCAGAAATTGCTAGATTAAATACAAATATCAACATATTAGCTCATTAAAGCTGTCCCTGCAATGAAGTTTGTAATGATATAAAAATATTATGCCTGTAAGACTGGCTGGCTGGGTGAAGACTAGTGGGAGTGGCCAGCATATTTTCATGGTTGCTCAGCAAGTAATAAAAAAGATGCAAATAAAGGTATTAATAATTTGAGAAACCTGTCAAGCCCTGAAACCTGTCTCAGAATTTAACTCTCCACTCTTTTACTACATTGCAGACTATATATTTACACAGACGTCTTGAGATGGTGTTTGCAATTCCAACTGAATGTTAACATCCCAGTAAGTAACCACTCATTTGGCAATTCATAAAAAATATTTAATAAAAGCAGATATATGTTGTCCACAAAATCCATGGAGCACCATCTTCCTCCGGAGGAAGGCGATCACTCAACACTTGGCTCTGGAGTAACAGTTGTCACATATCTTGACACCCAAGCATTGTTTGGACTTAAAAATCAGAAATCAGCACAACTTCTTAGTCCTAAATATCTGTTTACAAGTTTGTGTTCATTTTCCATGGTAACCAACTGCTGTACTGGTCAATGGCAACCCCGGTGCTAATGAAGTGCTTCAAAAAGGTAGTCCGTAGTCATGCCCTGCAGCCAAAACCTTCACCGGTTTGCCTACAGAGTGAACAGATGCACAGCGGATGCCATAGCCACAACACTTAATACTGCGCTATCACACCTGGAGCAACAGGGGAGCTATGTGCAGATGCTATTTGTGGATTATAGCTCTGTTTACGATCCTCTCTTACATGCTAGCGGCCAAACTAGGAGACCTTGGGCTTCCACATTCCACTTGCAGGTGGGTAAATAGCTTCCACTCTGATCGCAGCGGGTCAAAGTAGGCCAGCACACATCCACAACCCTAAGCCACAGTACTTGCTTTCCCCAGGGCCGTGTGCTGAGTCTCTTGCTGTACTCCCAATACCATATGACTGCTCCCCTGTCTATAACAACAACATTGTGGTGAAGTTTGCGGATAACACCTCAGTGGTGGGGCTCATCCCCAGGGGAGGGTGTGAGTTTGCTTACAGAGATGAGGCGGAGCAGCTGACAACATGGTGCAGGACAAACAACCTGCTCCTCAACCCATTTGAACTCATCTTAGTCTTTCTTAGAAGGAAGAAAAAAGAAATCCCACCATTAACCATGGGGACTGTGTGGAGAGTGGCCGGCGTCTGTTTCCTTTGACAGTACACATGAACAGCAAACTATCCTGAACTTCCTAAGAATATGCACGAGCAACAACATCAAACAAAGACTGCTGGTGTCCTTTTACCGTGCCTCCACTGAGAGCATACATACTCCATGTGTGAATGGTACACCCGCTGCAAAGTGACCCAGAGGAAAGCACTCCAGTGGGTCATCAACAAAGTGGAAATGATCATTGACTGCTCTTTTCCCACACTGTAAGAACTACACAGTTCCTGATGTCTCAGAAAACCCCAGAATATTATCAAGGACACCTACTATCCTGGTCACTCCTTGTTTGTCACCTTTAGGCAGTTGGTACAGATCAATTAATGGAAGGCCGTTTCTCAATACCCAAGTAAGCAAGTATGTACCATACTTCACAAGTATGTTCTTGGGAAGTAAGTATGTCCTGCCGGGTATGGGAGTACAAGGACGATATTTGGAACAGTCTATACTCCGTCATGTCATAACATCTGACTAGAAACAGTCGATGTTTGTTGGCCCAAGCATAACCCAAAAGCTTAGCTTATTTTATGTGAATATTTTTACATTTATAATGGTTAAAAAAGTAAGAAAAAATAAAAAAGTTTCAAAGTATAAATACCGGTGGTTTACCACCTTATATTACTTTTTCAGACTTCTGTTAACAGTGAAGTATGATTGTCCACAAAAAAATGTATAGCCTTCACTTATAAATTATTTTTGTTTCAAATTACTTATAATAGTGTATGATGACCAGCTTTAGAGTTTACAGTTGATTATTTCTTCCATTATTCCTTATATTTGCACTGGATCCATATGCAGGATCTGATTTTAAATTTTACATTATTTACCAACCTGCGTCTGGCCAGAGTTGCTACTTTACAACAGCATGATTAGTGTACAATAACTAGTAAACACTGATTAATAAACTTATTTTCCTTTAATTGTTATCAGGTAAACTCATCAGATATCTACAGTATAAACAGACAAAAAAAAGTACTAAAAAAATTTTTTTTAGACTAATAAAAATAAACAGATGGTCAGTCAGCATGTTGCGATTCACCTCTTGCAGAGCGTGTCGGTAGAAAACATTGAAAAATGGAAAATTGTATAAGAAATAGAATAAAATGTAAAATGTAGTGAAATTCATCTGCCTCAGCAGCAGCAACGTGACATGCAAATGGAGGCATGAAGATACACACAAAAGTAAAAACTATGAAAATAAAAAAAAATACTGTACAGTTGTTAGTTGTTAAGAATACAACAATCAAGAAATGAAAGACCTGTGTAACCGAGTAGGGTGATTTTAAGAAATGTGCAACATGTGTATGTATATTTATGCATAACAAACACAGACACAAAACCAACAGACACTATTAAGTTTGTTGAGGGAAGAGATGGTTATAAACTCTGACGGCTGCTGAGAGGAAAATAATAAAGAGTTCACACTCCATTAAATTAGGTTTACATAAAAATACAATCCAAGGGAAATTTGTACTTTTTATGTACAAGATAAAGTGAAAGCGCCCTGTTGGATCATTGAGAACTGTACTACAATATTTATCACACTATGAATTAACATGACAAAACGTTTCAAGGAAGACAAGTAAAATGACTGACAGCTGTCTACCACATTATTAAAACTCTCTGACTTTCAGCCACTAAAAACACAATACAGGTGGTGGAAAATGACAGAGTAACAGGCTACGGTTAGTGGGGAATACAAACTCCAACTGCCCGCTGAGCCTGCAGCCACCGGCTGCCAGTGGAGCTGTGGTGCTCTGAAAATATTGGAGCACATTTAAAAGTCGGCTCATTCTTGATAAACCGACTGCATAGAGAAAGTTTTGAGGACTACTTTTTTGCTTGAAAACCTATTAAAACCATCCTCTGACAAAGTAATATTGGTATAAAAACCTTAGATTTAGACATTCAACTTCCCTATTTACCGCTGCTTGTGACGCAATGCATTATGGGATACATTGCTTGCCCAAGTCCACACAAGGATGCATCAATGCATCCTTAATAAAATGGGCAGAGCAAGAACTCATACGAGAACTTTGAGCCAGTGACGTGCGGTAGGGTTCATAGCTGGTGAGGCACTGACGTCATCAGAGTCAGATTTACAAATATATACACTTTACAGAGTAGACTTTATGCAAAGTGCTAAAGGAGACTGATTGAGCCAAATAAACTCACCCAAAGACATGGAAAAAATATTGATTCTTTGATGAAAAAATAATACTAAATTATTTGTCATTTGATTGGTAACAGTTTATGAGTTATGATGGATTTCTGCATTCGTAACACATTCAAAAACTTTAACACACATTACGCACATTTCATTACAAAAACAAAACATGAATAATTATCGCTGTCTTACCTCTACTTATAAATGAAGTCCATGGGACGCTCTTTCTGAACAAAAATATCGGTCACTTTCTGGTAAAAGTTCTCTTTATCTTCTTCAATTTTAAAACTCTCTCAGTCTCAATGGAGTTCACTGCCAGAGAGGAAAGTGTTAAGATGTTCATAATGTCCTCAATTGTAATACCAAGAATGCGGTATTGTTCTGTTTGGGCATAAGCCACAAGGGGGCACTAAGGTGCAGACTGAAGAGGACACATTTGCGTTACTGTGTTGTTTGTCCCAAATGTTTTGCCGTACTGGATGAACGCTAGCTTGACCATGAGAATGATGTGTCAGCAGCATGTGAAATAAATATGGCAAAGGCGGCTAAAGATGGCTCATCTCCCCTACTCTTCCTCCGAATGCAATGCTCCAAGAATGAAAGCGACGTAACTCAACAGGTTATGGGCCCTTTCGGAAAAGATAAGCTCGTTGTTTTCCACCGTTTAGAAAGTCGCAACGGACCGCGTGCTAAACGGACAAGAGGAAGCTAACATGGCGGAACAACGAAAGAGGATGCCTCGACTGACGTTCGACGGAGACGAGACTAAGTATGAGCTTTGGGAGACCAATATGTTGGGACATTTCCATTTATCAGGGATAAAGGACACAGTGCTGAGAGAACCGGTGTCAGAAGCCGAAATAGCGACAGATGGAAAGAAAAACGCGGACGCGTATGCAGAGCTAATTTTACTTTTAGACGATAAAAGTCTATCGTTAATTATGAGAGATGCACCCAACGATGGAAGAAAAGCTTTGGCAATATTGAGAGAGTATTATGTAGGGAGGGGAAAGCCCCGCATAATCAACTTGTACACCACATTGACATCGCTTGTGAAAGCAAATGATGAAAGTGTAATGGACTATATTATCAGAGCGGAAACCGCCATCACAGCACTGCGCAACGCGGGTGAAACGCTAGGAGACGGACTGATAATTGCTATGGCCCTAAAGGGATTGCCTGAAAGTTTTAAGCCATTTGCAATACATGTGGCACATGCAGACGATAACATTACGTTTGCAGAATTCAAGACTAAATTACGTAGTTTTGAGGAGACAGAAAAGATAAAAGCAGCTGAGTCGAGCGACAGCGTGATGAAGACTCAAGGGAAAAGCGGACGGCGGCCCGCCAAGACGAGCGCACGTGGCTGGATAAAGGATGACGCAGAGTTGGTATGTTTCAAGTGTGGCACCAAAGGCCACAGAGCAAAAAGCTGTCGACAGAGAATCTGGTGTAGTCTCTGCAGAAGTGACACACACAAAGACGCCACGTGTAGGCGTAAGGACAATGACTATAAGAGCGAAAAGGATGGTGTGAGTAAAGCCTCAGAAGACGCCGAGGACTACGTGTTCAAGATGAGAGACGGCGATAGCCAGCGGCAGCAACCATGCAACATCCAGCAGAGGGGTCTGATGGTGGACACGGGGGCTACCTCTCATATAATCACGGACATAACCATGTTCAAGAGCTTCGACTCCGCGTTCAGGCCAGAAACGCACAGTGTCGAGCTGGCAGACTACACACGGTGCAGCGGGATCGCTCAGCGGAGGGGAAATGCTGAGGTTTCCCTCATCGACAGCGGAGGACAGCGACGCAAGACGGTGCTGAAAGGCGCTTTGTTCGTACCGTCGTACCCCCAAAGCATCTTCTCTGTGAAGGCAGCGACCACCAGTGGGGCTACAGTTGTCTTTAAAGAAGATGAAGACGCCCTGATAACCAGAGGCGGTACCAGATTTGACATTCATGTATATGACAGGTTGTATTTTTTGCACACTGAAGCTAAGTCTAATGATAAGTGTAATGCATGTCATGACATACAGACATGGCATGAGATATTGGGCCACTGTAACTACGACGATGTTTTTAAGTTGCAGAACGTTGTTGAAGGTATGCATATCAAGGGCAAAACAGGCAGACCCGAGCAAGAGTGTGAGGTGTGTATTCAAGGAAAATTCGCACAAACCAGAAATAGGGAGCCTGATACCAGAGCAAAGGCTCCCTTACAGATGGTACACACAGACCTCGCAGGTCCAGTAGCCACAGAGTCAATAGATGGTTACAAATATGTGCAGTCATTCATTGATGATTAGTCAAGCGCAGTATTTGTATATTTCCTAAAGAAGAAAAGTGACACCGTACAGGCTACGGAAAAGTTCCTAGCAGATGTATCCCCTTACGGTAAAGTAAAGTGCATCAGATCCGATAACGGAACAGAGTTTACATGTGGTGATTTTCAAGCGCTGTTGAGGAAAAACAATATCAGACATGAAACGTCAGCTCCGTATTCTCCACACCAAAATGGAACTGCAGAGAGGGGTTGGCGTACTCTTTTTGAGATGGGAAGATGTATGATAGCTGAAAGTGCACTACCAAAGCAGCTATGGCCCTACGCAGTGCAAACAGCAGCAATAGTATGCAACCGGTGCTTTAACAGGCGTACTGGGAAAACTCCTTATGAGTTGTTGACAGACAAGAAGCCTAATGTATCTAAGATGCAAAAGTTTGGTTCTGTATGCTACACTTACAAACAGGAAAAGGGAAAACTTGATTCCAGATGTGACATGGGGCGTTTTGTAGGCTACGATAAGAATAGCCCAGCTTATTTGGTGTATTATCCAGATACAAACAAAGTCCAAAAACAACAGACTAGTGAAGTTTGTGGTCAAAGCAGGTGTGGAAAGACACACATAGACAGGTGAGCCAGATCCAAGTAACGACTATGACAGTGTGAGACCACTGACTAACGAGACCACACATAGTGATAGTCAAGCGGCAGAAACAAGGTCTAGTGACAATAGTCAAGCACAACAGAGTGTCACAAGTGTTGAACCCGAGGGTAGGAGATATCCGGTTAGGGAAAGAAGAACACCGAGTTACTTAGATGACTTTGTAACTGAAGACAGTGATAGTGACAGGGTTCATATCACAGTGGATTATTGCTGCTGGGCCGTATGTGGCATCCCACAGACTTATGGGAGAGCAATGGAGTCAGCAAACTCAAAAGAATGGGTAAAGGCAATGGATGAGGAGATCCATTCCCTGAACGAGAACAAAACTTTTACCCCGACAAAACTACCAATAGGCAAGAAAACAGTGGGGGGTAGATGGGTTTACTCCATAAAGACTAATGTAGACGGAAAAGACAAATACAAAGCAAGGTTTGTAGCTAAGGGTTACAGCCAGAAACAGGGAGTAGACTATGGGGAGACGTTTTCACCCACCGCAGACTTGACGAATGTGAGGGTTGTGCTACAGAAAGCAGCACAGGAGAATTTACTCTTACACCAAATGGACGTGAAAACAGCGTACTTACACGCTCCCATAGACTATGAGATTTACATCAATCCACCAGAGGGCTATCAAGAGAAAGAAGGTATAGTCTATAAGCTAGGGAAATCGCTTTATGGGCTAAAACAATCTGGGCGAAATTGGAATAAGATTCTGCATGATTGCCTAATTGACGATGATTTTACACAAAACCCAGCCAACCACTGTGTTTATGCCAAAGAGTCAAAAGAAGGGAAGGTGATCATAATCATATGGGTCGATGATCTGATCATTGCGGCGAGCGATAAAGAGAGACTGAAAAATGTGAAAGAGATGCTTGCAGAAAAGTTTAAAATGAAAGATCTTGGCAAACTAAAACATTTTCTGGGTATCAATTTTAGTCAGTCAGATGGGTGCGTAAAAATGTCACAGGAAAAGTACATTAACAAGATACTACAGCGTTTTGATATGCAAGACTGTAGGCCAAGAGAAACACCTTGTGAGCAAAAGCTAGAGTATACTGAGGATGCAGTAAAGATGGAAGATGTCAGGATGTACAGAGAGGCTGTGGGAAGTCTTATATACCTGACAGTTTGCACCAGACCAGATTTAAGCTTTGTTGTGAGCAGGTTGTCACAATTCTTTGCTGAGCCTACAGAGGAACAGTGGGTCACTGTGAAGCATGTACTTCGGTATCTCAAAGGCACAGCGGGAAAAGAATTAAGTTTTAGGAGAAACAACAGTGAGAAACTAGGTATACAGGCCTACAGTGACGCTGATTGGGTGGCTGATACCAGTGACAGACGCAGTACCACAGGATACTGTGTGAACCTTAGTCAGAACAGCTCTCTGATCTCGTGGAAGACTAGAAAGCAGCCTACTGTCGCGCTATCCACATGCGAGGCAGAATATATGGCACTGGCATCAACCATACAAGAATGTCTATACCTAGAACAGTTACTGGAAGGTATAGATAACTACGAGTACACACAAACTGTAGTGCATGAGGACAATCAAGGAACAATCACTCTTGCCAAAAACCCTGTAAACAGACGAAGATGTAAACACATTGACATAAAGTATCACTTTATCAGGTCTACTGTGAATGAGGGAAGAGTGACTTTGATGTATTGTTCTACTGATAACATGATTGCTGATGTAATGACCAAACCTGTAAATAAGTTGAAACTGAAGAAATTTGCAGGTGCTCTTTTTGGAGATTGATATGTGTATGACAGGAGTCCACATTCAATGTTTTATTTTGGTTATTATTATTTCCATTCCGTTTCAGAGTATAGCAATCTGAGTACAAGTGGGGGTGTTAAGATGTTCATAATGTCCTCAATTGTAATACCAAGAATACGGTATTGTTCTGTTTGGGCATAAGCCACAAGGGGGCACTAAGGTGCAGACTGAAGAGGACGCGTTTGCGTTACTGTGTTGTTTGTCCCAAGTGTTTTGCCGTACTGGATGAACGCTAGCTTGACCGTGAGTATGATGTGTCAGCAGCATGTGAAATAAATATGGCGAAGGCGGCTAAAGATGGCTCATCTCCCCTACTCTTCTTCCGAATGCAACGTTAGCTGCAAGAATGAAAGCGACGTAACTCAACAAAAAGCCTTCCTTGATCAGTCCTGTTCCGGCTGTATGTTTAGAGTCTTTTTAGTGCTTTACTTGTTCAGCATAACTCGCTAATAAAACATCCATAACTTGCTGTCACTCTACAGTATTAGGATCACGAGCGGTGCCCCTTGAGCGCCCCCTGCCTAGAGGCCAAGGAACTGCTGGCCTCACCTACAACCCGTTCTTTGCCGTTTATGATCGCCCAGCAGCACACGAAAACATGTTACCTGCACACAGTTTGATGACCAAAACACAATTCGTAATCCACATACATTAAATTGTGGAAAATCAGTTCATAACAGTTTGAACAATTGAATTTATGATCTAGAGACAGGAAGATGCATTCACAGAATGGAAGCCAACGCAGTTAACATGGGATTGCGCAATCCCAGGGGAGGCCAAGCTCGCTGCAGCCTCACCGGCTTCGCTATCAAGCGCCACCAAGGATTTACATGAAAAATTGCGAAAAGTCTGCGATTTTAAAGAGAATATGATCAAAAATGAGGAAATTAGATAAAAAGTAACTTTTATTACAAATGATTGAGTGAATCACAATTTATATTATGTTATCATCATTATATATTTTCTTTCTTTCCATGTTGCCTCCTCTGACTGCATGTCACTGCTTTGAGCGTACTCTCCCTGATGCATACTTAGGATTGGAACAAGTACTTGGGCTTCCATTAATGAGGTTTAGCAAAGCACAAAGGTACAGATAAATAAACATATTGTCAAACAGCCCTGAGCATGAGCCAGGAATTTCCTGTAAGAAAAACTCAGTTTTTCCTGTTTAGACAAAATCAAAAACCCAAAGTTTTCAAATCAATACACTCTGGAGCTTGTTCTTAAATTGGGCCACTGTCAGACAAAACACTTGGCATTGCCGTGTTGGTGAACAGTACAGACACAACCAAATTGTTCCATTTTCACCAGAAAACGTCACGTGAACAAGTACCAAGTTTCACAGCGGATTATTGGGATCTCTCTCAAGATGCCTAAGTATAGTATATTCCACTTTAAAAAGCACGTCTTGTCGAACAGAGCATATGGTTGTGATAAAGATCTGCACTGAAATACATTTAAAAGATTGGTTGTCACACTGAAAGAACGCAAAAAGGTAGCTCGTTTTAGAATTGTTCACATGATACTACTGAACATATGTTTTTCAGAGCAAACTTTTATCACAACCAAAACAAGGGTAATAAGTTTATAAGGTGGCCCCATCACCAAGATGCATTCTTAAAGACTCACAAAGAATCAAGAACATTATATATTACAATAAGGACATTCTTGATGAGGCAGACACCGGCTTAGAATGCATACAAATTACCCATAACACGCAGACACAAGAAAACTTAATTTTCCTGAACTTTCTTTTTTGAAATAAATTGATTGCACTGACCAACAACACTCCCTGAGAAGCTTAAAACGTGCAAATAGTCCTTAGAATCTAATAGCCTTATTTTAGAGACAAAAAAGTCAGAGAGCAGTCCGATGTAGATTACTGTGCTGTTACATGAGTGTATCACACGGACACCCATGCGCACGGCAAAATACTGTGCAATAAAGATTGATCTTCAAGTTACAGAACTGTGCGCTTTGCATCAATGTCCAAACAGACATTCCCTGAGAAACTGAATGTGAGAGACAGTGTAAAAAAATTCTCATTGGGTCAAGATCATGTGGAACCAGTAGTGTCATGTAACAGACTATGAACTGGGCTGGTGGTTTATGGATTCTCAGCAGGGGGAGATAGCCCTCACAGCTTTCACACAGCTTTGGGAAAAAAGTAGTTTTAAAGTCTATCAGATTTTGTTTGAATGTTCCGGAATTGTTAACCTGATAGATGACGGGACCAACCAGGTTTTTCCCAGATGGGTGGGGTCTGTGCCAATACGTCTGGCCCCTTTCTGGACTCGTGCAGCATAAACTGTCTCTAGATCTTGTACCCGACATTCCACAATTCCTTGTGCTGTCCTCACCTCATTCCTCTCCTGTAACGTGAAGCTCCCATACCACCACAGTGTCATGCTGAGACACTATTCTATTGTAGCTCTGTGAAGTTTATTAGCAGCTGAGTAGGAAGTCCAAGCTATGCAATACTAATATTGACGTATAATTGTGATCACCAATTTGTTCTAGACACAATAATTAGCAGTGAGGAGAGATACAATAGGATAAAACAGAGCTGAGGGAGATCATGACCTTCCCAGAAAGACCTTTGGATCAGTACTTTTATTCTTCTCCATAACAAAAAAAAATGCTGAATCTTAAATCAAATAAAAGAAAGAGTGAAAAACATATCTTGTTTTCTCTCAGAGTGATGAAATGGAGAAGGAGAGCTCTGGAAGTTGATTTGCCGCCAGAGTACTTTTGGAGAAATCAATAAAGCAAATATAAACGACCCATTTGTTTTCATCCATGCTGCCACTGATTTGAATATATATAGTTACGTGAACAGCATGTGTAATCTGCTTTTCAAACTGCAATATAGTGAGCTATTAGGGTCACTACCCAGCGCCCATAGGAGATTACAGGTTTTGGTAAATTTTTATGTGCATAAAGTGTTGCAGTGAAGTCAGCAATCCTTGGAAATTAATTTAAAAGTGAGAGTTTATGCTGTCATTTAGAAATGATGAAAGCTCCAGATACTGGAGGTGGAGGATTAAAAAAAAGCAACTGTGTATTTTTTTATATATTTTCTTTGCTCCTATGAAACACAGTTGGCAGACAGACTCATTGGAATAAAATTCTGCATTAGGAGACACTCTGTCCATTTACTCAATAACAACACTAAGATTAATCTACTCAGTGTGCTTCACCTCACAATTGGCAAGTCTGTAGTTTGTAAATGTTTTTTTGTGACAGATTTAGGCTCTTAAGGGAAGCACCATGCTGCGCGCTTCCCAGAAAACACAGTAGGAAGCTGCTGGCTTCAAAAGGCTGGCACATTCAGCTTCTTATTCACTTTATTACTTATTCTTGTATTAAACTGCCCATGTCACTTTTCAGCAGCCTTTTAGTTGACGGTTAAGATGCCTTTTGGATGTGAAAAGAGTAGAGAAAGCCTTCATGTGCCAAAGCAGAGCTTGATATGCAGCTATAATCTTAGTGACAGGGATTACAGCACATATATGATGAACTGTAAAGGCAAATACTGGAAGGAAAATGACCTAAGACCGTATTCTGGTGATGCATGGACAAGAGTGGCTGTAGACAAGGAGGCAGAAGTTGTATAAAGTTACACCAAAAAAACAAAACAAAAAATAAAACAACTTTCCAGGAGGAAGAGTATTTTAAGCAGGTTTGGCAAATAAAATACATAAATAGTGCAGCAGATGGCTAAAACAATCTTTCAGTTGGTGGTACAAGCACCAAATTTGGTAAACATGTGCCCCAGGATCTATTCTCTCAGAAGAGTATGTTACCCACATTGGACACAATTTTCCAAGATGGCTGCCATTTGAAGTGGTCTTAAACACTGTTTGAGCTAATAATGCGATTTTGATGTTCTATACATTGAAATATATGTTTTTGAGTATGAACAATCCAATTCAGCATTTACAAAATCGTAATTATTGAAAACTGACATGATATGATAGGAATTGCACGACAAAGTACTCTATTAGCTTTAAATTTGAACAATTGCCTGTCCAGTATAGAGACATGTACAGTTACTGTAGTACTACCCTAGCACTATAGTACTACTACTAAGCTGGGGTAGGCTGGTGCATTAGACATATGATTACACCTTTTTTGGCAGGTAGAATGGTGTCAACTTCCTGTCTACATTTTGTAAAAAAATGTGAAGAATACAGCACATGGAGCAGGAAATGATCGGAGCAGATTGCATCGGGTCATTGAATTGCAGCTTTCGGTGGTGAGAGGGCTGATTGTATGGCAGCCCCACTTCTGTCAGTCTGCTCCGGGGCAGCTCTGGCTGCAATGTAGTTTACCTGCCACTGCCAGTGAGTGAATGGGTGAATGACGGAATATAGCGTAAAGCACTTTGGGGGCCTCAGGATATGATGTATAAGTACAGGCCATTTACCATATCCGCCTCCTGAAAGATTGTGTAGCGGGCAACGGACAGTCGCTTGCATTGTCATTGACTTTGCAGCAATACTCATACTAAGCATGCATGTTGCGATAGTGGAGAGGAACGCTTCTCTTTAACAGGAAGAAACCTCCAGCAGAACCAGGCTGTGTGAACGGCCATCTGCCACAACCGATTATCTTGCGGGGTTTGACACACAAACAACAAAGAAGCACTGATCCATGGATATGTCAAAGTAACATCCAGAAACAAAGGCTTTGTAGCAAAAACATTGTCCAAAGTATCACACCATCTCTGCCTGCTTGCCAATTTTTCACAGTGCATCCTGGTTGCTGGTGTTCCCCAGGCTCAACACACACACATACACACACACACACACACACGCACTTGTTAATTTGCTGATGGATTTTATTTCATATTCATAATTTGGTGAAGAAATATCAGCCGCTTTAAAAAGAAGATTAAAAATCCTTCCAATTAGGATTTTGGGGCATTTTCTCTGCCTCCCTGCGTTTTGTGAAAGTAACGAAGCTGCAAGGATATTTGAAGTCAATCTGCTTCAACAATGCTGACAGCCCAGGCAAGGTGGTCACAGCCCTATATCAGGTGACTTGAATGTGATGTGGTGATTAAAGATTTTCTGTGTAGTCAGCTGATTGGAAATTTAAGGCAAACGTCAGCAGAGACCACCCCACATAATGTGAACTTGATTCACCTCATTTCTTGCCATTAACACACAATGGGCTTACCACAGGGTAGTTCCTTCAGCAGCAATGATGCTTAAAAAAGACATCAAATGCAACCTAAGTGTTTAACCTTGATTTTGAAATAAGCCCAACCGGGTCCAGGGTGGTAGTGGCAGCCTTTGCAACATGGGATAGCTCCCCATCCCCCCAATCTCCAACTGCCTAACTCTAGATTGGGACCTGACTGCCCACCAAACACGTCTCTGGCATTGCTGACTTGCTTCTATTCCAAAGCGTGGAGCCCCGAAACGCGTGCTCCAAGGGATTCACATAGATTAACGATGAGCTGTCTCTGGAGGTTTGGAGCTAGTGCTATGTGGTCACATTCAAGACTGCCGTCCTGATCACAGAACTTGTATCGTGGTGGTCTAACCCTAGTCCTAATTGATACCCAACTCTACCCCTCTTCTGAAGAGGTAACGGGGGTTCAATGTCTTGTCCCCTGTTAAGGTCTCCTCCAGATCCCAAGTCGGGGACCTTAAACAGGATGGAGCATGTATCGGTGTCTTCAGACCAACCTCTTAAAACCTCAATCAGGCCAATGTTAGTGGTGGATCACTTAGATAGAACCAATCTGAATTGAAGGACCAATTGATAATTATTGGACATGCCTTGAGGCAGGGGGTTAGGGTTATCTTAGAGTACCAGAGTAAACTGCAGAGATCAGTAATGTTAAAGTACTCAATACTTTTTACCTAAAAGAGAACAGAATATCATTGTTTTCACATTTAAGGCAAACATATAAATATTTTTGACTATTTGTCATTAGCCTACAGAATGCACAAACTAGACCTCTTTCTGGACATATTTCTTAAGCTTTGTGATCCTTGTTATCGCAACAGTCTTTTGCTGCCTTTGTTCTCTTAAAACTCTAGATGATTTTTGAGCTCGCTTTATTCCAAGCTCGTCCCCTCAGCATGGAGCTCTTTATAGCGTAATACTGTCTCCGGGATCCTTCTGATCTTTAACTGTTCATGCATCTTTGAAGCCCACAGCTGCACCATATCTCTCATTTCAAATCAACACTGATCCCAATAGGATGTTGGGAGAAATCAAAATGAACAGCTGGCTTTTGTGCATCAAAACTCTGCCAAACTGTCATAATTGAGCAGAACGACTCTGGATCAGAGCAACCACAGAGACAGTCAGTTTGAGTCAAAAAATGGTTTTTATTGAACAAAGGACGGGGTGTGCGTCTGGTTGGCTCGTTCTGGGTTCTGCTGGGAAGGATGAGAGTGATGATGAATGACAGGTCTGAATCTGGTGAAAAGGTTGAGATGGCTGAACTCACAGAGGCAGTGGCTTGGCAGAAGTCTGGGAGGGGGGTGTCCTGGGTCCGGGTGTATTCCAGTGGTTCTCTCTGTGATGCTGTTTGCGTTGGAGGGTGGACAGGCAGGTGAGCACCAAGAGGAGGGTCAAGGTGGGTTTACGGTAGGAGAACTGCAGGTTTCGAGGAGGGTCCAGGCTTGAAGGTTTCTCGGATTCTTTGAGTTTCTATAAGAGACCAGAACACAGAATTAGGATCGGCTCGGAAAAAACTCGGAACTTAGCTTAAGTTGGTCAAGTACCACTCTGGAAGCGAGAAAGAACTGACGCCCTCCTCCTGGTCTCAGCTCCTTAAGTACGAGCCTTAATTGGCCGAGATGCAACACACCTGCCAGTCGCACCCTGCAGCGGGGAGAGAGAGAGATAGACACCAGGCCTGCACCCAGACCAGCAGTATGACAGCACCCCCCCTCTAACGGACGCCCCCTGGCGGCCGTCCGGAGGATGATGCCTCAAAGGCGGAGATGAGATCAGGGTCCAAAATGAATGAACGTGGAACCCAGGAACGTTCTTCAGGACCGTAACCAGCCCAATCCACCAGGTACTGGAGACCGCGACCACGCGGCCTGGACGCCACAATACGATCCACCGTAAAGGCGGGATGACCGTCCACGATCCGGGCGGGTGGAGGGGGCCTTGGAGGAGGGCACAAGGGGCTAGAAGAAACAGGTTTAAGCTGGGAAACATGGAAGGTAGGGTGAACACGGAGGTGAGGTGGGAGCTTGAGCCGGACTGCTGTGGGGCTGATGATTCGGTCGACCTTGAAAGGGCCAAGGAACTTGGGACCAAGCTTTCTAGACACGGCCTTCAACGGGAAGTCTCTGGATGATAACCATACCTCCTGACCGGGGGTGTAAGTGGGTGCCGGTAAACGTTTGCGGTCGGCGTACCTCTTGTTTTGGGTGGAGGTGCGTTCCAGGGCGGCTTTGGTCTGGTCCCAGACTTTACGGCATTGATGGAGGTGTGACCGGACGGATGGAAGGACTGAATCTGGGAAGGAAGAGGGCAGGAGAGATGGCTGAAATCCGACAGACGCCTCAAAAGGAGACAATCCTGTGGCAGCAGAGACGTGAGAATTGTGGCAGTACTCTACCCAGGCGAGATGCTGACTCCAGGTGGTTGGGTTGTGGGAGCAGAGACAGCGAAGGGTGTTCTCGATCTCCTGGTTGAGTCTCTCGCACTGTCCATTAGATTGGGGATGAAAACCAGAGGTGAGAGATGCTTTAAATCCTAAGCATTGGCAGAAATCACGCCAGACCTGGG
Organism: Fundulus diaphanus; assembly: GCA_037039145.1. Classification (NCBI taxonomy): domain Eukaryota; kingdom Metazoa; phylum Chordata; class Actinopteri; order Cyprinodontiformes; family Fundulidae; genus Fundulus; species Fundulus diaphanus. The sequence continues at coordinate 23,178,107 of CM073131.1, forward strand.
AGATAAATTGCGGACCCCGGTCTGAGATGATTTCAACAGGGAGGCCATGGAGTCTGAACACGTGGTTGACCAATAACCTGGCGGTCTGGTGAGCAGAGGGGAGCTTGGTGAGTGCAACCAGATGGCAGGCCTTGGAGAACCTATCAATGACAGAAAGGATAACGGTCTTGTGGCTGGACGGGGGGAGACCGGTGACAAAATCTAGGGCAATATGTGACCAAGGCCGACTGGGTGTGGACAGTGGTTGGAGGAGACCGGCTGGTGGTTTATAGGACCCCTTATTGCGGGCGCAAATGTGGCAGGCCGAGACAAACTCGGACACATCCTTGTTTAGAGACGGCCACCAGAAGTATCGCCTGAGGAGCGCGATGGTACGGCTGGAGCCGGGGTGACCAGAGAACTTGGAGGAGTGCCCCCACCTGAGTACTTGGGAACGGACTGCAGACGGCACGTACAGTCGTCGGGGGGGACCGCCTCCAGGATCCGGCTCGCTCTCCTGTGCCCGCCGGACCTGTCTCTCTAGTTCCCAGGTGAGACCACCAACGATACAGGATGTTGGAACAATGGGTTCAGGATCTATGGGTTCAGAGGTGGATGAGAACTGTCGTGATAGGGCATCGGGCTTGATGTTCTTGGAACCTGGGCGATAAGTAATAATGAAATGGAAGCGCGAGAAGAACAATGCCCAGCGGCTTTGGCGGGAGTTGAGTCGTTTGGCAGATTGAATGTATGAAAGATTCTTGTGGTCTGTCCAGATTATGATGGGTAATTCAGTGCCCTCCAGCCAGTGACGCCACTCTTCCAGGGCCAGCTTGATGGCCAGAAGTTCACGGTCTCCCACATCATAATTTTTCTCGGCTGGGGAAAAACGCCTAGAAAAGAAGGCACAAGGATGAAGCTTCCCATCAGAGGAAGCCATTTGCGAGAGAATAGCTCCAGCTCCAGAATCCGAGGCGTCGACCTCCAGGGTAAACTGGGCCGTTGGGTCAGGATAGATGAGGATAGGGGCCTGGGTGAACCTTTCCTTGAGGAGGTGGAAGGCCTGATCCGCAGCAGGTGTCCAGGTAAAAGTCTGTTTTGTGGAGGTGAGGGCGGAGAGGGGTGAGGCAACAATACTGAAGTTTTTGATAAAGACACGATAAAAGTTGGCAAACCCCAAGAAGCGTTGGAGGTCCTTCCGGGACTTGGGTGTAGGCCAGTCCTCCACAGCTCTGATCTTGGCTGGATCGGTCTTCACCTGTCCACCCTCGAAAACGTACCCAAGGAAACTGATGGACCTTTGATGGAATTCGCATTTTTCAGCCTTGACGAACAGACGGTTCTCGAGAAGTCTCTGGAGGACCTGACGGACATGCTGCTGGTGCTTACTGGGTTCCTTAGAAAAAATAAGGATATCATCCAGATAAACGAAAACAAAATGGTTGATGAAGTCTCTCAGAATGTCATTTATAAGAGCTTGAAAGACAGCGGGTGCATTGGTAAGACCGAAAGGCATGACCAGGTATTCGAAGTGGCCGAGCGGGGTCTTAAAGGCCGTCTTCCACTCGTCTCCCTCACGGATGCGAACCAGATGGTAGGCATTACGAAGGTCCAATTTGGTGAAGACAGTGGCGCCCTTAACAGTCTCAAACGCAGAAGCCAAAAGGGGTAAAGAGTACTTGTTTTTAACTGTTATTTGATTGAGCCCTCGATAATCTATACAAGGACGCAGTGACCCATCTTTCTTGGCAACGAAAAAAAACCCTGCCCCAACAGGGGAGGATGAAGGGCGAATTATGCCCGCCTTCAGCGACTCGGCAATGTACTTCTCCATAGCGCCCAGTTCTGATTGAGACAGTTTATAAAGTCGTGCAGATGGCAAGGGAGCTCCAGGGAGAAGGTTTATAGAACAATCATAAGGGCGGTGAGGTGGTAGACTAAGGGCCAAATCCTTGCTAAATACCCGCTGGAGGTCATGATACTCGGGGGGAACCTGGGAGAGATCAGGGGAAGCTTCAGGACAAACAGGACCCTCCGGGCAGCGAGGAAGGGCCGACTGTAAACACGAGGCCAGGCAACTGGTGCTCCAAGTTTCAATGCGGGACTCCTTCCAATTAATATGAGGGTTGTGAGCAGCCAGCCATGGGTACCCCAAAACAACAGGTGAGTGTTTGGTGGGAAACACAAAAAGGGCAATGTTCTCGTGGTGGTTACCAGAAGAAATTAACTTCAGGGGAATTGTCTGGTGGGTAATCGTGGCTAAGGGACTGCCATCTAAGGCGGTGACTGAGATTGGAGAGGGTAAAGGACGTACGGGAATGTGCAATTTAGTAACTAAACTAGGATCAATAAGGCTCTGTTCAGAGCCAGAATCAACTAGGGCCACCACTGGGTGTTGAGTGTCTTGGAAACTAATCACAGACTGTAATGTTAACCAGGGGGTCCGGTTTTCAGAGCATGTGCCCACCAGTATCCCCTGGGCTACTGGTGGGCGGAGTCTTTTGGGCGAACCGGACACGCTAATCTAAAGTGCCCAAAAGCGCCACAGTAAAGACATCGCTTTGTCCCCATGCGCCTCTCCCTTTCTTCAGGGGTCAATTTGGTGTTTCCCAGCTGCATAGGTTCGTCTGACGGTTGACTCTCCGGGGAAACCGGACGAAGCCTGGGTGACGTCACCGTAGTGGGGACTGAGAGCCGCGGTGTCGGGGGTGGAGCCAGACCCCGCCTCTCACAAGCTCTTTCCCGGAGGCGATCATCTAGTCTAACGGCTAGCTCAATAAGATCCTCTAAATTCCCGGGCTTGTCCCGGCTGGCAAGTTCGTCTTTAACCTTCTCAGACAGGCCGTTTAAAAACGCCGCTTTTAGAGCGATAGCGTTCCAGCCGGTCTGAGGCGCCAGGGTTCGGAAGTCGACCGCGTAATCGGCCACTGATTTACTTCCTTGTTTCAAGGACCATAGTCTCTTAGCCGCCTCCTCCTCAGATACTGAGGAAGCGAACGTTCTTTTAAAACTTGCGAGGAAATCAGAATAACTTAGGCTGTGAATGCTGGTTTCGTCAATAAACGACTCCGCCCAGCTCAGGGCTCTACCACGAAGAAGCCCGACAATATACGAGATCTTTCCGGCGTCATCCGGAAACGACTGAGGAGCCCTGCTGAACACCAAGGAACATTGTAATAAAAAACCCCTGGATTTATTCAACTCACCGAAGAAGGGTTCGGGAGTGGGGGTGGAGACCCCGACGCCGGGAACTGAGAGCAGCGCGGGACCAGCGGGGGAACCAACGGAGGAACCAGCGGGAGGCTGAGCTGCCGGTGGAGGAGTGGAGGTAGGTCGAATCACATCTAATTGTGCTCTTAAGTCCTGAAACCCATGGGTTAAGACACTCATCATCTGCATTAGTTGGGTCTGTTGTTGGCTCATGGATTGGAGAAGGGTCTCATGTTGTCCCAACAACTGCCCTTGATGTGTGACCGCGCTCCGTAGTTGCTCCCCAGAGTCAGGTTGGTCAGTTCTTTCTGTCATAATTGAGCAGAACGACTCTGGATCAGAGCAACCACAGAGACAGTCAGTTTGAGTCAAAAAATGGTTTTTATTGAACAAAGGACGGGGTGTGCGTCTGGTTGGCTCGTTCTGGGTTCTGCTGGGAAGGATGAGAGTGATGATGAATGACAGGTCTGAATCTGGTGAAAAGGTTGAGATGGCTGAACTCACAGAGGCAGTGGCTTGGCAGAAGTCTGGGAGGGGGGTGTCCTGGGTCCGGGTGTATTCCAGTGGTTCTCTCTGTGATGCTGTTTGCGTTGGAGGGTGGACAGGCAGGTGAGCACCAAGAGGAGGGTCAAGGTGGGTTTACGGTAGGAGAACTGCAGGTTTCGAGGAGGGTCCAGGCTTGAAGGTTTCTCGGATTCTTTGAGTTTCTATAAGAGACCAGAACACAGAATTAGGATCGGCTCGGAAAAAACTCGGAACTTAGCTTAAGTTGGTCAAGTACCACTCTGGAAGCGAGAAAGAACTGACACCCTCCTCCTGGTCTCAGCTCCTTAAGTACGAGCCTTAATTGGCCGAGATGCAACACACCTGCCAGTCGCACCCTGCAGCGGGGAGAGAGAGAGATAGACACCAGGCCTGCACCCAGACCAGCAGTATGACACAAACAAAATGTTACAGAACTGATTCATTTCTTGGTTCATTTTGTCAGCTAACAGTTTACTTTAGGTTTGTGCAATATGTTTCTTTCTCCTGCCTTGCATTTTGCATCAACTTCTCTAGGCACTCTTTTCAGCTTGTCGGGTTCCCAGAGAAGTCATGGTTTTATGCATAAACCACAGAGAAGGCAAAATTTCACTGATGGCTGCCACCCCTGTGGTCTGAAGTTAGTTTTTTTTTGTTTAGTTTTTTTTTGGCGGGGGGTGGGGGCATGATTGTGTGGCATTTGAATGAATGGTCCCCCCTAATCTTCCATAGAAAATCAAGATAAGAGCCACTGAACCAAATCTTTGTTTTCTCTCGCCTCTCAATGCTCCCCAGGAGCACAGCTGTCAGAGAGAGGAGGGGACAAGGGAAGGAGGCATGCAGTGAAAGTGTGTGGAGGAATGTGGGAGAAGGCAAGAACAAAAACCAGCAGTGGACCCATTGACAGGAAGTTTGAAAAGTCAAAGAAATGACAAAGGAGAAGAAGTCACCTAATTAGTTAAAAGCAGAGGTGGGATGTCTGTAACTTTCGGGTATTCAGAGAAGGCCCTGTTGTCTCAGAAATCAAAATAAAAATTACAATAGTAAATAAATAATAAATTTAGAAATAATTTAACTACACTATTGCTTAAACTATATTAAAACAATCAGAGGACAGCTATTATGTAACATAACAATCAAAACTGAGCTGCATTTGGAGTTTTCTGTCCGAAAAACTGCATCTTACAGGTGTTGTGTGTTAGGAAAGTTATAAGTCAATAAGAAATTCTTGTCTGGGCAAAGTTTATTTAGCCAGGTGTACTCTGCTTCGATGTCTGAATACCTTCAATTTTAAACTGAATAGCAGTATAAATACTGATTGAAGGTTTGACAAACCGATCGAGATTTCCTCTTTGCAAAGCAGAACTGTTCTAGCACACGCAGGCTACCAGTTTATCCATATTTATATATCCATATATATCCATATATCGATATGCTTGAAATGCCAAGGATACGTGAAAAAGATAAATAAATAAAATGTATGTTCACTGACACTCATTCCAATCTGACTGAGCTTGAGCTATGTTTCAAAGAAGAATGTGCAAAGTTTCAATCATAGTTGGTGGACACATGCCCCAAAAGATTTGCGGCTGTAGTTACAGCTACAGGTGGTTGTCCGAGTGAGTGCAAATGCATGCAACAGTCTTAAAATTTTTATTTGAAAGAGATTTTGGAATACCAAATAAACTTTAAATGTGAACTGGAAGCAGCTTTACAATTACACATTAATATGTTGGTCTACCAACTAAAACCCCATAGAATGCATTGAGTTTATATTTGTAGGATGAGAAAAATAAAAAAGTTCAAGGCATATGAATACTTTAGTCAGGGACTGTATGATAAGTATGAGAATTATGGGATACTGCTGCAGGCAGATGGTGCCACCGGGCAATGAATGGTGTCGCATGTGCTTCTTTGCACTTTCTCTGTAATTAAACACAAAAAAGAAAGGGAAGGATGCTTATGCAGACATGAAAAAATAATGGCCCTTTAACAGCAAATCCTCTGCTGACAGGAGCGGCTGCTGAAAAAAAATTAGCTGACAGCCAAGAAATTAGACAAATTAGTCTAGAAGTCACACTAAATGCTCAACCTGGATTGAAGACGCTAAAACAAATCATTTTTGCTCATCACCTGCTACAAGGTGCACACATTGTACATAACATGAGTTAAAAGAAACTGTAGCTTGGTCTTTATAATAGTGACCTAAAAAATACTCCTGGAACACACTGAACTAACAATAAATGCCTAGTTATTATTTGATGTGGTATAGCTTGTCCTAATATCACAATAAAATATATGATAGGTATGCTACATTATACTGGAAAACATATCACAATACCCTTCAAATTTATCTACTCTCATTTTAAATATGTGGAGAGGTCTTGAAATGGATTCATACTTTATTGCTATTGCAAAATCTCTTTCTGAACATTTTAGTAAATCGTACATTCAACCAGACATTTACTGAATTAGAAAGTAGCCTCTCTCTCTCTCTCTCTCTCTCTCTCTCTCTCTCTCTCTCTCTCTCTCTCTCTCTCTCTCTATCTATATCTATCTATCTATCTATATATATATATATATATATATATATATATATATATATATATATATATATATACACATATATATATATATATGTTATCTCCTTCTTGTTGCATTATTTCCTGTGAAATTAAAGAGATTTTTTAAATGTATCCATTACTTTTCTAGGTTATTCATGGTTCCATGAACTCCATGATTCCATGGTTTATCCATAATTTAATTATGAGTAATGCCCATTTCTCTTAGCCACTCTTTTAAAAGGCAGATCTCTGTTGAACTTCATATGTCAGAAAAGGGCTACAAGAGAATGGCTACTTACTCGAACTTGCCCAAATCTGCAGTCAGAGCGAAAGTTAAAAACTTTAAACAAATGGAAAATTTGAAAAAGAATGCTGAATAAACCTCAAGGTTATGATGAATAATTTTTTTCTAAAGCTTTTCACATCTTTAGCAGGGGGGGCGATAAATGTGGAGGGCACAGCCGTTTCACAATAAGGAGATAGATTGTAACCATGCCTCCATCTCAGATATTTGCTGTTGTTTGTCTATTTTCATTTATGTGTTTGGCTTTTGCATTATTCATTTATATAACAGCTGTTATATAAATGAATAATGTGTGGATAAATTAATCCAATCAGTTACTTCGTTTACATGTATGTCTTGACGACATCAAAACCTGGATAATTTTAAATCTTCTGCGTTTAATTTCTGAAGAGACGTTAAAAAATAAACTTCTTAATCAATCATTTAATTTGGGTGGCATTAAATTGGCTACTAGTGATAAAGTAAATACCTTGGTGGCAGTAGCATATTCAGGCCATTTTTAGGGGTGCTCAAGCACCCCTAAATCTTAGCTCAGCACCCCTAAAAAATTACTGATTCAGAGTATTCCTGCGTGTCGGTTCAGCTCTGTCAGACATGCGTACATGCACAGGTTAGCCCATTTCAACGCTGCTGTGCGCAGCTCCACTGCCTGCTTTTTGTTTCCTGTCCCTTTAAATCTGCAGCACACGTGACTTTGCTGTGTGCTGTTTAACTCCACTCTCATTGGTTTTGCTGTCTTAAATTCGGCCTTTCCTCTTTCTGATTGGCTGTTGTTTTCTAGTGCGTGCGTGTGCGTGCTTGCTTGGAGCGCGAGATTTAAGTTTTGATTCATACTGGGATACTGCCGTTACCACAATTAATACTAGCCTACGAAACTAGTCCCAGTTAAGAAACTAAATATTATCTGCACTAAATTAGGTGAAAGCTGCTGAACGCAGTTCTGAACGGAAGCAGGAGAGAGTTTTGATTTGTTGAACTGGAGAAATGTAAGTAACCAACGTTAGCATCTCAAAATAGCATTTAATTCTGAAGTATAATACATTTTATCAACAAAAACCTAATCTCTTTTATAAAACTAAATATTCTGTGCCAGGCAGGAGTTCTGAAGACTGCTGGAAAGATGGAAAAGCAAAGACTGTAGGCTATTAAAAATTCAGATTCTTAGCCACAGCCGTCTAAGAAAGAAAAGGTGAGGGTTTCCCTTTTACCAATATTTCGTTGCTATTATAGCTTTAATTTATTGTCGACCATTTGAGGCAGTTCAGGTAGAAATAGCAGGTGTTATTTCTTTTACATAATATACAGTATAAGAACACTAGATGCCGCCTAAACAACTATTTTTTGTTTAGTTATAATGATTAGGATTCCACAAAATAATAGTGCTATTTTTTTGACTATTTCTACTTCTAGAATTAGGATAAAGACAAATAAAACAGAGGAACACGATTTACATTGGTTTTATTGTACATAGATTTCCACACTGTCCATTAGTAAATTAGTACAAACCAGGGACGGAGCTAGACATTCTCATCATCAGGGGCTTAGCCCATAAAATATTACATTAATTTGGTACACCAAAAAGTAAGAAATTATTTAATCTGTTGATGTGGTTGCAAAATTAATTTAATATAGGCCTTTACATATCTTAAAGTTTAATCTGCTGTTCTAATAGTCGTACTAGTTGTACCAATAGTATATTAATATGTTCTCATTTAAATGATGAAATGGACAAGCACTCATGTAACAATTCAGTCTTGGTGTCACCAATCTTACTCAAAGTACAGTATTAGGTCATCCATGCTGCTTATGTATTAAGATTTACTGCACATTTAAACATTGACAACTCACTGTTGTAAGGGAAATAATTAGTTGTCTGAGAAGATGTAGGTAAGGAGAAGCTGTTATCTACACTTCAGACATATGATGTAAGAAATGTGTTTGGAATGTTAAGATAAATTACATGAAATGGGCTCAAGAGAGTAACTACAGCCCAGTTGTACATTTGTTGAAATTTGAATTTAATATTTGAAATGCTGTTAGTATCAGTTACATTTCTACTTCCAGTGCAGAGTAAATACAAGACATTTATTTGCAGTCCCTAAAATGTATAATTTTGCTGTGTTTTATGATGCAGAGTATCTTAGATTAAAAAAATAAGGGTGGAGTTTATCTCTGCGCATTTCTATATCTTCAAAAGAAAATACAGGATAGACAACAGACATATTGTGACTATATTTGGTTTAATAGGCACATATTTACCATTTGTCTCTGTTGCTGTTCGTTCAAATGGAAGAAAGTCCCAATTTGACATTCATCAGATCTGGTGATGCATAAAAGTTATGAACAGAATCGGTGACAAAGGGCAACCTTGGCAGAGTCCAACTCTCACCGGAGACGAGTCCGACTTACTGCCGGCAATGCGGACCAAGCTCGGACACCGGTCATACAGAGACCAAACAGCCCTTATTAGAGGGCCCGGTACTCCATACTCCCAGAGTACCCCCCACAGGACCCCTTGAGGGGCACGGTCGAATGCCTTCTCCAGTTCCACAAAGCACATGTAGACCAGTTGGGCAAACTCCCTTGCACCCTCCAGGATCCTGCTGAGGGTGTAGAGCTGATCCAGTGTTCCACGGCCAGGACGGAAATCACACCAGCGTGTTTGAAGGCTGCCGCAGAGACATGCACTGACAACCTTGCGCCCACAGGTCCAACTAGCCGCCTCAACAATAGAGGCGCGGAACATGGTCCACTCAGACTCAATGTCCCCAACCTCCCTAGGAACCTCTTCAGAGCTCTCCCGGAGGTGGGAGTTAAAGCTCCGTCTCACGGGTGACTCTGCAAGACGTTCCCAGCATACCCTCACAATACGTTTGGGCCTGCCATGTCTGACCGGCTTCCTACACCGCCATCAGAGCCAGCTCACCACCAGGCAGTGGACAGTGGAGAGCTCCGCCCCTCTCTTCACCCGAGTGTCCAAGACATGCGGCCGCAGGTCAGATGAAACAACAACAAAGTCGATCGTTGAACTACGGCCTAGGGTGTCCTGGTGCCAACTCCAACTCGGCGCCTCTCACCAGGGGCAACTCCAGAGTGGAAGAATGTCCACCCCCTCTCATGAAGACTGGCTTCAGAGCCAGAGTCATGTGTCGAGGTAAGTCCGGCTATCTCTAGCCAGAACCTCTCAACCTCGCGCACTAGCTCAGGCTCCTTCCCCACCAGACAGGTGACATTCCACGTCCTAAGAGCCAGCTTCCGCAGCCGAGGATCGGAACGCCAATCACAAAAACAGAATATCTTTAACATTTTAATGACATTCACAGTTGTCACAGTTCCTGGGAATGTTTAGTCCATCGCTGTGTTGAGCTGTCATTCATGATTCCACACCCATGTGATCTGAGACCCCGCCCCCACACTAAAACAGGGCCAAAAGTTTGAAACGGAAAAAAAGTGTCAAAAAATTTAATCTGAAAAATAGTTTAGATTTCTTTTTCCATTTTCAAATCCTTTCTTTTTCAGTTTCAATTTTTTTTATTTTTCGAACAAAAGTCTGACACAAAAACAACTCTGTTTTTGTATAGGACCAACTTGGGTCCTATATAATATAAATTATTTAAAATAATTAGTTAACCAAAATTGGTCCCATAGAAAAGGCTCATTGTGAGCCCAGACCCAATTTTTATGTTTAGCGGCCAAAGAAGGCACCTAATCTCCCCCAAAATAAAAGAAAAATACTTTTCTTTAGGAAGTACTGTTCTGTTATTGTGTAATATTAGCTTGCTGAAGCTAGTAGCCTTGGTCAATTGTTCAAAAGTTGTTAAAAAACAACTTTTAAAGTGGTCTAGCATAGTAGTCTAACGTGTCCGAATACAGTTTGCATATTCTCTGTTGCTTGTTCAGTTTTGCTCTATAGAATCTTTAATTTATGGCCTAACTTTCCATCAGCTCTTTTATGAAAGTAGCCTCTATTCACTTTATATTCATATTCAGCTCCGTACTTTGAAAATTCAAGCTCACAGGAAAAAAATAATAGTCTCATAAAAATAGGGGATTTGGAGGGATTTAGGAAAGATACAAACAATGTTATAAATGTGACTATAGTAATTTCAGCACCAGTATGCAGCACGTTATTATGCATCTTTGTGAAAAGAAATTTCCTTGCTTTTGTACAGTAAGTGGGATCTAACCATGAGATCTCAATCTGCATTTCATAAAAAGTAGATATAAACTGATTTCTTATTGAAAATAAGGAGCATGCACAAAATTACAAACGGCGGTAAAAGTAAATTAAAGTCTGTGCAAACACTTCAAGCATAGAAAAGTCCTTTCTTACCTAAAGACATGAAAGTAATTTTTAAAGTTTGTCATTTAAAGCTATGTTAATTTTTTTTGTCATTGTTTGCTTTGTTTTTCTCAGCTTAATTGGACTTTCTTGAATAGTGAATGTGTCTGTGCTCAAGTAAAGATGCTACTGGCTACAAATGCTGTCTTAAAGACTCTTCTTTTGTGTTTATTAAGGAAAACAGAGCAACCGACTAAATTTTGTACCCACAAACTGTCAACAGCTCAGATAAAACTTCAAGTTTTTAATCTCAGCTTCTGGCCCGCCTACCTTAATGCTGGAACAAGTTTGGATTTAAATAGTAAATCACACAATTTTGGGTACAGTCTTGAGATATCCTTTTGTAGTGAAAAACACCTTAAGGCCACCAGCTTCCCTGTTTGGTATGCCTGAAATGCTATGACAAGACTCTGGTTCTCCCGCGTTTGTCAAACTTACATCATACAGCTAGACATAAATTTGTATTTAATATAACACTAACCAGATGGCTTAGACTTAAATTTAACAATAAAGCTTTCTCTTTAAAAAAATATTTCTAATGTTTTCACTGACATAAGGTTCACACCAGACATCAGGAACAGCCCAAGTAATGGACAACAAAGAAATCTAGGAAAAGTATTCCACAAAAGGGAGTTATGGGGGGAAAATGTAATGAAAGGGAAAACATCCTGAACACACTTGCTGAAATTTATGAAATACATTGTGGAACATTTTTTTCTTTGTTGTAACAATTTGAAGATGTTTCCGGCGAAACTAGTCTCATGCACTGCTCGGAGCTTCACAAGTAAAAGAGTTTATTTACAAAGAGGTTGATGGAAACCTATGCAACTGGGAGGCTTGGATTGAACGGCTTCAGTGGCATCTAGAGCAAGAGGTGCATTTAGATAATTATGATAACCTGACAAGGATATTCTGTGCGAACGGCTTACAAAACTGTTTTTGAAGAATGATATTGAAAATAAGTCTGGATCCTGGTGGAAATGGCAGAAATGGGAAGGCTTTTGCATGAGTTTGGTGTTCCAGGGTGGGTTCCAGTATGAGGGGAGCAGGTGAATGTTTGAAATCGAGGTAGTTGGAGAACAGCTGTGCTGGTGACTGCTGAGCAGCTGCAGTGGACAACCGTGGAAAGGTTTCTAGACAGATCCATCATCAAGAGGCTTGTAGAAGTGGCACAGGTTTCATGAGGAAGCCAACGGGAAAGGTTCAAACCTGGGAGGCGCACAGGATATGAGAAGAGAACATTAGAAAAGGTAAGTGAACAAACAAATCAAACAGAAAAAGGCTCTCAGGAAGATACAATTTGTTTTTTTCTCTGCAAAGAAGGCTGAACATCAGGCGAAGAGTGGTTGTTCAGCAACACCTTAAATCACCAGCAGTCAGATGACTGGTGCTGGTATGAGACCTCTACTGAAGGAAAAGATCTCTCACATGCATAAGCACACACCAGGGTCATGACACAAATAAGGTAATTGACTGGGCCATTCTACTTTCAACCTGGAAACTCACACTTGTTTCTTCTTCAGATTCCCATCAAGACTGTCCCCAGCCTTTCTTCTAGTCAGACTTTCTTCTGGTCTACGAAGTCTGACTGTACCACATATTGTAAGACTGCCCAACAATACAATATTCCAACCTGCAAACTTTACTTTTGGCATGGTGTTTATGTGTGTGCTGTGACACAAAGACTACACCTTTTGACTCATCTAACCAGACTCTCCCAGCATCTCAGTGGCTTGTCCAAGACTTCTGCAGCACACTTTAAACAAGATTCAACATGTTTTGTTTCCTCAGCAGTGGAGACTTGTGCAGTGAGTGTCCATAGAGACCCTTGTGGCTAAGTGCATTGCTTGTTGTTTTCATGGAAACAACATGTATCTGCTATTTCCAGGTCTTTCAGAAACTCTCAGCAAGTGCTTGTTAGACAGTGCTTGAATGTTCTTTCACCTCCTCTGTCAGAAATTTTATGAGGGCCATTAGCTGGGAAACCTGGCTTATTCATAGTGAAACGATGTCCTTCCAACTTACAGAACATGGATTCAGCGGTACTAACTGGAACATTCAGAAGTTTAGAAATGTAGCTGTAACCATTGCCATTGCTAGTAATTCTTGCAACACTAGCACTTTTTTGTGAAGGTCTCTGATTTCACTAGATCGACTGCTATTGGTAATAATAAATACATTAGTAATAATAAAACATTTCCTAGGCTGGCCGTTTATGCCGTTAATGTTAAACCAGTTGGTATTGATTTGCACGTAGCGACAGGAGTCTAAATGTTGACAAATTTCAGTTGTTTTCTTGCCTTTCTGACCCTTTTTGCACATAATTTTCTTCATCCATTAATGGGACATTTCTCAAATGACGTCAAATTACTAAATTTAGAACAGCGCAATGCGCATGCGTCACAGCCGTCTTGGGGTCGTACAAATAGAGTGGTAACACTTGAATAGTTTACTTGTATGAGTCAAACAGTGAAAAGATCTGTCCTGAATATTGGCTCAACAGACATTTTATTGCAACAACAAATCACCGGTGCATGATAATCATGACCATATGAAGGGAAATCTTTTCATTGATTTTTCCACAACCTCGAAGAATTGCAGAGAAATGTCAGTGTTGGATACGAGCTTGTAACCGAGAGGACATGACTATGGAATCTGACCAAAGACACCTATGTGCTCTCTGCATTTCCTCGGTAGTAAGGAGTCAACACTTGAAAGTCCAGACCTAATATCAGAGACTGCAATGTCTGTGCAAGTAGGTGACATTTATTTGGCTTTTTCACAGCGGAATGAAAACATCTTCATACAATCCATGAGGGGTGTTCATGTGAACTTTAGTGTTGCATAGTCCACTTAATAATGGCGACTTTGAGCTTGTTTTCCCTCTAAAGTCGCTTGCAACTTTTGTGAGTCGGCAGTTGCGGTTGCTTGGGTTTGTTTCTGAACGTGAAGTCGCTTTTTTGGGCTTGGCTTTTTTCCTATCGAACGACTTTTTCTGGTTATCACGCAGCGCAACAAGCATGTTGAAATTAAACTCCTTGGACATCGTCATCCTCAAAAATGATTGGTATTGCGGTTGTAGTTTGTACTCTGCTTGTCCGACTAGCTGAGAAATCAGGCTGTCTCCAAGCAAAAGGGATGTCATTTGAGAAACATCCTATTACCTTTACCATACTGTTTCATGTCTTAATCCATCTATTCATTTTCCAACACGCTGGGGTCGCGAGGGGTGCTGGTGCCTATATCCAGCTGTCAATGGGCAAGAGGCGGGGTACACCCTAAACAGGGTCGCCAGTCCATCGCAGGGCAACACAGAGACAAACAGGACAAACAACCATTCACGCACACACTCACACAAGAACAATTTAGAGAGGCCAATTAACCTAACAGTCATGTTTTTTTTGGACTGTGGGAGGAAGCTGGGGTACCCGGAGAGAACCCAGGCCCTTCTTGCTGCAAGGCAACAGTGCTACCCACTGCAGCACTGTGCAGCCCTCATTTTTTTATTTATGAACTAATTTGTTTCCACTTCTTTCTACTTGAAAAAAGTGCTTGGGTTGTTACAAACACTTAGTGTGAATTTCATGTCAATAGGAAAATTAGAAACATTTACTGAGAAAAACATTGATGTGTCATGACCATACCTGAGGGTTGGACCATAGACAATTAGAATAAATTAAAACTCTGCCTTTCAGCTCAGTTTTTAGTTTATGACAGATTATAACAGTGTCTATATTACCCTAATGGTCAACAAGACCCCAATATGCTAAACTCCTCCAATTAAGACAGCAAGTTATATCCAAAGGTGACTGATAGTCACTGCAAAATGTATCACAATTTATCTGTTCTGGGTAACCATTAAAATAGACCACATATTGTGGTTAATGGAAATGTCATATCAGTTGGCAAGATCATATTATTAGAACTCTACTATTGATCTGCAATCCCAGCTTAGTCACACACACACACACACACACACACACACACACACACACACACACACAATATATATATATATATATATATATATATATATATATATATATATATATATATATATATATATATATATATATTCATCAGGTCTGCTATTTTCAAGCCTATAGCTGTAAAACTCACTCTCCAGTTCCAGCTCTCGGTGCCTTTGCTTGTGCCAGAAAATTTGTTTTACCTTAAATTTTGCTTATGGAGAAGCTGGATATATTTTTGTCAAATCGAGCTGATCCGAAGCAAACACAGCTTTCGTTCCACACCATTTTTCTAGCCATATCTTACAAATCTTACAAATATATTACAGAATAACTCTGTAATATATTTGTAATAGTGTTTAGGGCACATTTTGTGAAGTGAAGGAGTGCATTTCAATGGTGAAAAACTTGAACGGTGGCAAACATTTTTCATGTAGGTTTGCTAAAGAAATTAGTTGTCAGGGGAGGACAGGTTTTGTCAGAAATGGCTGGGGACAAGATTATTTTAAACATTATAGTGTGATTTAGTATGAAATGCTTTCTACAAATACAATATCTTGCAAAAGTATTCATACCCCTTGAATTTCTTTTAATCGGTCATGTTTCAACAACAGACTTAAAAGTAATTTGTTGGGGGTTTATGATAGACCAACACAAGGGAGGCCATAACTGTGATGGAAGGAAATCAGTTTATGGTTTTCAAAATCTTTTATCAATGAACAAGAGGCTTATTGCATCACAAGGGAAGCTGCAGAGATTTACAGCTCAGGTAGGAGAATCTGTTGGAAGGGCAAATATTAGTTGTGCTCTCCATAAATGAGAAAGTGGAAAGAAGAACTTTCAATTGTTCAATCATTGTTTTTGGTTATTGGATGCATGTTAGAGGTAAACAAAAGGACTCCAATGTTACAAGTTAATTACCCATTGGGACTAATGATCTAAATCTGAACATGCCATCCCCACAATGTAATGTCTTCAGCAGGGACATGAAAGCTGGTCATAATTATTGGGATGATTGATGAAGCTAAGCGACAACCCTAAACATGCAGCTACAACTAAAAATGTCTTAGCCAAGGTCCAGTCCTAAGTTTAATTCAGAGTCTGAGCAAAACTTGAAAATTCCTACTCAGACGCTTCCCATCCAGTCAGATTAAGCTTTGGCTGCTTTTAAAAGAAGAATGTGTAAATATGTATTCTAAATGTGCAAAATCGTTAGAAACATACCCCTAAAGACTTGCAGCTGTAATCACAGCAAAAGGTGGTTCTACAACGTATTAAGTTATCATACCACACTTTCAAATTTTTATTTAAGAAAAACATTTCAAATCATAATTGTTTGTTTCCAATTTACAACAATTCAGTTCTTTTTGGTCTGTCATATAAGATCTCAATTAAACACAATGAGACAAATGTGAAAAAGCTCAAGGGAATTATTTGGCAAGACACGGTGTGTCTATAGCACAGGAACATTGCTCTTGGTTTTCATGACATTTGGCTCCAACACAAGCTTTACACTTCAAATGTTCCACAACAAGCTCTTCAAAGCTCATCAGGACACATTTATTCTGGTCTACCCTCAATTTTCCCTGTTCTGCACACAATTTTTAATCAAACTCTATTCATCTCAGCACAATCGCTTCAACAAAAAGCATCATCTATCCCACAAAGTTCTTCAAAAACTAGGATCATTGTGTACATTTTCCAACAGAGCAACCTCAAAAGTTGCCAAATTTTTTGTACTAGTTTATGCTTTCAATAAGACCATCTACAGTGTTTGAAATAGCTCCCTTACAGAGTTTTTTTGTTTTGCTTTTTCATGCTTAAATGTTTGATCAAACATTTTCACAAAGTAAATACCACTTATTTTGTGACAAAAATAATTCTAACCAACTCTACCCAGTCGTAAAAGCCACCTCCCCCAACACACACACACACACGCAGGCACGCACGCACGCACGCACACACACACACACACACACACACACACACACACACACACAAACCCTCCACAACTACATCTTTTTAGTTCAGGTTAACCCCAGGCTTGATTACATAAATATAACCTGTTTGACAATCTGAAGTGGGCTGAAACATCTCAAAAAGGAATATGTCCTACCCCTCTCTAAAGAAATTCAATAAATAATGAGAAATTAAGTCACTGACATCTATCAGTCTGGAACGTGTTGCAAAGCCCTTTCTAAGCTTTGAGCGAACTGCATTGAGTGCCTTTATCCACAGATTGAGAAAACATGGATGAGTGGTGAACTTTCCCAGGATTGGCCAGCTCTCCAAAAGTACTTAAGGAGCACATCAGCAATTTTCCAGGAGCTCACAAAATAATACAGAACAACATCTAAACCACTTCTGGCCTTACTTGCCAGAGTCAAGTGTTCATGATTCAACAATAAGAAAGAGACCGGGCAAAAATGGCATCCACGGGAGAGGTTAAAATCAAAAACCACTACTGATAAAAAAAGAACACAAAGCCCAGTTTCAAATTCCCGCAAAACATCTTGATGAAGACATATGGGGAAAATCTTGTGGACAGACCAAGAATAACGTGCCTTTTTTGGAAGGTGTGTGTCCTGGTGTAACACTAGGTGCATTTCAGAAATAAAGCACATCACACCAACAGTCAAACATGATGATGGTAGTGTGATCGTCCGGGGCTGCTTTGTTCCTTCAAGAACTGAGCAACTTGATGTGATGGACACAATCATGAGTTTCAAGTATCAAGAACCTTTATTGTCATTATCTAACCAAAATTAAATGTTGTCGAGACACCGATTTATAATTCACACATAACAAACTGACACAAACAAGACATAATGTTCAAACAGTTGAATGCACCAGCAACTCTTCCTGAGATGCTAAAAGCGTGCAAATAGTCCTTAGCAATCTTCTGAATCTGAAGATTTAAATATTCCAGTCAAGAAAGACAGATAGCAGTCACTTTACAGAACAATGTAAATTACTGTATGACTGCATGAATGTATCAGACAAGACATCCCCTGAGAGGTTAAGTATGGGAATAGTCATTAACAAACATTGAAATCGTCAGTTTACAGAATGATGTAAAAAATACTGTGGAACTGCATGAATGTATGAGACAGACATTACAGAAGAAGTTAAAAGTGTGCAAATAGTCATTAGCAAAAATTAGAATCTTCAAGTTAAAGAACTGTGTAATTTCATGGATGTCCAACAAATACTTCCGGAGAAACCTAAAGTGTGCAAATAGACAATTGTAAGTGAGAGACAGCGTAAATAATTCTCATTCAAGAACCTGTGGAACCAGCAACATGTTTGTAAATATGCAACAGACTATAAACTGGGCTGGTGGTCTATGTGATTGTCAGCAGGGGGCAATAGGCCTCACAATTTTGGGAAATAAGATGTTAAGTTTATTTTGCTCTCTACCAAAAATTTCTTAAGGAGAATGTCAAACCATGAGTTTTGTCTTTAGGCTCAAGCAACCTGGGTTACACAGCAGGACAACTATCCAAACCACACCAGTAAAGGCTGTTTTATGCTTGATGCACATATGTTCTGCACGGAAATGAGATGTGCGAACACGTCTGCAGCATTTATGCTCCGTGCATCTTTTCCTCTGAAGTAACACTATTCTCCTAGACTCTAGAGGGCGGTGTTGTACTCCTACGCAAAGCGTACTACACCCCACTACATGTAGAAGTAGACACAGTTGTTTCCAACATTTTAAAACCTCTTACTTTCTTCCAAGAGTGACAGCGATTTCTGTGCAGGAATTGTTAATTTGATTGATGACGTGATCTTTATGGTCCAAATCGTAAAGATCTCTATATTTACCAACCTCCGCTGGAAGGAGGGCTTGCTTGTCAGCCATGTTTTTCCGCATGGGATTGTCCACATAGTTAGGAATTTTTCAAGGTGCGTGGTGAAGAAACCTTTGGCCGTGCAAAGATGTGTGGTAGCCAAAATGACGCAATATGGCCATGCGGACCTTGCGGATGTGTCAAGCATAAACCAGCCTTAACTCCTCTTTTGAATTGATCAAAACAAAATCAAATGAAGGCTTTGGAAGGTCTAGTCAAAGCCCAGCCAGTAAGCTGACTAAGATGCTGTGCCTGGAGCTTGAATAAAACGTCTATGCTGAGAGACCCTTTAATGTGGCTTATTTAAAAGTCATAGCTACAATTTCTTTATAGTAAAATAATGTCCACATAACATCTAGAGTGGTGCAGAATAAAATTTTTACTCTTAATAAAATAAATATATAGTATATAAATAATTGTTTTATACATTTTTATGGGTCGAAAATATATAAATATTGAATTCTGGTTACGATGTTGCCAGATCATAGTAGCGCCATGATAGCGCTGAAAAAATTGTACTTCTTGGCCTAACATTTCTCAGATTCAAGTGAACTAAAAAAGAAGCAAACAGGGGTGAACATTGGTCAACATTTTGAGTATTGGTGCCAACTTAAGGAAGCAAAGGGGCTCAAAGGTTACACAGAGATTGCCACTTTCCTTCTGAACAGTTAAGTTAAATATTTATTAATGCTAACCAAAGGATGTGGCAACTGGCTGGGAAACAGTACAACTGAAGGTTGGAATGAGAGCGGGTGAGTGCACCACCTACTAGCCATCTCCTATAAGACAACCCTGCAAAGACGAGTGGAAAAGTATTCGTCCACAGAGAGTAGCGAGAAATAAGTAGAGAAATAAAAGACTCTTCACCAGTTATTAAAAAAAAGGAAAAACAGAATAAATACGTAAGAGAGAAAGCATTTTTTACTGCATTGTATATTTACATTCTTGGCATACTTGTTCACAGATCTGGGGGAACATTTTGGCCAAGTGCTATCAGTAACTCTGGGATAATTTCACCACAATTAGTAGCACACTTGACTTCCACCTGCTGCTTCTTCTTATTCTTCTTTATGAGTGTGCATGTGCTTTCTGGACGTGAGTTAAACAGGTGCTCCAGTGCCAGCAATACGACATTGTGTGTCCTACAGAGAGGTTAAATGGTTCTCTGAACATCAATGACTATACAGCTGGCATGCTTATGCGAGTGAGTGTGTGCGTATTTGCTTGTGTGTGTGATTTGCTGTTGACAGGGGTGTTTTTCCACTGACAGCAGTGATCAACGGTGAGCACCCCTGGCTTGGCACCAAGCTATTACTTAATTCATTGACATTTTGTGTAATTGCCTCGGGGCAGTTTGCAGGGGAGGCACGGGGGGTTCTAATGGGATTAGATTAGAGAAATACAATTACCATTTCACGTATAAAGAAAACACTCTGAGAATCTCATCAACTCAGGGGAGCTGAACAGGAAAGGGAGTTATTTATGTGTTTATCTGCCTGTGTACATAAGTTCCCAAATAACTAGGGAGACAGAAATATGTCCACAATGTACCCACATTCTGGAGCAGCGAAAGCAAGTAAGGACGCATAAACGTTAAAGAGACTTATGAGTGTATTTTTTTTTCTTTACCCGGGTTTATCAGGGTTGATTGCAATGGCAGCCTCAGAAATGGCCCTGTCATTGCACTTTTAAATGTCGATGTGCAGATAATGGCATGCCGAAAGCTCTGAACCACCAGCTTGTCACCTGCTGGTAATTGGTTCTTCTACCAGTTTATTGTCTCCACCTGCACCGCTCATCACTGATTTTCCCATTTTAGAAAGCGAGGAAGGGACAGTGGGAAGAGATTAAAAGACAGAGACAAATATGACATTTTTTATGTACAACAGTGTACACTATGCGGAGAAGCTGCAGATGAACATTAGCTTAAACCATATGTATTTTTGTGCTTATTACTAATCGATTGGACCGAATGTCCTTTTGGGTATATTAAAAAATAACCGTACCCTCTTTCAGTCCGCCCCAGGTTCTTTATCCAGAAAAAGAGGTCTTCTCTATAGTAGACTTCTGTAGTAATAAAAAAAACTTTAAACAAAAACTATACTTTAACATATTTAATCTAACAAGTCAGAGGTATGTTTACAGCTTCAGTACTGGACTGTCATACATAAAACAATGCGGACAGGTTAACATCCCAAACTCTCGGTCATGTCAGCTTACATGGATCAGCAGAGACCTGCTCCATGATTGGTCGATTCTTCCCACGATGTCTTGGGATACGTGTCACCATTAGACTGAAAGAGCCTGGCTCCAGGGATATCCTCATGCCCATTCTGCCCTGAGATAACCGTCCATTTGTTTATGCATGCCACATCTGTGAAGTCATCTGCGTCCGTGAGTTATCTACTGTTTCCCTGTTAACTGTTTTGTGCAGCTTCAGCCTCTGTGATCGCACAATCCTTAACAGTTAGCTGTGTGAGTGTTGGATTAAATAATATTTGCAAAAACTCTGTAGTATCATTCAGCTATTTAATACTTTACACCACAATCAAACATTATGCAGCAATGAATAGACTTTCAGTTAGACTGTGCTTTGCATAAACACAGTTAACATTTCATCTTATGTAAAAAAAAAAAGCCTGTGTCAAGGGTTTTTTCTTTCACAAATAGGAAAAAGCATATTGAGCTCTAGTGGTATTCAATAGGTACAAACAGATGACTTAGATTTCTTTATCCATAAATCCTATTGACCTCTCTGTAATCAGGAACATGGGAGTAATGCTGGACTCAGATCTAAACTTTTCAAAACACTTTAATAACGTCACAAAAAATGACTAATTTCCAAAGTAAGAACATTGCCAAAATCAGAACTTACTAACATGGACATCCATATCCTTATTATGCACTTTTGTCATGCAATCTTGAATACCGTAATTCTTTATTTGCTGGACTACCACAAAAAGCTCTAAATCATCTACAACTTTTATAAAACACCGCTGCTGGAGTTATCACCAAAACCAACTAATACAAATCTCATATTTCTCAGTTTCTTGCCTCATTGCATTGGCTACCTGTGAAGTTCAGGTTTGATGTTAAAGTCATGTTGTTTTTATATATTTCAACAGTCACACCACTGTGTATTTTCCTGAGCTTCTCACACGCTGTTCCTCAACAGCAGCATTGGAGAGACAGCCACCTGGGTCTGAATGCGTTTGGACACCCACAAACATTTGCAGTGCCAGCCAGGCTAAGTAAATCTGTTTTCTGTGAAAACCAACATCGGAACTTAACAGCCGACTGCCCTGGAGATGGTCTGCTTGTAACCTTTCTCAGCTGCTGCAGGAAAGCTGAGTCAAGACAGCACGGAGCGGTCTCCTCACCTGTGGCCAGGCCAAGCTGAGAGGAAAGCTGATATGAAGTCGCCCGCTACAACCTGCACAGGCCCTTACAAGAAGCAGCTACACCAGGTAGACCGAGTGGAGGTTCCCGCTTCCACAGCCCGGACGCAACCCCCTCCCCGGAGCTGTGTACAGCTTGCCTAGGCCTGGATTTCCCAACAATGGCTGTTTCCCCTTTTCGAGCTAGCCGCCTGCTCGCTGCTGAGATAACCAGCTTTACTCCGGAGTAATTCACTGCAACCAGACGTCCCGTCGCCACAACCACAATCGATTTATTTCAGCGTTTTATGAATGAGAAAAACGTTGTGTGCAACACAGATATTAAGTATCCAGGTCACACTACTGTTACTGTGTGACCTGGATACATCATATCTGGGTGGCTGTGGCTTGATGGGTTGAGTAGTCGTCTGGCAATCATAAGTGTGGGTTCGATTCCAGCTTCCCCTTGCCACATGTCGATGTGCCCCTGGGCAAGGCACTTAACCCCAAATTGCCTACCGAGCTGCATCTTGGTGTATAAATGTGTGCGCGTTACTGAGCGCGACTGGGTGAATGCGGCTATAGTGTACAGCGCTTTGGGTGGCTATAGTGTACAGCGCTTTGGGTGGCTATAGTGTACAGCGCTTTGGGCTGTCAGCATGACTGGATATAAGTTCAGTCCATTTACTGACATAGCCCTCCCCTCCCCCCCAGCGTTGTGTACAAGCAGGAGCTGTCGTCTTTAAAAAATATAAGACTATGGTATTACTGCCTGCTCGTCTAGCAGACACTAGACAAGCTCGTTATGTTAATAGTAATATCGTCTTTATTGTCATTGAAACATACATTACAATGAGATTTGCTTTCTGCATTTAACCCATCCCCTTGGGGAGCAGTGGGCTGCCA
The DNA here is from genome assembly GCA_037039145.1 of Fundulus diaphanus. Classification (NCBI taxonomy): domain Eukaryota; kingdom Metazoa; phylum Chordata; class Actinopteri; order Cyprinodontiformes; family Fundulidae; genus Fundulus; species Fundulus diaphanus. The sequence continues at coordinate 23,201,133 of CM073131.1, forward strand.
TGTGCGGTGCTCGGGGAGCAATCTGGGGTTAAGGGTCTTGCTCAGGGACCCAGAGTGCCGGCACTGGGGATCGAACCGGGTACTTGCATCCTTCTCTGAGTGCAAGCGTGCTGCTCTAACCACTCGGCCACGACCCCCCCATTATAGACTATTATTACAACTTCACCACAAACTAACACATCAAAAGTCTCTTATAAATTCCACTAAGGCCGATTGATGCATATGCACCAAGTATTATGTTGAAAGAATTTTGCTGCCATCTAGTGATTGGAGGAATGCCAAATTATGACTATTATAGCAAAGTTGCAAACTAAATTGCTAAATGTATAGCTACTGTATGTGCTATTTTCAAACTGTCAATCTAATAATAAAAAATCAGTTTGATAGCAAAACAGAAATATTTTTCTGTCGTGCAAAGGTACTAATTGACCGATCTTTCCTCAGTCGAGTATAATTGATGATCATAATGACAAATAATGGAATATCAGGCTTTATTGTCTCATTTATTAAATGCATCAATTGTAATAATGCCCACTATTTTGGGTCCATAAATGTGTCAGCATGCACTTTGATGTGCTTTATGCTGGTGAACATTCTCAGTCATCCAGGTCATGGTCAATCCAAAAAAAGGTAAAAAACAAAGCAACTGGACTTATTTTCCGTAGTTGAAGACGTTTCGCTTCCTCTCCAGGAAGCTTTCTCAATTCAAAAAGTCTGGAGTAATGTGGAGTGCCAAGCTTTATACTCCTGCCAAACAAAGGCCTTGTAATGGCTTAGATAACATGCAAATTCAACAGAAACAGGTCCACCCCTTAGTAATGGGCGGTCGTTAAAGCCATTAAGCCAGCAGATTGAACATTACTCCAGACTTTTTGAATTGAGAAAGCTTCCTGGAGAGGAAGCGAAACGTCTTCAACTACGGAAAATAAGTCCAGTTGCTTTGTTTTTTACCTTTTTTTGGTTTTATGTGCTTTGTTTTGAGTTTAGAAAGAGTCCAATTGAGGGTAGGGACATACTTTTTAACACTAGAAGAGATACGAGAATTTTCGTCAGCCTCCAGTCCCCCCGACACTACTTCACAACTCATGAATCTCTTTTCAGATGTAAATGCCCCATTAGCCCTGTCGTTGGAGAACCATTCCACCCCCTTCAGTTTCGGTTTCAGCTCAAGCCTCTCTGTTGACGAGTGTTTTACCTGAGAGCAAGGGGGGAAAAATCATATTTGTCATTAAATATAACTAGGTCTACGTCATCAGTGTCGCCAACACCGGAAGGATTTCAGACAGCGGAGCCACTCGCGCAGCGATCAGCTGATGACTGATCAGTCCAATAAAATTGCTGCATGTGCTGGAACGCTTTTATATTTCAATATTTATACAATAATGACCACCTGCCCTATTTACTAGCGGGCAAATATAACTCAAGTCACTTCAGCGCGATCTCTCCTCCACTGCAGCGGAGCGCGCGCGCACACACACACACACACACACACGCGCATATATATACTGGAGGGCCTGACTGAGTTTGCACTGGAAATAGGTTTCCAGCTCATTTAGCAGTTTGTGGAAACTGCTAAATGGGACAATTGTAGCTTTATATGTAGTGCTTTTCCTTAGTTAGCACTACACTTAGGTGAAATAAATGTTACTCCAATACTGAAGTCATACTGTTTGTCATTTTCTTAGCTGAAATGTTGAATGACATAAAAAGGCGAGACAAGACAAAATACAATTATTCTCTAAGTTGTTCTTTCTTTCACATAGTGAGCTTTACAATATAAATGAGTCTGTTGGTGAATGGACAATATAAATAGGCTGGGGGCGGGGGGGGGGTATGGACACAGCACCAGAACACACAGAGACAGCAAAAGATGGCAGTGTGTGGGTCCAGCGAAAAGTTGAGGACTTCACCTCTCAGCAAAGCACGCAGATGAAATTCAGCGGGACTGGAGGGCCAACTGAGTTTGCAAGACGGACAATTACAAGTCGCCTCCAAAGCTTCCTCTGTTTGGTGGATATTCGTATGCTGATGACCATCAGAGACTGCACAGTCCAGCAAGGTCGCAGAACAGAACAGGGCTGGAAAATGAGTGTGTATGAGCTGATGGCTTTCATTGCAATTCTGTTTATGAAGGCAGCGCAGGGGAGCATTGGCGCCATGCGGGATTTGTGGTCCAAAGAATTTGGGAATTCACACATCAAAGCCACAATGCCTCGAAACCGGTTTCAAGATATAATGAAATATCTGCTTTTCGACAACAAAGACACTCGTTTGGAACGTGTGAAAAAGGACAAATTTGCTGCAATTTCAAAATTCTGGCAACAGTTTGTACAGAACTGTGTGTTGTCCTACAGTCCAGGGCAACATATTACTGTTGATGAGCAGTTATTTCCATCAAAGGTTCGTTGTCCCTTTCTGCAATACATTGCATCCAAGCCTGATAAATTTGGAATTAAGTTTTGGATATCTGGACACAAAATACATGTGTAATGCCATCCCCTATTTGGGAAAAGATCCCTCCCGCCCCACAGGAGAAAGGCTGTCTGAGAACGTTGTTGTGAAACTGATGGAGCCATTTATGGACCAGGGCAGGACTGTAACTATGGACACTTTCTTCACGTCTCTGTCTCTGGCCAACAGGCTCCTTCAGCGGAACACAACTTTGCTTGGCACCATGAGCAGAATTCGGCGGGAGCTACCAGCAACAGCAAAACAAACTTCAGGACGCCAGCTGTACTCTACACAGCTGTTCACATCTGGAAGTGCCTTACTGACAGTGTATGCAACAAAAAAGAAGAAATCTGTTTGTCTGCTGAGCACCATGCATCAGAAAGTGGAGATTGGGGAGACTCAAAAACAGAAACCAAACACTGTTATTGACTATAACCACTTGAAATGCGGTGTGGACATTATGGACCAGAAATTACGGACTTACTCACTGTGTGCAGGAACACGGAGATGGCCCGTAGCTGTTTTTTACAACCTACTTGACATGGCTGCAACAAACGTGCATGTTTTGTACAAGGAATGCACAGGGTCTAAAGACAGTCGACGAAAGTTCATTCTGAGACTTGCAGATGAACTTTGTTACAGGTTTATGCAGGAAAAGGCAATACAAGAAGAAAAGATGAGACAGCATCGTGAGATGAAGAGACGTTCTCATGGTAAAACAACACAGTGCCAGGTGCGCAATCTCTGCAACAGGAACCACAACACTGAGCGTTGTGTGCACTGCACAAAGTATACCTGTCGCAAATGCAGGAAGGACTCACCTTGGGTTTGTGGAAACTGCTAAATGGGACAATTGTAGTGCTTTTCCTTGGGTAAAATAAATGTTACTCCAATACTGAAGTCATACTGTTTGTCATTTTCTAAGCTGAAATGTTGAATGACATAAAAAGGCGAGACAAGACAAAATACAATTATTCTCTAAGTTGTTCTTTCTTTCACATAGTGAGCTTTACAATATAAATGAGTCTGTTGGTGTATGGACAATATAAATAGGCTCTGCCTTGCCTTGTTGGAAAAGCATGGTTATGACCTGTTCTCAGCTCAGGAACTAGGACCCGTCATAGGTTATTTGCATTACAATAGGGACAGTTAGCAAGGTAGAGTGAATACACAAACTTGAAGAGGGGAGGGGGGCTTGCAAGAAAACTGAAATTCTCTGGGACTTCTAGTGTTAAACAGGCAAGCCAGATTGATAATGTGTAGAACTCTACGTTCTGCACATTATCAATCTCGGCCTGCTTCCATCGAATCCATTCAGGGAAAGAAGGAACATTCAGCAGAACTTTCAGAGCTGATTGGGCGAAGCGACACCTAGTGCTCGCCTACCAAAGGTTGATTTTAGCCAATCACAGCATCAAATTAAAATGTTGTAAGCAGCAGGCATCATGAGAAACCACAACAAGTTACGCTAGTCAATGCAATTCTTGCTGTTGAAAGAACAAAAGAACAAAAATAAACCGTGGATCCTGACAAAACAGTTGTGATAGCAAGGGCTACGTTCGTCCTCCCATGTTTATATTGGTTTGGCTGTGGGCTCGGCAGCTCTTGCTTTCGTCACAGCCGTATATCTTGCCTTAAACCAATATACTGGAATGTGATTGGCCCATTTTTGGTTTGGGCCCGATCAGTTGAGATGGCAGCGGGACAAGATGGATTCTCGTTTGTGAATGCATAAATATCGCAAGAATTCCGCTTGCAGTCAAAGTTACATACTTATCCATGAATGGAAATAATCTTGGGATTTCAAAATATTCTCTTGGATCCCAACTAGTGTCTCTATCAAGGAACCTGATGCACATTTGCGTTATAGTCCTTTTGATATAAAAGAAAAATTATGATTAAAAAAATGTATCAGTCAAAATTGGAACTAGCAAGCAAGACATTAAAGACAGATCCATATGAAATTGGTACAGGCCAGGAAACACCTGATTGGTGCATGTCTAATTGCTAAGTACTTTCATGGATACAATTTTTTAGGCCAAGTGTTGTTGTTTTTTTTTTAAAAAATTACGTGAAAGAACAAGTGATCTTAGCAAAAGCTAAATGGATCGATTAAAACAAGAGTCTCATAAACTTGCAACAGTTAACCCCTCACTGTATTGAATGCATTTACAGTTCCATAAGAAATAATTTGGTTTGTTTTCATATTAAGCAACACTGAATTAAGAACAGATTGTTAATATGAATGCGCCACATAAAAGAAATGCTGCAAAGAAATGTAGGTGGTTAGAATACAGATGAGCTCTGTTCATTAATCTAAAAGGTTTGCAAGGATATTAAAGCCAAGACATGTTTTGAACTCTCTGTTGTCCATCTTGACCTTGCTTTCAGCTATGTTTTCACAACATGAAGACAGTTCAGTCATTTTTGTCAAACGATGGCCTGGATGATGATTTATAACTCCATTAGTTTCTTAAAACACAAATGATGGTCATGAATCACATTACCCTATGACCAGCCTCTTCCTAACAAATGTTGACCTTTGCACATCGTTTCCTGGTAACTTTTTCCACACTTGTAAGCTTCACTTGTGCTAACATAGGCTCTTTGATAAGTTTTAGGAGTCACTGAAGTTCATGCATAAATAGTGGTGACATATGATACACTACAGGGAATTTTCCAACCCGGTTATAATAGTACACGTTTGTGGTACTAACCATCACAGCTTGCTTTCTTTCATAGCTGTAATTTTTTTCTACATGACACTGATGATTGGATCCTGAAGCCCTCATTGACCTTTTGTTGCAAGACCAAGTAATTGTTCTTCAGCAAGCCACATAACGCCTGCAGTTTGGGAGACAAGGAATGAAAAATTTTTGAGGACTTTACCAGGGTCACTGGTTTTTCAAAGCGGTTATTTGTGTTAGACTAACTCTTGACAGATTGTGTCAACAATGTTATAACAGCAAGGCAGTGGATATATTTCACACAGTTTCATCTGTCATGTAGGGATATCAGAAGTTTAATGGCCAGTGCTCTAAGCTATTGATGTTTAACCAGCTCCCATTATTAGAGCTGTTTCACAGTCTGATTTATCTCTTCATTTTGACCATTGGATTTTTTCTCCCTTCAGCCTCACCAATTTCCTTCTCCTGGAGGGGATTGAAAGTGGTGAATCTTAAGATGCGATCTTGTCAGGTGTTGTGAAAATCCACTTGGCTGTGCAATTCATCAGTATCTGCATTGTGCACACACAGCCCTTCATTTATCTCTCCGGTACCATAAAATTCAATTGATTTGGCCAGTGAACTCCATGGCTTCTTCTTTATTTTCTCTCACCATGGTTTCTTATGATAGCCATTGAAAAAGCCTCTAACAGCAGCTAAACTTTGTTATGTCAAGCCTTCCCACTGAGTGTCAAATCTATTATGCCACCGTTGTTTTACAGTATGGGTTATGGTTAAAGTGAAAAGAAAAACTCTTTCACACCACAGCAAGATTTATTTGGATTGCTTTTACCCTCTTAATGAATTCTGTCACAATTCGAAAACTGTAATTTGTATCTGCTCATGTTATCTTTGAGAAAATATCAAAAACACAAACAATCTAACCCTTAAAAGCAATACTTTTTCACAACATTGAAATGAACAGACCAAACTCCTTGAGATGAAGCATCTCATTTAAATGTCCAAGTGTTTGTTTTTTATCCATTAGTTTGTGGACTGGAAACCTGGAAGCATAAATCTGTGTATATTCAATTCAATTCAATTCAATTTTATTTATATAGCGCCAAATCATGAAACATGTCATCTCAAGGCACTTTACAAAATCAAGTTCAATCATATTATACAGATTGGGTCAGATTATACAGATTGGCCAAAATGTCCTATATAAGGAAACCAGTTGATTGCATCAAAGTCCCGACAAGCAGCATTCACTCCTGGGGAACCGTAGAGCCACAGGGAGAGTCGTCTGCATTGTACATGGCTTTGCTGCAATCCCTCATACTGAGCAAGCATGAAGCGACAGTGGGAAGAAAAACCACCCATTAACGGGAAAAAAAACCTCCGGCAGAACCGGGCTCAGTATGAACGGTCATCTGCCTCGACCGACTGGGGTTACAGAAGACAGAGCAGAGACACAACAAGAGAGACAAAAAGCACAGAAGCACACATTGATCTAGTAATCTGTTCTACATTAGATGGTAGTAACGGGTGAGCCGTCTTCTCTGGATGATGTTAACAGAACGCCAGACCAGGTGTACCTACTATGAAGAAAAAGAGAGAGAGCAAAAAGTTAAAAGCTGAAATCACGACAGTCATTTCAATGTAATACAATGCAAAACTGGAGAACCGTAGAATGAAGAACAGTAGAAATCAGTAGAGTGAGAAAATTAGACCCTGATGTCCTCCAGCAGCCTAGGCCTATCACAGCACAACTATAGAGATAGCTCAGGGTAACATGAGCCACTCTAACTATAAGCTTTGTCAAAAAGGAAAGTTTTAAGATTAGTCTTGAAAATAGATAGGGTGTCTGCCTCACGGACCAAAACTGGGAGTTGGTTCCACAGGAGAGGAGCCTGATAGCTAAAGGATCTGCCTCCCATTCTACTTTTAGAGACTCTAGGAACCACCAGCAGACCTGCAGTCTGAGAGCGAAGTGCTCTGTTAGGAACATACGGGGTAATCAGAGCTCTGATATATGATGGAGCTTGGTTATTAAGGGCTTTATACGTTAGAAGAAGAATTTTAAATTCTATTCTTGATTTAACAGGAAGCCAATGAAGGGAAGCTAAAATTGGAGAAATATGATCCCTCTTGTTGATTTTCATCAGGACTCTTGCCGCAGCATTTTGGATCAGCTGAAGACTTCGAACTGCATTTTGTGGACTTCCTGATAGTAAAGAATTACAATAGTCCAGCCTTGAAGTAACAAATGCATGGACTAGTTTTTCAGCATCACCCCTGGACAGAATGTTTCTAATTTTGGCGATATTCCGGAGGTGAAAAAAGGAAACTCTGGAAACCTGTTTAATATGGGATTTAAATGACATGTCTTGGTTGAAAACAACACCAAGGTTTTTAACTTTATTACCAGAGGCCAAGTTAATGCCATCCAGATTAAGTGATTGATTAAGAAGTTTATTTTTTGAGGACTCTGGCCCAAAGATTACAACTTCTGTCTTGTCAGAATTTAAATGCAGGAAATTTAAAGTCATCCAGCTTTTGATGTCATCAAGACATGACTGCAGTCGAAGTAACTGATTGGATTCATCAGGATTTATGGATAAATATAGCTGAGTGTCATCAGCATAACAGTGGAAATTAATCCCATGCTGTCTGATAATTTTGCCAACCGGAAGCATATATATAGTAAATAGAATTGGTCCAAGGACTGAACCCTGTGGTACTCCACAGGTGACCCTAGAGTTTGAAGAAGATTTATTATTAACATGAACAAACTGGAATCTGTCCGACAGATAAGATTTAAACCAGCCTAATGCTTTTCCCTTAATCCCTACAGTATGCTCAAGTCTTTGTAGGAGAATATTGTGATCAACTGTATCAAATGCAGCACTGAGATCTAACAGGACAAGTATAGACACAAGTCCATTATCTGAGGCCATGAGAATATCATTGGTGACCTTCACCAGAGCTGTTTCAGTGCTATGATGAGCTCTAAAGCCTGACTGAAACTCCTCAAGTAGGTCATTACTTTGTAAATGTTCACAAAGTTGATTAGCAACTACTTTCTCAAGAATTTTAGATAAGAAAAGAAGATTAGATATAGGTCTGTAGTTTACTAGCTCATCTTGATCAAGAGAAGGTTTCTTAAGTAAAGGTTTAATAACAGCTACTTTAAAAGCCTGTGGTACATATCCATTTACTAAGGATAGATTAATCATGTCTAAAATAGGACCACTGATCAGAGGGAATACCTCCTTAAACAACTTGGTTGGGATTGGGTCTAACATACAGGTAGAAGGTTTAGATGAAGCTAATATTCTAGATAGCTCAGAAAGCTCTACTGCTTTTAAACAGTTCAGACACTGCGCAGGTTCTAAGGATTCCTCCAATGCTGCCTCACTTACTGAGGACGAGGTAATCATGTTTGGGAGGATGCCAATTATTTTATTTTTAATGGCATCAATTTTGTTTATGAAGAATCCCATAAAATCATTACTGCTAAGAGCTAAGGGGATGGCTGGATCAACAGAGCTGTGGCTCTGGGTAAGTTTGGCAACTGTATTGAAGAGAAATCTAGGATTATTCTTATTCTCCTCAATTAATGATGAAAAATATGCTGCTCTAACTCTGCAAATGGTCTTGTTATACAACAATAGACTGTCCCTCCAGATTAGGTAGGATTCCTCTTGGTGTGTAGAGCGCCATTTTCTCTCCAATTTCCTAACATTGTGCTTCAAGGAATGCAGCTCTGAATTAAACCAAGGAGCCAGCTTCCTGTGAATAATCACCTTCTTTTTCAAGGGAGCTACATTGTCTAATGCAGAACGCAATGACAAAGTCATACCGTTTACAAAGACATCTATTTGTGAATTGGAAGAAACAACATTGCTGCCATCTACTGGGCATTTCTGCAATACGGAGGATATTAAAAAGGGGACAGACTCTTTAAGTTTTGATACAGCACTGTATTAACAAAATGCAATCTTACATAAGTTAGCCTATAAAATAGGGTAACCAACCCCTTACTGCTGAATCAGAAGATCTATTTTTTTTTACAATTTTATTTATATGTATAGTGAAAATAGACAAGGCAAGGCAAGTTTATTTGTGTAGCAAATTCAGTAACAAGACGATTCAAAGTGCTGTACATGAACAGAACATAGGAAAAGAAAACATACAGAGGGAGCAGTGGAATAGTAACAGCAGGTCAAGATAAGTTGGACGACAAACTCGAAGGTATAGTGGACAATTTTGTTTTTGTATGTAAATGTAGGTAAGAAACAATCGAGTCCCTTTTTGGATAACTGCACATGCGTATGACCATCCTACCTGCTCTTCCACTCCTCAGGGGGATTGGAAACCCTCTCCTTACTCCATCATTCTCTGCACTTGTGTCATCTTGTGCACTTAATATAATCATAATTATGTACAGCATAGTGCTGTTGTAGCCCCATAGTAGTACCGTAAGTTATAATTTTAGAACACACTTGATTTAGAAATGACTCACAGTATGAAAGTTGTTTGGAGTTGTAGTCCTGTGACCACATTCTGTCACGATTTGGGTTTTGTCTTGGTTTATGTTATCAGATTTATTAGTTAAGTTTCTGATTTTGGGGTCTTGTTTGGTTTTGATTTAGACATGTTTTTCTGTTTAGGTTACCTGTTTTCCACCTGTCACTTTATCAGCTCTGTTCGGTCTCCCCTCAGCAATCTGTCAGCTTTCTTGCCTTGATTAGATCCACCTGCTCACTTATAATTAGCCTTCACTCCTGTTCACCTGCTCACTCCCCTATATAGTCCTGCCACAAACCTCTGCTATCTGCCAGATCATTTAACGAGCCACGGTGAGTTTAGTTCCAGCATTCTTTATTCTGATTGACCTGTTGACGATAACCCGAGAGCCTTTTTGATTCTGAGCCAGCCTGTTCCCTGATCTGTTTTTCCTGCCCTGTCTGACTGATTTACCGGTTTACCGACTAGTTTCTGTCCTATGGTTATCCGAGCTTGCTTTGCCCTGTCTGTACCTCTGCCTATTTTGGACTGCTTTTTGTGTACCGGATTTTGGACTGCCCTTTTGACTATTGAGCCCGCCTGTTCCTGTTTTCATTATTAAAATCCTGTTTTTTGCCTTAACCTCACTTGTTGGGTTTGAATACTGGGTTTGCCTGATTCACGATCATAACAGAATGATCTGGCCCACTAAAACCTATCGCCCAACAAGTTTTTAGAGGTTTTTTTTTTTTCCCCTCCACACGCTATGGCTTGGGAGGGTTCCAGATTGGCGTTCTGTCCCCCTGGTATCGGTCCCAGACGCCATCTCTCCAGCAGCCGCAGCAGCAGTAACCCGCTGCCTGCTCCGAGTTTACGATTGGGAGGGCTCTTTGTCACAAATTCAGATTCAACTCAGAATAGAAGGGATCACTCACCCAGCGACACCGCTGTCGGCTCTGCCCATGGGTTTTATCCAGAACCAACTTTGTTTATGGAGGTCGAAGCGGAGGTGGTGCGGGATCTTCGCCCGGATCTTTTTTTCTCTCTCCCTCCAGAGGAGGAGATGCAGGGAACGCTGTGGGCTCCACCGATCCCGGCTCTACCGACAGGATCAAACCTCCAGCAAGTCCTGCCGTCCCGCCGTCGGAGGAGGGGACGGAAACCTGTGGGTCGCTCCTTCACCCGTTCTGTTCGGCCGACAGGCGAGTCAGTACCGCGCCCGTCCGTTGCCACTTCCTGCCCAGTGGATCGGAGTCCGGTGCTTCCCAGAGCTGAGCAGCCCACAGCGCCTCCTGTTGGCGCCCGTGATGCTGAGGATCTGGCTCTGGAGGACCAGTTAAGAGCTTTTGCCCCTATTATTAAAGACCTTAGGGAGGCTCTTTTCTGCCAGTATTCAGAGGAGCTGGAGGCAAAATTAAAGGAGGTCGAGGGGCACTATAGAGCGGCTCTCCAAGGGTTCTATAGTGGACTCAATCCTGTCCCCAAGGGTCCAGCCGACGCCCCGGCACCTGCACCTGTCCCAGAGGACCCGCCTCCTACCTCAGCTCCAGTGCCGGTCTCCGGCAGCTATAAGGCAGCACTGTCTGCGCAGCCGGCCCAAGACGCTGCAACCCCGGAGGGTCCGCAGCCGGCCCAAGACGCTGCAACCCCGGAGGCTCCGCAGCCGGCCCAAGACGCTGCAACCCCGGAGGCTCCGCAGCCGGCCCGAGACGCTGCAACCCCGGAGGCTCCGCAGCCGGCCCGAGACGCTGCAACCCCGGAGGGTCCGCAGCCGGCCCGAGACGCTGCAACCCAGGAGGGTCCGCAGCCGGCCCGAGACGCTGCAACCCAGGAGGGTCCGCAGCCGGCCCGAGACGCTGCAACCCAGGGGGGTCCGCCGCCGGCCCGCGACGTGGGAACCCAGGAGGGTCCGCCGCCAGTCTGCGACGTGGGAACCCAGGAGGGTCCGCCGCCAGTCTGCGACGTGGGAACCCAGGAGGGTCCGCCGCCAGTCTGCGACGTGGGAACCCAGGAGGGTCCGCCGCCAGTCTGCGACGTGGGAACCCAGGAGGGTCCGCCGCCAGTCTGCGACGTGGGAACCCAGGAGGGTCCGCCGCCAGTCTGCGACGTGGGAACCCAGGAGGGTCCGCCGCCAGTCTGCGACGTGGGAACCCAGGAGGGTCCGCCGCCAGTATGCGACGTGGGAACCCAGGAGGGTCTACCACAGGGCCACGATGAGGGGGTTCAGACGAGCCCTCTTTCAGGCCGCAACTCGGGGGCTCATCGGGACACTGGGCGCCGTGGTCCTCGCCCAGACGACAAGCGGCGCCGTGGCCCTCGCCCAGACGACAAGCGGCGCCGTGGCCCTCGCCCAGACGACAAGCGGCGCCGTGGTCCTCGCCCAGACGACAAGCGGCGTCGTGGCCCTCGCCCGAACGACAAGCTCCGTCGGGGGCCTCGCCGAGAAGACAAGCACCCAGAGCCCCATGGAGACTTAGAGGCCCCTGGACCTCTTCGGAAGCTCTTACCCCCTCATCTTTGGCTTGACAGCCAATTTCCCAAGTGGCTGACCAGACTGTCTTTGTCGGAGGTTCTGGAAGGGTTATTGATGAGGTTCTGGGTGTTAAAGGGTCTGGGAGCATCTGAAGTCTGTGGTCCGGGGCCTCCTGAACCTGAAGCCTGTAGCCCGGGGTCTCCTGAACCGGAAGCCTGTAGCCAGGCCCCGTCTGAACCTGAAGCCTGTAGCCAGGCCCCGTCTGAACCTGAAGCCTGTAGCCAGGCCCCGTCTGAACCTGTAGCCTGTAGCCAGGCCCCGTCTGAACCTGTAGCCTGTAGCCAGGCCCCGTCTGAACCTGTAGCCTGTAGCCAGGCCCCGTCTGAACCTGTAGCCTGTAGCCAGGGGCCGTCTGAACCTGAAGCCAGTAGCCAGGGGCCGACTGAACCTGAAGCCAGTAGCCAGGGGCCGACTGAACCTGAAGCCAGTAGCCAGGGGCCGACTGAACCTGAACTCTGTAGCCAGGCTCCTCCTGAACTCTGTAGCCAGACACCTCCTGAACTCTGTAGCCAGGCTCCTCCTGAACTCTGTAGCCAGGCTCCTCCTGAACTCTGTAGCCAAGCGCCTCCTGAACTCTGTAGCCAGGCGCCTCCTGAACTCTGTAGCCAGACGCCTCCTGAACTCTTTAACCAGGCCTCTCTTCTAGCTCTTAGTCCGGCGTTGTCTCCAGCCTTTAGTCCGGCGGCAGGTTCTGTTCTTTCTCTCTCCAGACGTCGGTTCCTGAGGGTCCGGTTCTACCGACGGTCCCCGAGGTTGCTGCTCGGCCGCCGGCCTATGAGAGACCTGCTCCGCCGCCGGTCTATGAGAGACCTGCTCCGCCACCGGCCGCCGGACATCGTTGCTAACCGGGGCCGTTCTTCAGGACACCCGCCGGATTACCTGTCTCACAGAGGTCGTCCGCCGGAGAACCTGACACGCCTAGGACGTCCGCCGGAGAACCTGACACGCCTAGGACGTCCGCCGGAGAACCTGACACGCCTAGGACGTCCGCCGGAGAACCTGACACGCCTAGGACGTCCGCCGGAGAACCTGACACGCCGAGGACGTCCGCCGGAGAACCTGACACGCCGAGGACGTCCGCCGGAGAACCTGACACGCCGAGGACGTCCGCCGGAGAACCTGACACGCCGAGACCGTCCTTCGGGACGTCCGCCGGAGAACCTGACACGCCGAGGCCGTCCTTCGGGACGTCCGCCGAACAACCTGACACACCGGGGCCGTCCTCCTGGACGACCGCCTGAGAACCTGACTCGTCGGGGCCGTCCTCCTGGACGACCGCCTGAGAACCTGACTCGTCGGGGCCGTCCTCCTGGACGACCGCCTGAGAACCTGACTCGTCGGGGCCGTCCTCCTGGACGACCGCCTGAGAACCTGACTCGTCGGGGCCGTCCTCCTGGACGACCGCCTGAGAACCTGACTCGTCGGGGCCGTCCTCCTGGACGCCCGCCTGAGAACTTGACTCGTCTTGTTTTGTTTGAGTTTTTATTTGGACATTTATTTGATTCTAGCCCTCCATCCTGTACCTCCCTCCACCCACCCGAGCTAGTCTGTTTTGTTTCTGAGGCCGTCTGGAATCCGGCCTTGAGGAGGGGGTTCTGTCACGATTTGGGTTTTGTCTTGGTTTATGTTATCAGATTTATTAGTTAAGTTTCTGATTTTGGGGTCTTGTTTGGTTTTGATTTAGACATGTTTTTCTGTTTAGGTTACCTGTTTTCCACCTGTCACTTTATCAGCTCTGTTCGGTCTCCCCTCAGCAATCTGTCAGCTTTCTTGCCTTGATTAGATCCACCTGCTCACTTATAATTAGCCTTCACTCCTGTTCACCTGCTCACTCCCCTATATAGTCCTGCCACAAACCTCTGCTATCTGCCAGATCATTTAACGAGCCACGGTGAGTTTAGTTCCAGCATTCTTTATTCTGATTGACCTGTTGACGATAACCCGAGAGCCTTTTTGATTCTGAGCCAGCCTGTTCCCTGATCTGTTTTTCCTGCCCTGTCTGACTGATTTACCGGTTTACCGACTAGTTTCTGTCCTATGGTTATCCGAGCTTGCTTTGCCCTGTCTGTACCTCTGCCTATTTTGGACTGCTTTTTGTGTACCGGATTTTGGACTGCCCTTTTGACTATTGAGCCCGCCTGTTCCTGTTTTCATTATTAAAATCCTGTTTTTTGCCTTAACCTCACTTGTTGGGTTTGAATACTGGGTTTGCCTGATTCACGATCATAACACATTCAGTAATAATCTTGATCCCATTATGTGCCATCAACATAAAATGCATCCTGTCAGTGGAAGAGAGAGGGACTCAAGTCTGTTGCTTAGACTTAAGTCACACTTAAAGCTACAGTTGGTAATCCTGTTCAGAAAAAGTTTTTGTTATAGTGGGTGAAATTGTCCTTCCATGCTGAAAGTAGTCAATACATTATGTATTCAGAAAAAGGAGGTTAAAAAATGTGGTTTCTGTGAGAGCTGCACCACTGTAAAAACTGTGATTGGTAACACCAGTGTGTGTGCACGATTCTTCTTCATTTGTGCTTGCTGGCTGCGCAAGGTGTTGTATCCCTGAGACATTACGGCTCTAAAAAAACAACAACAAAAAAACTGTGAAGTCTTACGGTTAGCTTTTTTTCTCTCTTCTCTTATGCGCATGCACGAAGCTGGTGTTATTTCAACTTTTCGCCAGAGGAGGCAGACATCAGCACTAATCATGGAACTTGGGAAATGCATCTTTAACAGCTGTGTATATTTCCGTGAAAGGGTGTGTTTGATTGATTCACTAATGATGTGGGCACACCATGGTGTATAATTAGCTTATATCACCTTGTTTATGTTTTCCTCATACCTTTCACCTCATGGACGACTCTCATATGAAGCTATGTAGTAAATGTCTTAAATTATCTCACTGTTAGGCTAGTGTAATTAACAGATCTTCAAAATTTAAGTACTTCCTGTTTGACTCATTGAGAAATTCTAAAAAGTGAAGAAGCCAAAAGTTTTTTGAGTTAAATTAGGCCTCATGATACAGTAATTGAGTGTGTTCATAACTTGAAGCAATGCAGTTGCATAGGCAGAATCAACAGCATGCATAAAGGTTAGAATGTTCATTTCCGTTATCAACATGAGTTGGACTTGGATAAAGGCATATGGGAACATTTCCTGTCAGCATTTTTTGATGTCATAACACGAGCACTAGGGGCAAACATATCAATACACAACACCTTTTGGTTATGCTACCTATTAAATGGCAATATTAAAACTTTAATCCTTAAAACCACCTGTCAGGTTTGGTGAAGTGACACCACCAATACTAAAAACTTTACAACACATTTAATATGATGATAATCATCAAACTAATAGTCTCATAGTAAAAAATAAAACAATAAACAAATGGTGAACTACTGCAAAAATAATTTGTGTGATTTATAATGTAAAATTTCTTATTTCCTGTAGCAGCTATCTTTGTCCAAGAGCCAATGTTGGCGAGCAGCAAAATATTACCAGCAGAGAAACATGTACTTTCATCTCCACTAATGCTTGTGTTTTACTAACTTCTGCAATGTTGGTCAGATCCTTCTTCTTTTCGCTCTGCTCTGGTATCAAAGAATACCAGAGAGAGATATCCTCCTTAGCTGCTAACTTTCACTGTAGTGATTTTGGGTTGATCTCATTTTACTGAACACTTTGTTGATTGCTCTGCTGAATATCAAACTAATAAGAGTGTAATATTCATGTGTTGGCTCATCAGTGTATGTAACCCTATGCTCTTCATTACTGTTGCCACACATCAAACATATTCAAAGTCTTTACCTTATCAGTTGCTACAAGATAAAGGTGCTTTTTTAAGATGCACAAAGGTTTGCATATATTAATCCCTCACCCAGTACAACCATGCAGGTGGGCTCAACTAATTCCTTTGTCTAAATATAAAATTCAGTTTTTTTTTGTGACAAAATGTCAGTGTTGGTTTGGCTTGAATAAACTTAATAACATTCTTAATTGTCTGTTTGACACCACACTTAAGTTAAAGTAAAGACAATACATAATATTCTTGCGAAAAAATAGAATAACATTTGGCTTCACTGTCTTTGTTGTTATTTGCAGGTACCTCAGAATAGCATGAAAGAATGTTTACAGCGGCGGTGCTCATTAAAATTTGCACATCACTGTCTTATTTCTCAGACATTCTGGTCACCTTGTAATTAGGCTTTTGTGACATAGGGATCTAAATGTTGTCTGAAGACGGGCCCACTGTCTCAGACTTGTCTTGGTCGATTCTTATTCTTAGCTATGGACAATTACTGAAATACTGACTCATTAGTTTCCCCTTATATCCCTTTCAACAAAGAGTAATCTATCTCCCTTGCATCCACATCCTGTCTGGGATGTTTTCAATTACTCACCATGTCCTCTCCTTTGCTTTACCGTCTCAGCAAAATTCTCACCCTGCCTTTAGCTGCCAGTAGACGCCTAAACGTTACTGCTTGTCTCTGTGCATTGTAGTCTTTTGACTGTTCATCAATTGGCTTGAAACTCCATGAGTTTTAGAAAAACTGTGATACCAGTCTATGCACACATCCTTTATAAGACTTATTATTTCCATACAACTAATTTTGTATATTAAGCAGCAGCTTGCAAAAGTATTCATAACTCACAGAACAGATGGCTTTATGCTTAGATAAAATTAACCCACAGGTTGACTAAGTATGTGACTTCTGACTGGAGTTTATTTAGTGGTGTCAGTGTAAAGGGGCGTGAGTATAAAGAAACAGCTACACTTTTTAAAAAAAAAAAAAATCTTGGGAATGATGTTTAATTTTCATTAAAATGCACAGTTATACACAGCATAAAGTCCCAATAAAATACATTAAAGTTTGTGGTTGTAACCAGACAAAATGTGGAAAAGTTCAAGTGGTACAAACCATTTTTACAGTGTCGTATTTCTGTAATTTTGGCTATTTACATACCATTCAGTCATGCATTTTGACAGTTCCATTATCTGCTCAACAGCAGTTTCTAGCATTTTTGACTAAATGTATGTATTTGTGCTGAGGCGCTGAGGGGCTGCAATGATATCTGCCACTCTCAGCAGCACTTTGGGGCTTTTGTGTGGCGCGTCGGAAAGGTGTTGTATCCCTGAGACTCTACACCTCAGGGAGCTTGAAAGATTCCCAGCCAGTCTGCCTCCTGATAAGCCCCAGTGAAATCCCAGAGACGAGGAGAGGTTCGATTAAAAATAATCGACGGGAATATCTTCATATTTCTGCTGGGATTCTGGCCATAATGATAGAGAGAGTCCATTAAGGGTCTTCCTAAGCCAAAAGAGCTGGTGAGGTAAATTCCACTTGCAGCGTTGATGCCTGCTATGCTGTTAAAGCGATGTTCTCAGTTTTCTGTGTTGGCCTTTTCATTTTTGCAACTGTTGTCTTACGCATTTCTCCCAGTTGCTGATAACTTGGTGAAAAAGATAAAGAAAGAACTATGTCTCAATATCACCGAAAGCTCCCAGTCTCTGAAATGTATCCCTCTTAGAACTGTCACTTTAAACTGTGGAGTGATTCTGAAATGTCCAGAACCTGCTCAAATTCGTTTTTCATGGTGGAACAAGTCCCACAGCGGCTATAGGATGCACTGGGCACAGTACCAAGGTTAATATCTCTTCCTTTACAAATCTCATTGCAATACTTTGACTTTCTTTAACAGTGGATATAGCTAAATGCAAAATAAAAGACCTGAAGTGGAAAAAAAATTATACAAATCAATATTATACATTAACACTTAGCTCAAAGTGCTGCTGCTGCAGGCAAAAAGAAAGGATGCCCGAAATAGATAACAGCCATGGTTAACAGCATTTAAATTAACACAGAGATTCAGCTGACAATGAAAAGGGAAGGTACATTGAGTCATTTTATAAATAAACCAACCTCTGTTCAGGTGTAAATGAGTGTGAAAACATCATGATGTTTCAAAATGCAGAGCAGACTGATGTCTGCTAACAATGGGAAGGGAAATTCAGAGCTGTCAGCATGATGTGCTGTCATTGAGGAAGTAATAAGTTAAACTTTCCAACTTTTTTGCAACACATAGTATCTCAATTATCACCTTTCTATTATGCTTTATTCTTGCATTTCCCATTATTTTAGGCTGTATAGACATTTTTATATGACCTCCTACCATCTTCTTTCAAAATTATTTTAACTAGTTACTTAATTCATCTAACATGTACACCTACGTGTTGAGTATGTGCTTGCAATAATCAATCCTGTTGTCCAATAGACATTTGTGAGTCAATAAGTTGTAGAGGTTTCACACAGATCAGGACTAAGCTGTGCCCACCAAATGGCTCTGCTTCCCAGCATCATCTTTAAGCACTCTTTCCTACTCAGTCAGCTGGCTGCATCCTCAGCAATCCTGCACCATAACTGTAGGAGCCAAAGGAAATAATTAAACAAAAGTAAGTTTGGCCCAAGTGTACCCTTCACATTGATGTTGACAGTAAAAGAGCATTAAAAAAGAAAAAGACATAAGAAACTGTAACACTACTGTTATGTGACTAGCTCAGCTATGGCTTAGCTCTCCCTCACACGGAAAACCAAGTGGCGAAGACCACATCACAGGTTTAACACCAGTAATTAATAACTAAAATTAAAAATGCCCTTAAGTAATCATATGGTAAATTTTGTTTGCACACAATTGATTTGAACTGAAAGGAGAACATGTGCAATAGACTGGCGACTTGTCCAGGGTGTACCCCGCCTCTCGCCCATTGACAGCTGGAGATATAAACCAGCACCCCTAGTGACCCCACAAGGGATAGACCAGTGACGTGCGGTAGGGTTCATAGCTGGTGAGGCACTGACGTCATCAGTCAGATTTACCAATATATACACTCTACAGAGTAGACTCATTGCAAAGTGTTGAAGTAGTCTGATTGAGCCAAATCAATTAACCAAGAGACATGGAAAAAATATTGATTCTTTGTTAAAAAAATAAATAAAACTAAATTATTTGTCATTTGATTGGTAACAGTTTATGAGTTATGATGGATTTCTGCATTTGTAACACATTCAAAAACTATAACCCACACTATGCACATTTCATTACAAAAACAAAACATGAGTAATTATCGCTGTCTTACCTCTACTTAGAAATGAAGTCCATGCGCCGCGCTTTCTGCACAAAAATATCGTCATTTTACGGTAAAAGTTCTCTTTATCTTCTTCAATTTTAAAACTCTTTCAGTCTCAATGGACCTCACTGCCAGGGAGGAAAGCCTTCCTTGACCAGTCCTGTTCCGGCTGTATGTTTTAAGTCTTTTTAGTGCTTTACTTGTTTAGCAGAACTCGCTAATAAAACATCCATAACTTGCTGTCACTCTACTATTTGGGGATCACGAGCGGTGCCCCTTGAGCGCCCCCTGCCTAGAGGCCAAGGAACTGCCGGCCTCACCTACAACCCGTTCTTTGACTTTTATGATCGCCCAGAAGCACACGAAAACACACAGATTAATGACCAAAACACAATTCGTAATCCACATATATTAAATTGTGGAAAATCAGTTCATAAGTGTTTGAACAATTGAATTTATGATCTAGAGACAGGAAGATGCATCACAGAATGGAAGCCCGCGCAGTTAACATGGGATTGCGCAATCCCAGGGGAGGCCAAGCTCGCTGTGGCCTCACCGGCTTCACTATGAAGCGCCACCAAGGATTTACGTGAAAAATAGCGAAAAGTCTTGTTATCATTATGTTATCATTATTATATATTTTCTTTCTTTCCATGATGACAAGTGAGGCCTGGCCTCACTTGCCTCCCCTGACTGCACGTCACTGGCATAGACATGGTAGAAAATGGATGGATGGATGGACGGATGTAAGGATAACATTCTATTAGCTGAATTGTCAACAAGACAATGTCAACACAGAGGGGAAACAAGCTAACATTTGCCTACTTTTAGTGTGAACTCCTTCCTGTCCAAGAAGACATGCGAGTTTATGTAAGATTCTTTTGGTGCCGTATCTACAAACTCAAATAAGTCTTTATGAAAAAGGTACATCTTTTAGGCGAAATGTTGGAAAATACGACTTTCTTAATATATATATATATATATATATGCATTACTTGAGTCAAAGTACAGATCCTACTGGTCACATAACACTCCGCTAAAAGTAAAAGTAGCTCCGTCAAGTTATTACTTAAGTTAAAGTACTGGACTATGTTCTTTCAAGTATTTGAAAATCTGAGTAGTTTTTTTACAATGTATTTCCATTGAGTGCAATTTAGACTAATTGGGTAAAGTTTCGGCTATGTTGGACAGATCAGTAACTCCAAATAAATAATAATAATGCATTATTTTTGTATAGTGGTCTTCTAGATGCTCAAAGATGTGTTACAATTTTAGGCACTATTTATTCACTCCTTTGTCTTCCACTTGGCATTGGAAGCATGGCTGTCATTCTGCACCTACGGTGCACATTCACGCTAAAACATTCCTACAAGGGCAAGATTGATTAGGCGTACTGTCTTGCCCAGGGACACGATATGCGCTCGGGTGAGGATTTGATCCCGTGACCCTGTGGTTGCAGGGTGAACGTCTATGAATCATTACTGCTTCCATGACAATGCAGGATATATATGCTGTTTTAAACCTCCACATTAGTCTCATTGCACGTTCAGATTGGTGGCACCACACATACATATATCCAGCCTGCCCAGTCTGTGTGCTCCCAATGTACCTGTTAGGCCAGTGGTTCTCAATCCTGGTCCTCAAGTACCCCCACCCTGAATGTTTTAGGTGTCTTTCTGTTAATTCCTGATTCAAATGATTGTATGAACTCCTCGGCAGCCATCAGGTGCTGCAGTAGCCTGTTAATTCATTCATTCACATAAGTCAGGCATGTGGCAGCAAGGAGACACCTAAAACACCCAGGGTAGTGGTACTTGAGGACCGAGCTTGAGAACCACTGTGTTAGGCAACACAAGTAGGACAAAAATGACTCCTCTTCTCCTGGCAACCAGTTTGAAGGTGCAAATCGCAACCTACCGTATAGGCATGAAGTGTGTAATTTTACATTGTGTAGGCGGAACAAAATAGACGCAAAATTAATTAAAAAACACGGACAACAGAGGTAATGAGTAATGAAAGCCTTTATAGAAATGTAGAGGAGTAAAAAGTAAACGTTTTTTGTTAAAATGCAGTGGGGTGAACATAATTAGTGTTCCGAAAAAATGCTACTCAAGTAAAGTACAAATTCTCAAAAACTGTAGTCATGTAAATTCACTTTGTCACTGCCCACCTCTGGTAAAATGTAGTTCCCACTTTCAGACAAAATTGTAAAGTCCTTATAACCCACGTATCTTTTTTGGACACACAAAAGTCACATTTTAGCTGATAGGGAAATTTTTGGGTGAATGCAGCCTCAACTTGGAGACAGTGTCCTGTGTCCTCTTTAGGGCTGGTCCCCAGCCCCGTCCGGAAGCACATCTGGCATAAAACTTTTGCCAGATTTACCATGCAAGTCAAGAACAGAATTTCCATACTGGATTAGTGGAAGCTTGGGTTAACAACCATCATTGTCGCCAGTGACCGACATAGAGATGGAAAATGTGCTTCTGAAATGATTTGTTCAAAAGATTTGTTCACTGAATCATTTAGTTCATGTAACAACATGTCCGGTTCCTTACAATTATAATAGGCTTACCTTATGTTGAAGTTCTAGCAACCAGAATTGACTTAACTCAGATGGAAAAAGGAAAAAATATCTCTCTAAATAAAACCTTTTGGTCAAAAATGTATCACTTCTGAAAAAAAATATTCCAGAACATGTCAGAAAAAACCTAAACCATAAATCTCTGTGTTATCTATCCCAACTCATACCCATCCATTCTAACTCCATCCATTGGTGTAGTATAAGAGTGACAAAGCGCCACTTTCAACTCATGTACTGCACGAATCAGGGCCTGCTTTGTTTCTTGGCACTGTGAGCAAAGCCATGAGTCATTCGCACCATGAACCAAACAGCACACTGCTCCACAAGAGAGTGGGCCAATCTTCAGCCAGTCACACAGTGACCCTATAATTCAAATCAATCCGGAAGTCCACACCGAATGTTTTCTTTTATGTGTGATGCATTGCTCTTTGGAAAAATAAAAAACAAAACAAATACAACTCTAAATCTCCAAATGCAGCTTTTGGATCATAAATCTCTTAAGTTAGAGAGGACATGGAGGAAGTTGGGGTGAGAGCAACACCTGAATGGAAAAAGCCAAAAGAAGAAGACAGTGAAATGTTTGGGTTAATTAACTTGTAAATCAGCTAAGACTGAAATTCTCTTCTGCTAAACAAACACTGGCGCTTTTATACCCCAGTGCTTAATGTACCATTTTAAACTCCCTTCAGAAGTTTTCTTTTTTTTTTTCAATCAGCAGAAGACAAAACACTGATAGGTAATTAATTAAAAAGTGTTAACACTGACTCAGAGTCCAATGACGGTCACAACTTCCTGACACAACATAGGCAGGCTTAATCTGACCTGTCTGTGATATAATCTGTGATACACATTATGAGCCAGTGATGGCTGTAATATATCTTGGAGGAGAAATGAACAACAGAAAGATAGATCCCTCTTTGCCCAGATATTTTTGTAGCAGTTTTCAGATCATGAGATACACTCAGCTATCAAGTCAAGTTCTCTATAAAGCAGTGTGCTTACACTTTGCAGCTAAATGCATTTAGTATTGCTGCGACGGTTTTGTACCTGCTAACGAGGCTCATGTAAGAAATGTGCATAAATATAAAGAGTGTGATGCATCACCCACTTTACTTCTTTCACTCCTGAGATCGGTATGAAAGTACATTTAGGATGCCATGGCATATGACTGGTATGAATAAATCAGTATTAATCAGCCCTGAATCTGTTTGAGAGCCTTTTCCCATTTATCAGCCTTTTAATATTAACGTTGGTTAAAGGCATGTCTCAAACTTTTAGTCACAGTGCTGTTAAACATAGTAGTTCAAAGCATGACGCGCCCGGCATGTGTCAGATTGGGAGCTTTTTCAGCCATACTGGTTACCAGGCTAAACTGGGGCCAGGGGGACATTGTTTACGTTTGGAGAGAGAGGTGAGAGGCATATAACCCAAAAACTACTGTTCCCACACCACAACACGGTGGTACACTCCTGGGGTCCGTTCTTCGTACGTTGCTTAAAACATCCAAGATCAAATGACACATCCAAGATGATTTAATCCGGCTAATCATGATCCGGCTAATTGGGTTTTTCGAACACACCTGTTGTTTACGATTAGTATGGCTGGATTGAGTTATCTGAGACAACTGCGTGTTCATGCGTTTGTTTAAAAGGGGAAATGTATCGATAGTAGAAACAATGATCAGCAACGCTGCTATTGGCTGTTCAGCATGGCCAAAGAACGCCCACAGTTGTTCTCCCAAGCAGAACACGAGCTTTTAAGGGAAGGTTATGCCGAATTTGAGTCATTAATTAAAACACCTCAAAATCTGTTAAAGCCAGGAGAGAGGGCTGGCAAAAAGCAGCAGACAAATTAATGCGTAAATACTGTCCATGGTAGATGTTTCTATCACTTTCTACAGTATGAATTTTTGCATTTTAATAATCTCATATTTACTTTGTTCTTTTATGTCAGAGCCTCCACGGGACCCACTAGAACATGGGGACAAGTAAAAGTGAAATACAAGAATATTCTACAAAATGGTAGCCTTTAATTATTATACTTTATTTTAAAAAGGCACTTGTTATGTCAAGAGATCCAAATTTCAGTGTCATTCCTTAGACACGGGAAGTAAAGGACAAGTGCAAACTGGGAATTTTAACAAAAAAAAATCTTTATCCATAAAAAATGAAAATGTTCCTTTTCCAAGTCATCCACAGTTTACACGGTAAAACTGTATTGCTCCGTGGCTAGATAATCCATCCATAGTTTTTTCTAATACAATATACGGCTCGACAGGAAGCAAGCCTTTCAAAGTAAACTAAACTTCACAATAAAATG
This sequence comes from Fundulus diaphanus, assembly GCA_037039145.1. Classification (NCBI taxonomy): domain Eukaryota; kingdom Metazoa; phylum Chordata; class Actinopteri; order Cyprinodontiformes; family Fundulidae; genus Fundulus; species Fundulus diaphanus. Next base: position 23,225,324 of record CM073131.1, read on the forward strand.
GCCCGAACAAATCTTCTTACTGAATAGGATAAAAATAAAAAGCAAACCATCATACAAATAACTTAAATATTTTAGATTTATGGCTCCAGCACCACTTTTTCTGCTTTAAAAGCCACTGTTAAATGATGTGTTTGTCTGTTTATAACAGCCACCAAGAAAATCTCTCTACAATTACACTGTCGCAGGATCATGTCTATTGCGCAATACGCGATTAATTCGAAAAACTCTGCAAATTATTCTTGCACCTTCCGCAACAGGTTGCAGTCGTAAAAATGGACATGGCTACGGCAGACTTCCCTATCTCCTCCGCTTATACAGCCGTGATCTAATCTTGTTTACATGAAATAAGCCTGCTCTCAAGCAGGCTTAAGCTGGCGCACATGTTGCTATGACAACAAGTGCAGGATGTCTTTCGAAGAACTAAACGATCCAAGATCATGCCAAATCGTCAACAATGAAATCCTGCTAACTGAGTTAGCGACGTACGAAGAACGGACCCCTGGTGTGTGGAACTTGGAATCTTGTCAAAGACTTATAAAAAAAAAGGAGTCGTAACCTGGTATTTTACATATGCTATTCTTCTGAAAATGTCTTTAAATTCCTGTTTAGTCATTAATAGGAGAAAAATGTTTTAAATAAAGCTCATTCTGACCCTTTTTTGCTTTTTATTTCTCGCAAGTGTACGCGCAAGAATTTGACTTGTGTGTGCGCACGTTCATGTGCCATGGTTTGTTTACTATCATTTCCTAGTGTTGGCGCTGCCGTGAGTGTCTCCCTCTCTCAAAAACGCTGAGACACAGAGACACTGCAGCTGGCCGTGATAAATGTGCCGCGCTTGCAGTCAGAGCAAAGCGAGAGAGAGAGAACCCAGGTAAAAAGTTACACAAGCAACAGCACTTACCAAGTGCACTGCAGATAAGTTGCTGTTGGAATCGGCCCTTTCTCCAAACACAGGTTTGATGCCATCTCCTGAAATATCTGTTGCAATTGTCCCAAGTTAACGAAACACTCCGGAGCAAAATGTGACGTGCATACAAAGAGTTTCAGGGGAGATCCGGTTGGCGAGAGGCAGGCGTGGTTTATGTTAGCGTCCTTCCGCGAGTGATGTAAATCCAGGAGGACCACCAAAATCTTGGTAGAAAACGTCCTCTTTTTTCTGGTTTGTACGAAGAGCCCATACAAAAAAGTAACTTTCAGACTCCTGATTTTCTGGAAGGCTTTAAAATGAGGCCCAACACCAACACACAAGTTTTAACATGAAAAATTCATCACCGATTTCCAGGTGATGACTCCTTTAGGTGAAGATTTTTGAAAGAAAAGGTGAAATTAACAGAAAAAACGGGAGTGGGTGGTCTTGTAACATGACAATGACTAAAAAATGTCACTGCAGGTGAAAAAAACACATCCAAAATGCCAAGGTCAACGTTATCAATGGACCTGAACAAAGCCATGTCTTTAATCATATTGAAATATTTGAATAGAACTAAAGAGGAAGAAAGACGAAGTTGCCTAAAAGGAATGAGCTTGGGTTCATCAATAGATGCAGTGCCGAAGCTCTGCCAACGCGGACCAAGTGCTCAGGGGAGCTCAGGGGAGCACCAAAAAAAGTTGTGATTTGAATAAAGGAAAACCGCTGTAATTTTTTTCTCATCCACAATTAACACACCATCCATGCTTTTTGGACCTTGTCTGCACTTGTCGTTTGAACCATATTTTGTTTTCTGTTTCAGCTATTTATCCAGTTTCTTAAACATTCAAGGAAACTGCCCTCTGTCCCTCCTGTTCACCTCTCCAACTCGGTTCACACAGAGGAGCTGTGGATGCCCCTCAGTACGCTGACAGGGAAATAAATAAAAATAACCTTTGGAGGTTTTTTTTAACTGTTGTAGACAAAAAAACTCAACAAAGCACCATTTCACATGCAGTTAATGTATTCACTTCTAAAATGATACTATTCTTTGAACAAATGAAAAATAGCTCCGCTCTGTCCCGTCTTCTGTCTCTCCTGATCGGAGCACTGAGAGCAGCTGTGGGCGGCTGCGACCCTCAGTAGCGACTGACAGGTAGAGAAACCAAAGGGAAACGGATGGATTTTTTTTACAGTTGTAGATAAAAATAACGTGGCAAGGCATCATTTCACAAGTAGGTACCACTGAAGGGAGACTAAACTTCTTTGAGCAAATACAAACATGAAATATGATAAGTGCAAAAGCAACAAGGCAATGATCCCATGTTCAGCCTGTTACATGTCCTAATTCAAAAATTGATAAAAGGCCATTTTCTTAAAACCCCAGTTTTCTCTTGTATCAAGAGGGTCTTTCCATAACATGAAGGGGTACTTTGTTTTACAACATGCTGAATTTTTAAAGAGTCACGTCTTTATATTTTTTATTTTATTTTATTGTGCCACCTGTATTAAATACCAAATAAATGAACAAACATTGTGGTTTTCTCACACATGGTTTACCTTGGATATAGTTATTAAATATAACAAACAGAAACCTATTAAATTACTGAACAGAAACAAGTTGAAGATAATAAAATGAAACACTATTAAGCTCCACGAAAGCCTACACCCTCAGCCGTGCTTTGACAATCATGTCTTTTTCTATCATATTACAATTTTCTGCGTAATCCCCTCGGATTTCTGTTATCACATCCTTGCCCTCTGAGCAAATCAGTGAGTTTTGGTTGTAACTATTTTGCTGACATCTTAAGGAACTAGTTGAGTGTTTATATTTAAAACTAGAACGGCATTAAGAGCATTTTTCCATCCTCATTAAATGGTGCAAAAGTAATCACACACCGGACTACATTTGGACTGCTTCATGTTTCGTCCACCATTACTTTTTTCTCTTACTACTGTAAGAGTGCGGCTATACTTTAGAATAACCGGCAGCACGCTTTGCTGGATGGGAGCCATATAATAACTCTCAAAAAGAAGGTTTAAGTGGACTTTATCAGTAATCGGATGGAACAAACTTTGATTAATCAATTTAAAATAAACTAAAATTAACTGATAATAGTGTTGTTGCAACATGTTGATGCAAAATTAGCTTAGGGTTATACAAAGATTTTAATTTCTCCTCTTATAGTAACTGTGTTCAAAACATTAAATTTGATAAATTAGTTGGGTATCAAAAGAAAAACATTGATAAATACTGTATTATTGTTCTCATTTCGTATGTGTGTGGGTTTTTATTTGGGGGGGGCACAAAGCATATGCCCTTCGGGCACCCAGATGGCTAGCACCGCCCCTGAGGAGATGTGTCGGAGACTTGCAGCAAACTAAAACAAACTGCAGGTTGTTAACCAGCCAAAAGCATACACAAATGACTAAGGGTGGAAACCTTTAGGCACCTTCTCATTTGATTATGAAATGTAGCAATTATATTTTCGTCGGGTCCTGAATTGTATTCTTCTGCAAAATGTATTCTTCAATAATTTGCTTAATTATGTCTTCACAAATATCACTTGTCACAAATCTCAAATTCTGACTTCACACATTTCTATTTAGTAGCACTTTGCCATGTGATTACCTTTCATTTTTTGCCCTGATTTTTGTTCTTCAGTCACGTTTTCCCTATTCTTCTACATGCAGTACACTTTTTCTTCTTTCTCTCTCCCGTTAACTTTCCTGTCGGGAACACGCTGTCCAATCACATCCCCATTCCACTCACTGCCCTTGGCAAGCGCCTTACAAAAGTGAGGGCAGGTGCATGTTCACGTCGCTGCTTAACACCGTGTTCCTGATGTAGCTAAAGTGGTTCCATTTTAGATGAAGCCCACATGATAATGAGCAGGTGTGAGGATGTGTTTATGTGTGAATGTCTGGCTGCCATTGTGCATTTCACAATAGTCTTTGATTAAGGCGATTCAACTATAATGGGAGACTAAAGTTTGAGCTGGAAACTGGGGTGAAAATTTAGAACATAAAGCACCTGCAAGAAGATTACAATCCCACTTTCTCTTTTCTGCACACACAGATACATTCATTCATGTCGAACATGTATAAAATCTAGAAAATAAACATATTTAGGCAGTTCAAGTTATTTTCTTTGTAGTTTTTTTCAGCCTATAGTAAATAAAATATCCAGTTATGCCTAGGTTTCATGAAAAGAAGCTAAGCAATATGATATTGAAGTCTACAAAGTAAATTCCTTAATCAATATAAAATACAGAGCATTTCCTGCAAGGAGACAGGTTGTAACAATTCAGCCAAAAAATTGGGCACAAAAGCTGAGAATGTTTTTTGTTAAGAATCAATAGGAGCAATCGAATGTTTTAAAGGATGTGGTGAGGATGTGATTTTTTTTCTATAATTGCAGGCTTCTGCTCCCCTTAGGTGATACATTTCCCTCATAGTGGCCTTTGAGCAACACGCACTGTGCACCTCTCCTTGGCTTACAGGGAATTCTCCTAAAGGTCACATTAGGATGGAAAGCCAAACAGAGTGGAAGAAGATAATCCCTTTCTAGCAGTTCAAACCTCCCCTTTTGACACCTAAATCCACATCGAACTATACACCTACACATCGTGTGAAACCCCAAGACTGAAAGGTCTATCACTTCGTATGTATGAGGCATACTAAAGTTATGGAGAAGCAGCCCAACATAGCAGTCCAGCTACTTTTTTTTATTTGTAGAATGAGACCTGGAACGTCATAAGATATTTTGTTATACCACAGTCAAATAACCCTTACCCCCTATGGAGCCTAGGCAAGACGTGTAACAATGATATAGGTATTAGTCATTATATATGAGTAGAGCTACTATTTTAAAGGGACACCCAAAACCCAAAAAATACAACATTAAAAAAGGAACATGGGTGTTACGAGTTGCTGCCAGTAACACAAGGATTGTGGATGACTTTGTCCTTTCAAATCATCACTGGCCACGCGTACTTAAAGAGCATGTGACTGGGACTGTGGAATGAAAGGGGCCTAGTATGAAGTTTGGAACATTCGCCTGAGCATATGCACATAGCATGTACCTGTTCAAATGCATTTAGGGCTTTAAATACCAGCAAAGATGGCGTGCACCATCCTTACCATGTTAAATGCATGAGCTGATCAATGTATTTCTCAAATCATAGGGATACTGGAACTTCATGCTGCGCCTCTGTTCTGCGTGCACCCAGAGACCTGTACTGCTGCAGCTATCTTTGCTTTGCTTTATTTTTTCATCGACTCATTTTACAATCATGTAGCCTACTGTATTACCCCCTGAAGATCATTGTGGTTTCGAGCTTGTGAGTACCTCAACTTGAACTGATATTTCTGTGTTTGGCACTTTCAGTTGAAATCAAAGTGCAAAGAAATCTTGTTGATGGTGGAATGAAAGGATCATCAGAAAAGCCTCAGCATGCTGGGAAAACCAAAGATTTCAGACTTAACTTTGACTATGCTCTTAAGACATGAGGCTTGATTTATATTTGAGTCTCTTTGCTCATGCAAATGGGGTTGAAAGTAAACAGTAAATTAAATTTACTTTTAGTAGGTGATTAATGCGCTCCCCTCTGAGTTATCACAGTAAATACAAATGACCGGTAGTCATGGTAACCTTACACAGAGTATGTTTTGGTTCTCTGATTTGTTTTAAAAGTAAGTACCGGTACCATGAGTTAGCGATGGCTTTTAAGTTTGCCTGTTGAATTTAATCCTACCAATTAAACGCACATTAACAGGAAGATACCCACATAACTCTGATATGACATAGATACACAGATTCTCCTCTAAAAAGGTGTGTTTGATTTATTACCCAGAGAAATTCACAGCCTCTGGGCTAATAATTTATCAAACCTATTCATGTTTTTTTTTGTAGCATCATATTAATAACCATATAAAGGTCACCCAAACAAAAATGTTTTACGTTCCAAAACAAACTTAAGATATGTTCAATGTATTCTGTTACTGCTAAGAACGATAATCACAAAATAAAACTCTGGAGTGATGAATAGACTGATCTATGCATTGTTTACAATATTGGAGATACATTTAACAGAAAATTATTTTGTTCTGAAGAACCAAGCTGCTCTGCCTAAGCTAGAAACTTCTACCCTCAAACTTCTGATCTGGAGCTCCTGATTCTCATCCCAGCAGCTTAAACGACACAATAATATTTTTGATGGATGACTGAGCAAAACGTTTCAATGTCTAAAAAACAGATGAGCTAGACAGGAAGTCAGATACAGGAAGTCTAAAGCGGATCCGGTATGTTTTTAAAAAAATGGGGTGGGGCTGTCTGAATGCATTAATGGATCCTGCACGTATCCAGTTTGGATTGTTGCACGGCACATTTTGCAATAGATAAAGGAGCGTACAGGGAACGTCAGGTTGAAGCCGGGTCTACTCCTGTGAACACTCACTCCTGCAGATCATTTCTCAATCAACTCTTGGGTAAGGGATCTCCGCCTCTATCCTCCAGTTGCCCGATTGTGTCTTATGGTTTTATTTATGGCAATATAGGAAACAGTATGACAGTAGTTTCTGTTCCTGATGATCTTACTAGAGCAGTATTAAACAATTCTAAGTATATCCATGGTAAACTCATTCATTTCTCTAGACTCCCGAAGAAAGAATTAAGTTAGATCACAAAGAGCTGTGTAGAAGAAAAAGCACCCAAGAAACTGTAGACCTTGATGCATACAGTGTAGATGCATTGATTTAGTCCTGGGACCCAAGGGCTCATTTTTAAGACCCTTATTTTTTCAGTAGTTATGACTTTATGCTTGGAAATGTCAGAAGAGACCCATTAGCTTATGATAATGTCTTTCACTCTACAGTATGTCACTTCACACTCATATTCCTGTTCTGGGTGCTAATGAGACAACTCTGGAGACCAGCACCTCTTGATCCGCAGGTGAGGAAATGACACCATTGCAATACTGGCACACATGCTAATTTAATACAGATTTCTTTTGTGATGCTTTTTTTTTTTAGTTTTAGCACTCATACAATTAACACTGTGAGATATTCTTTCCACATGGCATTTGAAAGTCAAGATGCCTGCCACTAGTTTGAATGGCCTGTGATGTTATATTACATTTACAAGACTGTATATAAGATTTCTCACATACTAGTTTGCATTGTTTCATTATTTTTGCTGAGGCTGCAGCCAGTGAAATGTGTGAATTTACAGATATGGTCCCCACGATTGCTGGCAAAAGTCAGAGAGATTTCTGTTGCCACAACGCGCCCTGGGATATTCACAGCTTGAGCCTTGGGACTACCGCCAAACTAGTTTAAGGTCACCTTGGTGAACAAGCTGGCAGAAATCAACCTCCCCCCCTCCCCCGATAGCTGCTCATCCACAAAAATGCCTCTCTCCCCAACATTTCACACAAAAGGAAGGGGGTGGCTGGCAATCATCTGTCTCGCAATACTGGCCACTCATCAGCTGCATCAGCTGCACTCCTACACCTTCGGTAAAGCACTTTCATATTTCACCTTCCCTGAGTACAGCCCCTGCCCACTCACTCTGCCCCTTCTCTGAACCCTGAAAAGCATTTCCCATCGCTGTTATGTCAAGCCCATGCTCCACCTAACAAGGTCCTGCTGACCTCAAGCTTGTGTCCTCTTCAGCCTTGGCCTCACAAAGCCGGTACCCGCCGCAAGGTTTGCAAGTTTAATTAACCCCAAACCTGGATCAAGCCAGTTTTGACAGCTTACGAGCATCTGGGCTTCTGGCAAGTGGTAGTGCAGGAACATCCGTTGTCATACACGTGCCTGTTTTTGCAGCATAAAGAGGATAAATAAAAGGTAACAGCTTAGATTTCTCTCAGTGTCAGAGAAAATATTATCATAATTTTTGAAAAACTATCTCAAGTATTAATAAATTAGCAAAAAGTTGATGGAAAGTTCAGAGACTGAGTGGAAAAACACATTGACAGCTGAGAGTGGTTTCTCAAAGAAACAACCTTTGTAGTTTTACAATTTGAACTGTCTAGTAGTTGTTTAATTTTGATGCCACTCATTACCTGGACCTTTTATCTGCACAGCATTTTGGTCAACATTTACAGTTTTTATACTTGCTACAGATAAATTTGAGTATGACTGTCTCTTACGTTGACTTTCTGAGTATTTTTATACCTCCCTTACCTCAGTGTGTGAGACATCCGGTTTATTGGAATACCATGATCTCATGTCTTTCGCTTAGCTACATAGGGTCTCGGCACCACATTATGTGTACACCCTTGGAAAATTGGAGGTCAATTACAAATCAAAAGCTTCTCAGCCCTCTGATTAACTTAAACAAGTAGAGGAAAAAAAAATTGGTGCTGTATTTTTTCAAACTTTAAGGTGCACTTAAAATCCTTAAATCTTCTCAAATATGTATGGTGCGCCTTATAATCCAGTGTGCCTTATATGTGATTAAAGTTGTGCTTACTGACCGATTTTATGTGATACAATGCGCTCAAAAATCTGTTAATATGTGTAAGTACGACTTCGGTAAGCGACAAAGCCGCTCCACTCAATGGATATTCGGAGCATTACGGTACACTGTGTCACTACGTGATCGGACCCCTGAGCTGTCTACGAGACTGCCTGACTGTAATGTCGAAATAAGAAGTGTATTCATGTAAAGCCTCCCACATACTCGGGTGTAGTTCCCTTCGGTGAGGTCCAAGTGTACTCAAGGTGGACTCCGCGCATACGTGTCACATTATAAACTTCTCGGAGGAAAGAAATCTTTACATCAAACTGTTTTATAGTTCCTCTCTGTTCTCACTGACAGGTATGCAGTGGGAGCCTGCAAGAAAATAAATGGCTCTAGGTGCTCATCTAGCTAATCACACATTTTGCCATCCGTTGCGCTTCATCCCACTGGCAGAAAGAGTGGGAATTGTAGGAATTTGCCACAAGAAATGTAGGCAACAGTACACTCGACTATGAAGAGTAAATTGTCCGGAGAGTCAGTGCGGAGTCCACCAAGCTCACAGTATGCGCACAGTACGCCCGAATATGTGGGAGCCTTTAGTCAGCCCGCATCCAGAGTACGCGCTAGCAACAATAAACCTATTAAGGTTAGTCAATATAAAAAGTTAAGTTTATTTTTGCTATATGTTAGAAACAGGGCAGTGTAGACCAACTACTCTGTCCTCCCGACAGAGATTGATAGCTCTCTCTCTCAGGAGAGAGCTGTGTACGTGAAGCGGCGGAGTGATATTACACACTTGGGAAGAATATTTGGTGCGCCTTATAATCTGGTGCGCATTATGGTCCGAAACATATGGTAATTACGTTTATTTTTAAAGGAATTATTAGAGGATCCCTAAATATGAAACTGGGATTCTGCTAAAACTATTATTTGTTACTGAACATAATATAAATATTTCCCACAATAAATAAATGTACTCAGTAAGAATTTTCTAAAAATATTTTTGAGCCTGGCTAGCACCTATTCTTAGATGTCATTTCATCGGATGGGCCTCTTTAATATTTGGGCAATTTTATTTACAACATAAAAACTTACCCTGTCCATACTGGTACCGGTATGAGAAGAGCTATGCCCATTTATGTCAGATAAATAGGTCAGAAACGGTCACATTTCCCCCTAAATACCTCCAAGGAGGAGGCTGTAATGTTTCTAAAACAAGTCCCCATATTTTTTTTCTACAAATATTTTCAGTTTTACAGCTCTTTAAGCAACTGCAGCAGGTTAAATATGTAAATATTTTCATCGCTGTTTTTTTCCTTTCTATGAATGTCTATCACTATAGTTTTGCAGAGGAGGCAATGGAAGAAGTTATGAGGCAAAAGAACAAAATTCTGCTTATTTTTCTCTTAATTTTATTAATATTATGCTGTGCACAATGGTACATTTTGATAATACACAGGTTAAATCGTATCACCAAAGGCTTTGTCATATGCAGAAAGAGTCCTATAATGGAAATCAACGCTTTTATTTGACCAGATTCCATTTAATAAGGTGAAAAGCACATTTGGCCAAATTGTACCAAAATCACAGGTCCGCCTGACACACTGCCCGCTAAAACCTCTGTGGAACAAATAAGCTTCAGCTCAATTCAGTCCAGATTTGGAAAAAAAAAAACAGATATTTTTTTGTTTATTCGCCAATAAATCAGACAGTGACATTTGCAATAGTGGTTCCACTGGATGAATATTCTTTAATGTCTTACCCTCACACAGATACCAGAGGTTTGCATTCACACGTTATAGCTGTGGAGCTGTACCTGTTTTATATCAGATATGTGATTTCAGGTGGAAATCGCTCCTATACCCCTCTAGGCTTAAATCACTTTCTCACATCTTTCAAAATTGTATGGTGACCCTAATTATTTGAATGAGAGCGTCTGAAAATACGAGGCTCCATGGCGAAGTTGTGTTTACTCCTATACAGTCCAAGACATGTCAACTTATCTGGCTTTTCTAAATTCCCCTCAGGCAACAGGTTGTTTCGGTCTCTGTTGGACTGTGAGTTACTAAAGGTTTACTCTGCCTCCCCTCCCTTGTATGCTGGAAAAGGGCACAAGCATCGCCTCGACCCCAGCAACTGGGTCTTAAAAATGAATAGAAAGAAGGAGTTTAAAAGTAAAATTTGAAAGACTGTTATGGGCAAACCATGAACACTTTCAAAGCTCAGCAGTTAAATGAACAAATAACAGTGCTGAACCTTCGCTTTCCCAGTGTGTATCAAATGGGCCATCATTTGCATGCATTAGGATAGAAAGGAAATGCTCGATGACAAAAACATAACCCCAATCTCTCTTCACAAATGTGGGTCAGCTATAAGTCAGACATCAATAAGGTTTTCTGATACGAGGAAATGTGCAAGGGTTGGCTTACAAATGGGACAAATGCTAAACGGCTTGGGATAGGAGAGAACAGTCATAACCAACTCAAAGCTTACTTTGAAGAATATGTAATTAACATAAAGACATATAAAAGGAAATGAGAAAAAAATTGTTTTCACCTGTTCAGACAGAAAAAACATAGCCCTGTAGTCTGCAAGATATAGTGTCTTGTTGAAGTATTCTTTTTTTACGTGTCCTATCTGGCTGTGTAGCACTAAGAATTGCTTTCTTAATACCAAAGAGAGCCCAACAGATTTACTTTCACAAGTGGAGCATTACTACTTTTGCTATAGTGCTCCGCTTGATATGTATGCAAAAAACTTTATTGGATATTGTTTTGGGATTATTTCAAATTCAGTGGACACAGATGTGGAAAGATAAGAGAAAGAAAGGAAGAGGTGAGGCAAAACGTTAAAAGGGAGAGAAGGTGGCAAAAATAAAGCTGAGGAAAAAGAGTGCACAATAACATCCTCAAAGTCTGCTTCTGCACCTGCAGAAAGAGAAATAGAAAGAACAACATAAAAACAATCACAGGTACAAACAACCTATGCCAACGTTCACACTGCAGGGAAATGCAACCCAAATCCGATCTTTTTGCCCATATGCGACTCATATCTGTCTTTTTCACGGCAGTATGACAGACCCAGTTCTTTTAACCTCAAAAAATCCGATCTGTGTCACTGTGGTACTAACTCGGATGGATATCAGACTTTTTCCAAAGTGTCCGTTGTCTGAATGGTCATGTCGCATTTTAGCCATCTTTTCAAGTCAATCTCCTGTCTCTCACTACACATCCACCAAGACAGACTGATATTAATAGCTCTGCTGCTTTCTTCTTACCTTCCTTTGTCTTGCTATGATGTGGTTTTAAATTGTCGGCTCTCATTACTCAACAGCTTTCTAATAACAACAAGGAGAGATGCCGGCCGGTATCCGCATTTTTCTTTTCAAGTTTTTTTTAACAAAACTTTATTGAACACTTCTAGAAACAGTTACATTCACCATTACTTCCACAAACAGTGCGCTGCTGTGTGACGTCTCCTTCTGTTATCTGCGCATGCGGGTCTCTTTGCAGTCTTGAACCGTTCAGATAGCAGTATGATGACAGTCACATTTAATAGTAGTATGAAGGGCCACCTAAAAGAAAAATCATATTTCAGCATCCAAGTTTGGTGCCCAGCCCCAGACACCGAAAACCACCAATGCTCCAGCGGGTCAAGGCTCCAACCATTGGCAGGGAGCTGGACAGGAGGGGGGATGGACTCCACACTCAGTGGAGACCCAAGATGTCCCAGGAGAGGGGGCAGCTCAAAACTCAATCTGTCAAAAAGATAAATATAAACACAGGCACGCAGCCACATTCACACGTTCCCACCCTAATGCCCACACATGCAAACATTCATAACCACCCACTATACACACACTTGCACTCACCACACACATCCTGTACTTCCAGGTCCAGGAACCGATACATCAGAGGCGAATCCAGCCCTCAGACCTGGAGGGTAATCCCCATCACCAAGATGGGGGAGAGCAGACCACCCGAGCCATAATCTGTGCCCGGGGCCGAGCACCGCCCCAATCTGGGCAAACCTGGGCTGAGCCCAGCATTCTTACCCATGAAACTGAGGTGGTCTCAGAGTGGCAGCAGCCAAGGAGAGGATGGTGAATATGGCTGTCGTTATTTTCCTTGAAGATGAAGGTGAACAGCATGGCAGGCTAATGGAAGACAGATAAGTATGGACAACCCAGTCTCACTGAAATATGTGTAATAGCCACATTGATCCACAAGGGTAAACGTAGTATTGTATAATCCTATGTTTTATTTGGCCCATTCATTTACATCGGCTCAGTATCTGGTTGTGTGACTATTAAGTTTCTATCAGTAAAAAAAAAGACTAAATGGCTAATATTTCCCGTACGTCATTTGGAAAACTCAACATTCAAAGAAAGTATCTGCATTTATATGCATTTTGATGACATTTCTAGGGGAAGTATGCATACAATTTTCACAATCTTCCGTCAGAAAATGTAGGCCATCTTTTGTTTATTAGTTCTGCCAAAGATTTCAGTGTCTTGTCAGAAAAAACATGAAAATGTCATGTGTTCTGCTGCCGTTAAAGCTGTTGCTATCGATGCTGCTGTTGCCATAGCAGGGCTGCATTCCACTTAGTCTGTGATCATTTCCTGTATTTTCAGCTGGAAATGCAACATTTTAAGACAGTAACGGCAATTAAATATACATTTTGATGACATTAACGTTAAAGGAAAGCCATAAGAAATAGCTTTTCCAGTGTGGCACAGTCTATGTAAGGGAGAATCAATGTAAGGGGCACAGCACACATGTGGAAATTGTTGCTCAGGTTAATTTAGGCTCAATTTGCACTTTATGGGCTACATGCAAAATGAGCTGTGTGGTGGGAAACTACACATTACCCTAAACAAACGATGCAGTTGGAGTGGAGGTTCACCTTCCAGTAGGACAAAGGCCCTAAACATATGGCCAGAGCTTAAGTGTAATGATTGAGATCAAAGCCTATTTATGTGTTAAAATAGCCTACTACTATTAACACAGTACTACTACTGCTAAATCTAACTCAGAATCATTGGCTAGACTTGATTTTCATAAATGCTCTCTATTCAGTCTGTAGTATCACTGACTCACAGGGGCTTAGAACAAATGCATGCCATTGAGTTTTGTTAGAAAAAATGATCTTACTTTTAATTATATTATGATATATTACTTTGTGTTACTTAATCACTGTAAAATACATTTAAGTCTATGCTTGTGGTGTGACAGAATTTGAGTCGTTCAAGGTGTAAGTGACTGTAAAGTCCTGCAATAAGAAACTAAGGTAGGCCTTGTTTCACTCATCTATTGACAAATATTTGACATCTGGAACTGAAATATAGGCAGTTGATGGAAAACTCTCAGGTGTTTGCATTTAATTATAGGAGATTGTGTTACAATAAATAATAAATGAACAAAACTATAGCACTTGCTTGTTAGCTGTAACGCCAGTCTCCTTGATTCTCCTTCTAAACTTTGAGAACTTCTTCTGCACTATTAAAATGACCTGTATGAATTTTTTAGCTGCAGATTCAGATGACAGCTGGAATCTAATTTGTGACAGCTTTTTTGAACAAAGTGAAGAAAGGAAAAAGCTGGGGTAAAGCGATACCCAACAGCTATGTCAGCATAGCTGTGTGAATACCTGGGCAGTGTGGAGCCTTGGAGTTTTTGTCAGCTCTGTCACGCATCACTGTCTCATGAAATTAGAAACACAGAGGAACACAAATCTTGACATTGCTGGATATCTGTATGACATTGGGCAACATTAAACCCGCTGTCACAATGTTTTGCGAGCGTCGACTGGTGTGCAGTGCAAACAATGGGTCTTTTATCTAAAATATATTACAAATGAGGCATAATATCAGTCATAACTTTTTGTCCTTTTTGATTATCATATTTGACATTCCAAATCTGAATCAAGTCTTTCTGGTATGTGGCTGTCAGGAACTAAGGCTATGTATTAATTATATGCTCTTTGCCAGGTCAACAGCAGAGCCAGAGGACGTTGGGAATTATTCATTTGTCAGTGTAGATTCGTCGGACCCCAGTGGGTAAGGAGTCCTGTTGATGAGGGCACAGGGTGCACACTCCTCCTCCCAAAACACTCAATCCTATACTTAGTGAACCTCTGGCTTCCTCCTCCTTTTGCCCTCTTCTTGCCCCCGGTCCCTCTCCCGTACGCCATCAACTCATGGATGTCAAAAGGCTGCGAGGTAGAAGAGAGCAGGTCTTTTTCTTTCACTCTTTTCTCAGTGGGAAGCCCTTTCCAGACACAGCAGCGTCTCATGATTATTATTCCCACCCCTCCTCCCCCTACTCCTTCTCCTTAAGGCCTGCTTTAGCATCTCTCCTTGCCTTTCTCAACTGAAGACACCTTATTCCCAAGGTCTGAAATCATCTCGCCCGGGAGAGGAAAAAAAAAAAGAGCACAAAAAGAGCTGGGAAAAACACCAGATTTCTCTAGCAGCTCAGTCTTAATGAGATCTGAAGTTATTTCTCCCCTAACTACACAGCACGTATCATGTAATCTACATTTAAATTAAAAAGAAAAGAAGAAATTTAAATTTTAACCATTCCGAGGGCTTCGGATAGAGAAAACAAAGAAAACGGGTTTGCCACATGGTTAGATTCAACTTGGAGTATTAAGTGTGACTCACCTAGTGCATTTCCAGCTAAACAAAAGATCTGGATCAGACACGGGAAGGCCAGCGGCTCGGTGCAATCAGAGAGTTCGACTAATGACGACGGTGCCAGGTGTAGCGCCAGGTGTGGTTGATTAGAAGGAATGAAACAGACAGTGAAGGTGACAACTGGTGCTCAGTTCCAGCTGAGAGTAGATGGAAATGTTCAGATCAATGAGCCGCGAGGACAAAAATCTGAATCACCTTAAAACTTTCCCCTCTTTGATTGCGGAGGATTTGATTCAGGAATCAAAGATGAACAAGACGACTGTATTGCTGTGGGATTTTAGGCAGGTAAATCAATTTCTCGACTCAATGACTCTCATTCAAATGTGGATGAGTTTGGTTTCCTGGTCGGGACCACTTATAGTGCCTTACAGAAGTATTCACATCGCTTGAACTTTCACACGTTTTCTCATGTTGCAACTATAACCCTCAATTTACTTCAGAGGGATTTAGCAAGACTTTATGTTGGTGTGACCGTGAAGTGAAAAGTAAAGTATACTGTTATGTATTGTCTGCTCTGCATATATAGTTGTGGAAGAGGAGCAAAGACCATAAAAGCGTGTTTGTAGTTTCCTACCAGGTATGTAGGAACACATCGAATTCTTGGATGAAGGTGTTCTGGTCAGAGGAGATTAAAATAGGATTTTTCCCCATTTGCAAAACTATTTGTAAGGTAGAAGACTGTAAAAGGACAGATTATGAAACATGGCAGCATCATGCAGAGGGCATACTCTTTTTCACAAGTGATGAGGAAGCTGGTAAGAGTTTATGCAAAAATATGAGGAAGAAAACGTATCATATTCACGTCTTAGAATGTCTCCTAAAATCCAAACCTAAATCTAATTGGGAATCTGTGGAAACACTTATGAACTGAAGTTGACTGTCAGTCGCCAACCAGACTGACAGTTCTTGAGCTATTTTACAAAAATGAATGGGCAGAAATGTTATGTGGAAGGTTGATAGAGCTTGACCTCTAAAGACTAACAACTGTATTTTCCACAAAACACGCTTCTACGAGGGGGGGGATGAATAAAGTGCCACAGTAGGAAAATAGGGCTTTCCTTCCACGTTTGTGTTGGCTGTTCACATTAAATCTTACAAAGGATTAAAGTTTTTCGTTCTAACTTGACAAAATGTGAAATTATTGAAGAGTTATAAATGCCTGCAAGGCACTGTAAGTCAAAGTTATTTAAAAATTATGACTAAAAAGTTTCTGCAATTCCAAAATGTCTTATTAATGCACTTAAAACATGCAAAACACAGATTCTCTCTTTTCATATCACTCCAGCTGAGGGATGCACCATTCCTTGCCAGTCATAAGGAAGAAAAGTAATCACGGCCCCAACAGAACATGACAGAGTGGGAACGACAGATATAGCAGTCTACTAAACTACTCAGCACAGGCCTCTTTCTCATTTCTGAATTACTGTTGAATTGGTGCACAGCTGAAGAAACGGGGTGAAAACAAATCAAAGTGAAATGCCAACCATTTAGGTGAAGTTTAAACACCTGCGACCACCCTTACTTTGCATCTCAGCAGACAAAGACATACGTGCTGTGATTTTTATACTTGTAGACTAAAGATGCTATTGCTACGAGGAGAATGATAAATATTGATCTCAGAAGTTTGGGGTTTTCATTGATGTTTGATATTACTTTTATGATGATCGTTTAAGTTTATGATGACTATATTGATTGGAGTTCTTGAATAGAACTTTCTCTATTTCAGGTGTTTGAACACAAAAATAATAGCAAAGCATAAAATAAAATTAGAAAATGCAAGCTTAGGGGCTATATGGGGATCTTAAAGGTGCCAAGACATCCTGTATAAACCATTTCATGTAGTTGATGTTGCTGCATATGTAAATTCTCCAAAAACAAAATTAAAAACAAGACATCAGCTTGTTGTTTTGTCAGGTCAAATGTCCTTCCTCAGTAAAAAGCCTGGTTGTGGTAATGATATGCTCTACCTAGTTGACTTCACTCTGATTGGCTACATCCATATTTGGAAAACCGGTCAAACACCACTTCCCCCTACATCCACACCTCCCTTCTCGGCACAACACTCAGTTACAAATCCATTACTATGGTTTGATGGCTAGTTGAAGTGTTTGTGTTGCAGGATTTCGCACAAGCGAGGCCAAGCTGACCAAAGGCTTTAACCTGGCGGCGCGATTCAACACAGAAACAGTTAGCCACAGACCGCAGCACGGAGCTCGGTGCGGCTGCACTCATGCAGCTGGAAGCCAGCTCCACCACAGTACTGCAGCTGAGAACTCGCTGCCAGTACATCTGCCAGTACATCCGCGACACAGAAACGTTATGTTACAGTTGGCTGCTAGCTGTCCACCGTGGTGACTGTGGAAGTGAGCGGGCTCTCCTGGACATGCAGCTGGCAGCGGATTAGCTCCTCAGTCAATCAACCGGATATTCAGTTACAAACACACCTTCCTTACATCTGACAAGATTTAGAAATGAAATAAACACTGTAATGACAGCATTATGGTCACCACCGTCCGTGTTGCTACAGATTTTTAAAAATAAAAATCTACTTGTTCCAAAATGCCGACTTGAATGCCCCCACGTTCAAGGAAAAAGTCCCCCATAAAGGATCTTCTGCCACTCTTCTGTGATTCTCTCGTCCCTCAGGAGTGAGTGGAACCTTGTACAATGCATTTTAGACCACCCTCAGATATATCAGCTCCCCTTTTTAGTAACCGCTGTGAAGTTAGTTTTAAGTTGTCCGGTGAGTATGCTGGCCATGCAAGAACTGGGACGTTTTCAGCTTCCAAGAATTGTGTACAGATCCTTGCAACATGGAGCCGTGCATTATCCTGCTGCAACATGAGGTGATGTTTTTGGATGTATGGTACAACAATGGGCCTCAGGTTCTCGTCACGGGATCTCTATGCATTCAAAATTCCATCATTAAAATGCACCTGTGTTCTTCGTCCATAACAGACGCCTGTCCATACCATAACTCCACCGCCACCATGGGCCACTCGATCCACAACATTGACATCAGAAAACCGCTCACCCACACAACGCCACACACGCTGTCTGCCATCTGCCCTGAACAGTATAAACGGATTCATCCGTGAAGAGAACACGTCTCCAACGTGCCAGACGCCAGCGAATGTGAGCATTTGCCCACTCAAGTCGGTTACAACGACGAACTGGAGTCAGGTGGAGACCCCGATGAGGATGTCAAGCATGCAGATGAGCTTCCCTGGGATGGTATCTGACAGTTTGTGCAGAAATTCTTTGGTTATGTAAACCGATTGTTTCAGCAGCTGTCCGAGATGCTGGTCTCAGACGATCTTGGAGGTGAACATGCTGGGTCCTGGGCTGGTGTCGTTACAAGTGGTCTGTGATTGTGAGGCTGGTTGGATGTACTGCCAAATTCTCTGAAACGCCTTTGGAGATGGCTTATGGTAGAGAAATAAACATTCAATACACGAGCAACAGCTCTGGTTGACATTCCTGCTGTCAGCATGCCAATTTCACGCTCCATCGAATCTTCCGACATCTGTGGCATTGTGCTGTGTGATAAAACTGCACCTTTCAGAGTGGCCTTTTATTTTGGGCAGTCTAAGGCACACATGTGCACTAATCATGGTGTCTAATCAGCATCTTGATATGGCACACCTGTGAGGTGGGATGGATTATATCAGCAAAGGAGAAGTGCTCACTATCAATGATTTAGACTGGTTTGTGAACAATATTTTGAGGGAAATGGTGATATTGTGTATGTGGAAAAAGTTTTAGATCTTTGAGTTCATCTCATAAAAAATGGGAGCAAAACCAAAAGTGTTGCGTTTATATTTTTGTTGAGTGTACAAGTCCTACAAGGGTAAAATCAGATTCCCGGGGCAGACATTTAGCACATAACAGAGCACAGGTAGGGAAGTGGTACTTTTGATATGAACCTGGAGGCTGAGGGTGTAGCTTTGTGAATCTTACCTATTGAACACAAGGTTGTGATCCGGATTAAAGTTTTAATTCAGTACTCCTCTGCCATAAAGTCTATAAGGTCTATACACACTATTTGAACTGTTAATGTATTGTACAATTAAGCTGGTATATAATAAATAACTCCATATTGTTTTTCCACAGCACCAAGCAATTCCATTAGTTGATCACACCTGATCTGAAAACAAGACGTGCAATCATTTACATCATCGTCATTACTCAATTGTATATAACTGTAATTACAAAGCCAGAATAGTTTTGCTGTTAAATAAAATTGTGGCAACACAGTAAAATAACTGACCACCTCCTCTAAGGGTGGTGATTCTGTAAGTTTTGCCATTAGTTGTAGATGAAACGCTCACAAAACTGCAGTTGAAAATTCGAGGCTTCATTTTCAGTCCTCACGGTGTTTTTAATATTTGATCACAGCTGATGGTGTAATCTCCAAAAACTGTTGATGAGGCCATTCTATAACTCAAATATCCACCCCACATTAATACTAATGTGCACAAAGAATACATATTTCCTACTTCTGCGTCTGATATTTGGCTGATTTTTAGAAACTAATCAGAAAGTTTTTGCTGTTTCTGAAAGCCAGAGGTATTACCCTTTTTCGTTTTTACTTCCACTGAGCTGGGCAGAAATAATGGCCCTCATTCATCACAATTTGTGTGCATAAATTAAAATAAAGTAGTTCTACAATAATTTTATTTTAAAGCCTGCTAACTTAGTATTTGCTTTTCAGTAAGCCACCTCATACCAGGCAAGAAAAACATTATTTATGTTTTTATTCATTTTAAAAGAGTAATATGAGTTTGTAATTGTCACCATTTGTCACAATGAACCCGAACACACACCACACACAAAGCTTAGTTTTGAGAATTTATTGAAGGAGAGATGGTTGTGAATGAAGAGAACCAGAGTCTGTAACCAGGCTGGGGCAGGAGGATTAGATGGCAGGAGCTGAGGGACTGGAGAGAGTTCTTGGAGGTGCAGGACTGGTGTGGATCCAGAGGTGAAGCAGAGAGAATACTTGGAACACAGGGGCAGTAGGAGATCCAGCAACAAGGACGCAAGCTTACTTGGAGCACTGGGGCAGCAGGAGATCCAGCGGCTAGCAGAGACTTTACTTGAAGCCCAAGGGTAGCAGGAGATCCAGCGGCTAGCAGAGACTTTACTTGAAGCCCAAGGGTAGCAGGAGATCCACCGGCTAGCAGAGACTTTACTTGAAGCCCAAGGGTGCAGGAGATCCAGCAACAAGGCAGAAATCAACTAGGCTGACACACGTGGCGTGAGTGGAGACTGATGACAAACCGGCGACGAGGAGCAAACTGCAGTGAGCTTATATAGAGAGGCTGGCAGGTAGAGTGAGTACTGACTAATTGGTGCCTAACAGGTGTGACTGATTGCTGAGGGAGTGGAGGCTGAGCTGTGTGAGAGGAGGAGGTGCTGGAAAATAATAGAGAGAGATAGCCAGGCCAAAACTGAACCATGACAGTAATATTTTGGATAAATTCCTTTTAGCAGCTTATCAACCTTCCTTGATTTCCAGTAAAAGGTATATGTTTTTTGATTCACATTTATTGTGAACCACTATATATTTCTGTCCTGAGTAAGCAGCTTTGGTGATGCTCTGCATCATGTTGCAAATCAGTTTAGTAGTAGCTAAAACCAACACCAATGCTCAATCTGGTAGGGATACCTGTCTTGCTATATATACACATTTTGCAACACAGAAATGTTGTTCTGAGCTTTAACCCACAAAAACTAGACTAAAACTAAATAGTCTATCAGAATGATGAAAGATAGAATGAATTAGAAACTACCTGCATAATGACTAACATTTCAGCTCTTGTTAAATCACAACTTTCTGAGTACATTGTGCAGGTCGTGTGACACAAATAGATATCTACTGGATATGTTTCTTTCTAAGAGTTGTTCAAAAGAGCTGGCTTGTTTTTTGTATTCATTTATTTTTAAGAAGCCAGACTGGGACATGGGAAAAAATGGAAGTGAGTTACCACACTCTGGCTTCTTGTATACAATGTTAATAAATATCTATTGGGTTCAAAGTCCTTGGGAAATATTTAAATATAAAGTTATTGCAGCCTTTAATATAGGAAAAATATATGGTTAAAAATAATTTCTTCAGTTGTACACACCACTGGTTTATTAGTGTAACTAAAGGAGAGCAGCATATGGGCCCAATTATTTACAAAGTGGCAAGTTTTAGTATTTGTTTCTTTCCTTTTCAAATAGTCCTAGATAAGGCAATGCAGGTTGTTCCTATGCTGATTTTATTTCCGCTATATCAACTAAGACATATGCATGTCTTAATAAACTGAATGTGTTACGCCAGTCAGCTCTTGAAAGATCCCATTCAAATTTAGCTAGATTTCACTTTGAAAACTAAATACATTAAAACGCTTTAAAAATTCATGTCTAAACAAGCAGTAAAAATCCACCCTGTAAGTTTACCTTTTCATCTTGATCCTCCTTGCTGTCTTACTTTATCGTCTTTAAAATGAAACATACTCTATGTCAGACTTTGGTTTTTGTTGTTGCTAGTGTGATGTTGCAGGGCATTGAGACATACATGTCTGCCCCAGGCAACGTGAACATAAGTACTGGAAATGCACATCTCTCAAGCATCCTTGAGGGCATTAAAGTTAGTCAACACCATGAAATGGAATTAGGTTGCTTCCTCTGACCATTTTTTCCCCTTTTTTTATCTGGCAGCAGCCCTTCTGAAAACCGATTTTATCTGGCAGTCATCAGAGCTGATGCAAGGACATGGAAAGCTGGAAAGTTTGCTGGCATATGGGGCTCAGAGCCTGTGTCAGAGTACACATAGGTCAAACTTCGGTCCCACTCACAACAGGGGGCTCTTGTTTTGGCCTCTGAACCAGTATTCAACTCACCAAAAGTATTTACCTCTCTTAGAAGACAATTTATTTCTACCTCAATGGGGTCTATCTAACAGGTGGCAGGAAGAGCAAAATTCCGGAAATTATCAAATGCACTCTAGAAACACAGTGTTCCGAGTTGCAATCGAACAATAACAGTATGTGTAAAAACTGTGAAGAAAGAAATAAGAAACATGATGCTTGTGTTTCGGTTTGGGGAAGAATTGGAGAAACCCAACAGTATTTTGTTGCTTTGATTAAATCCCTGGAAAAAATTAAGTTTATAACCTAGATACCGTATTCACAAGATTGTCATAGTCCTCTCAGAGAGCTCCTATCTTAGCCTACCAATTCCTACTCAGGTGTCTTGAATATAATAGTCACATTTATTTTGAAGTTCGGTAAAAACAGGGCAGTGTAGTCCAGCAACTACTGTCATCCCAGCAGAGACGGCGAGTTTGTTCGTTTCCCTCTCAGGGAGTAGTTGTGTACGCGGAGGGGCGGAGTGACATTTCAGCCGGTCTGTAGCGAAGCAACGCGAGCGGGTCTCTCTGTAACTCGTGTTTATAGTTACTTATTTTAGAGCCAAAATAAGCGTCTTCACGTTCAGAAACAAGTCCAATTTAGCAAAAAACAAGCCCAAAATCGCTTATAATAAACAGACTTGGCAACAGTGCCAAAAACCATTTCATATGATAAGTGTAGCTATTAGCAGTAGCTTGGTACCAAATACAAAGAGGACATATTGACATTGTCACATTTATGACTCACTCTGCAGCTTCTGTTGTAGGTATTATGCGCTTAACAAGTCATTTGTAATTCATTTAGCACACCACTACATGGTGCGCCAGTGTGTACACTGGGGCTTTAAGAGTGATTCACGTAGACTCTGAGTAAGGAGAAGACAGAATAAAACAAAAAAAATCATAGTGAGGATGTGTGATTGACCCTGTTGTTAGGTGTGACACTGTCTTTTAATAGCTGTGTTTGGTTAATTAATGTAGCCCTAGTAATCAAATTAGAAAAATTAACTGATTAGACTGGATTAAGAAATGTTTGACATAATGATGAAACTAACGGTTGAACACATTTTGTCTCCGTCTTGCAAACAATTTGCGCTGACAACGCAGCCATTCGCACCCTCCCCCCCAACACGTTTCATTGCATCATCAAATAGGAGGAGCGTCTATCCGCTTGCCGGCTCCTCCTGCCTGTTCATCTCACGGAGTGGTGGAGATGGATTTTACAGAGGAAGTCACAGTGGTGCATGTAATGTGGAAAGCTGAATAATGGCGAGATGAAATGCAAATCACTCGCTCCAAACGTCTTGTTTTTGTTTGGTGTGAACGCACCTTTAGGCATGCTGAAAAGTTCTCCTCACTACTATTACACTACTATTTTTTCACTTTAAGAGCTCTCTTAAGGCCTAGGATGCTTTGTGAGTAACTTTTATATTACTGAGGTAATAGTCTAAGAAACATCTTAGAATTCTGGAAAATCTTAAGATTGTTTGGCTTTCCACCCAAACAATATGGTGCCAGCTGTCAAGCATTCCGCCGGAGCATCGTTCTGCGAGACTGATCTACTACCAGAGCTGATGGTATACTAAGTGACTAATTATTAAATCACATGTGGATATTGTTAATGTATCTTTTGCTTCTTTATCCACGAACAAAATGTGACATTGAGGTTAAAATGTCAATATGTGACCTGGGAACAAAAGTATTATATACAAAAATGAAATCCATTTCTAATTGGCCTGAATTTAAAACATGGTACCATCAAGAATTTAGTTTTTTCTTCACTGATCCATGATACAAGCTACGTTGTCAATCGGTGCACAGTGCACATTTGCTTGAAATCAAAGTTTTGCAATCATCAGACAAACTGCGGATGATAGACTCAAAAAGAACAACCTTCCATCCATAAGTTTATAACTATTTGGCCTTTCAAACCACTATAAAGGCTTCACGCTGAACTCCAAGCCAGTATTATTTTGAACACACCCCTTTCAATGTTCATTTACACAGAATCAGCAACATGCATGTGTTGGCTGTTGGGCAGGTAATATTTTTATGACTCTTCTACACCTTCTAGCAAATTATTTACCATGCAGAAATTTGATATGCGCCAAAAATATTGGTTTACCTGGTTAATGATAGACTGAAATTATTTTGAACACATCTGTATACCGTATTTTCCGGACTATAAGGCGCACTTAAAATCCTTACATTTTGTCAAAAATTTATGATTTACCTAATAATCCGGTGCATCTTATATATGATTACCGTTGTGCTTACTGACCGATTTGATGTTGTACAATGTGCTCAAAAATCAGTTAAAATATGTAAGTACGACTTTGGTAAGTAACGAAGCCACTCCGGTCAATGGATATCCGGAGCAATATGGTACACTGTGTCACTACCTGATCGGACCCCTGAGCGGTCTACAAGACTGCCTGACTGTAATGTCTAAACTAGAAGTGCATTCATGTAAGGCAATCTGCGCCCGGAATACGCGCTAGTAGCAATAAACCAAGGTAATTCAATATGAAAGTTACGTTTATGTTGGCCTTATGTTTGAAACAGGGCAATCATGTATAGTGACGTCATCGGGAGGCACAGGGCCCTGAGCAGATCTCACCACCCGAGCAGATCTGGTACCTACACCGGACGTGTTGCAAAGCGTAGCAAAGCAGCATCCGCGCATCCTATGTTTAGGTTAGCTTTTCATTTTAATCAGTCAATAAATGTACACCTGAAGCATAATGCTACCCGACGCCTAAATGAGATTGGAGTTCTAAGTTCAGATGCATATACGCTCCTGTTTGGCAGGGAATAAACGGGAAAATAACATCTTGTTCACTTACGGAAGTATCCCAAAATAAGAGTCGTCAAAAATAAAACGCCATGGATGATGTAGTTGTGACAAGCTAACAACCTAACAAACTAAGACACAGACTTTTAGGATATCAAAACATATATTATTCATACTTTAACACCGTACCCATATATTACTCTCTTTCTTCAATTACTTACCCATGACGAAAGTTCTTCTCTCCGCAGAATCACGCAGCTGTGGAGCGTACTTTGCAGTGTCTGTTGTACATTTAGGCTTTTAAAAACACGCCCGTAAGCCGCGCTGCTTACGTTACGCGGCCAGTGTATTTCCTCCTTAAACTGAACAGATTTGATTTCTCTAATGAAAACTGGGGACGTCTCTGATTTTGTTAAGCACATAATCTCTGCCTGGGTGTTGGTTTGTTTTGTCTGAACTGCAAGGCTGACGGAGGACGGGAAAGGTACGTTCGGCAAAGCTCTGCTACATCGGGACAGCGGCAGGACCGGGTTAATACCTGTTGTTGCGCTAAACCTTTTTTACTTCATCATGATACACTGAAGTCAAGGACATTTACAGGGACAGCTTTTGCTGGGGACAGGTCATCCAAAACAGGGTCAGTCGCCGGAAAGCGGGGGCATCTGGTCACCCTACCGGAGGAGCAGAGTGATATTACACACTTGGGAAGAATATGTAATGCGCCTTATAATCCGGTGTGTGTTATATGTGGACAAAGACAAGTAAATTCACGGTGTGCCTTGTAGTCCGAAAAATACGGTAAATCTGAGCCTGTGTGTATTGTTTTAACCCAGTTTGGATTAGAGAAAAATCCAGAAATATATATGTTTTAACATATAGATACACACCAAACAAATAGTTTAAAAGAAATCATGAAAATGTTTATTTATTTATTACAACTCCATTCTGGAACTAGATCTAAAAATGCTTTGTTAAAAGGCCAAAATAAATGTTACACTCTATGTAAACTTCTGAGCACAGCCAAATATGTATGTATTTTCTGACCAACTTTTCCCTCTTTCTCCTGACACCACACAGCATCACAAACTCATCTTCTTTTGACCTCTATGTGCTCTCTTCTTTTAGCTCATCAATGTGCACATCTTAAGCGGGTGTTTCCCCATTAGCTCTCAAAGAGGCGTACTTCCACCATCAGTAAGCAGGTAAAATATTAAGCAGCACTGAAATTGGTTAGGAGCTCTAAACTGCTTTGAACACATGCCCCCATGCTTTTATGTGCTGAATAATACATTTCAGTTCAATGTCTCACTCTCCATTAATACTCCTGCTAAACGCTGCTGGGATTTCACATCGCCTTTACTTCTCATAAACGCTACCTCCGCCCCGGACGATCATAACAGGTTATCGCTCATGGCTGCAGAAAGGTTCATGCTCTCACACACACGGACACGCTAGTCCTCACTTATGTCAGTCACTCTGATAGTTTCTGTTGCAGAGCTAGCGAGGCGTACATCCTGATGGACGAAATCACCTGCTGCTCAAAGCAACATTAGACTTAATTTTAAGAGTAATGGATCTCATCAGTCAGTGAACCCAAAGGATTATACTTTGACATGCATGAACGCACGCTTATTAATTCAGGTTTGGTGATACTTTGTCACAATCATTTACTGCCTGTGATTATGGGAGACCGCATGGAATTTTGGAAAGCCTTAATGTTTCCCAGTTTGGAGGAGTCACAAAGACATTTTTCTTATGTTGTAACCACAGATTTCATTATATTTTATGGTGATAGGACAACATAATAGAGTAAGACCAAGGAATACGCAGACATGTCTGGGAAAGTTTCTGTACGTCCTCAAGAGGCTTGCGGTAACGCTGGCCAAACTCCAAACATCCACAGGTGGGAAATTTTGTCTAGTTGTGCGTTGTGCACACAGCTGGCCATTAAGGAAGAGTCACCAAGAATAACAACATAAGACCTCCATTTTGTAGTTTGCCAATGAAATGTAGACTATTGGACTTCATGCTATGCTATGCTATGCTATGCTATGCTATGCTTGGCAAATAACTGAATATCCCTCTTTAAACCACCACCAAACGTGGTGGTGAGAGCATCTTCGCCATGGGGGTTTGTCAGCTAGGTTAGGGTAGCAAGTAAAAGGTGTGTGAGAAGATGAATATAAAGATATATACAAGGCAGTTCCTAGAGAATACATGTTTTCACCTCTTTAGTATTATTTATTAGTCGCTAGAGTCTGTCCTTTCTTTCTTGTCTCCGGTCCCTTAGTTAGTATCTTGTTTAATATGGATTTAGTAACTTTTTGTGTTAGATCTTTGTTTTCTTGCCTCTATTAGTTCAGTTAGTAGTTAGTTGATTTAAAGAGTCTGTTTATTCTTTGTGCTTTATGTATTCTTGTTAGGTTCTGTTTTCCTCCTGTCCCAGTCATCTTGTTGCTCTTTCTCTCCTTTAGCCTAATTATCCTTATATATTTCACCTGTACTAATTGCTTCACCTGCCCTTTTCTCTGTCTTCTCTCCTATTTATTCTGCCAGTTCCCTTTTTCTCATTGCCAGGTCCTCCATCATGCTACCCCTGTTCTGGTCCGCTCCCTGTTTCTCCTGGTCCATGTTTATCGCCTGTCACCTCTGTAAGTTTTGCTGTCTTATTTATTTATTTAATCACTTTCACTTCACCATGCTGCTCCCAAGCGTTTGTCCACTATTTGGTCAATCAAAAAAAGCACGTTGCATAAAAGTTCTAGGCTCCAATAGCCAAGGATTCACTTTCCAACAGGACAATGGCCCACACATTTAGCCAGAGCTAAAATTATATGGCTTAGATCAAACGTTCATGTACATGCTGGAAATAATTTATGTCTTTGCTTTTGTGTGGTGACCTTGAGTGTCTTAAAAGGTGCCTACAAATAAAATGTAATATCATTATTTAAATGACCTGACCTAAATCTTATTAAGCATCTTTAGCAGGACTTGGAAACTGGTGTTCACATCCAATCTGATTTAGATTAAACTTAAACAAAGAAGATTGGGAAAAATGTTACTCTGGACGAGTGAAGCTGCTAGAGACATACCCAAACGACTTGAAGCTGTAATTACAGCAAAGGTATTTACAAAGTATTTAATAAGGATGTCTGGATATTAATGCATTCCACACTTTATAGATTTTTATCCGTTAAAAAAAACTTTTAAAACTATTAATAATTTTCATCCCACTTCATAATCATGCAAAGCAAGGCAAGTTTATTTATAAGCACTTTCAGTGACAAGACAATTCAAAATACAACTTTGTTTTGGTCTATCAGATAAGATACTATCCATCCATCTATTGCTTGTACACGCTTTTCCGCGAGTTGCAGGGCAATCAAATAAACCTAAGATGCAAGCTTTTGAACTGTGGAAGGACAACATAATAACGAAAATAAAAGAAATAAAAAAAGACATACATGGGGAGATCATGCAAACTCCATGCAAAAAAAGAAAACAGATCAGGATTTGAACTCGGGACCTTTTTGCTGCAAGGCAACAGTACTATCCACTGCATCTCTGTAAAGCCCTTGTTCCTCTTCAGTGCAAATACTTTAACAAAGGCTCTGTACATTCTCCCCTCAGAATGCAACATTGTTACTGCAGTGACACATAAAACTGCTGGATATATATAAAGCAATATGGAATTAGGTTTATATATGTGTTTTATCCAATTGCTTCTTGTCAGATGAGCGTTAGCACAAATCTCATTTTACAAGATGGATGTTTTTTTCCTCATAGGTCACCATAGAGCGCCTTTCAGCTTCACCCTCTGAAAACATTTTGGGAGAATCATTTATCATCTAACTGAATTGACAGAGGAGAGAACACCTCTCTTGAGCCTCGCTGATGTAGCCGTCTCACTCTTATTTAATTACAGCACAGTTTGCTTCCTGGAGACTGCAGAAGGCGATAAACACATGTTATTCCAGGAAGTGGAACGGAGATGTTGCTTAGTATATGAGGTTACTGATCCACCTTAAAACGCCAACCCCCCTTTCCCCACATTCCTACAATAAGTTTAAATCTTCAACAAGTGGGTCATTCCATTCCTTGCAGATTAATGGCTATTGACATGCGTAATTGATTTCTGTGGGAAAGGGTTTCAGGCTTATCCTGCTGGAAGCTTACAGCCATCACAAACACCACGCCTTATTCAAAGTTGGAGTACATTTCTGGTGTAGATTTTGCGCATGGCATTGATCACCAGTGAGTTCAGTATAGGTTCAAAAATTGTCGAACAAGAGATTTAAGATTAAATTAGCTAACCGAGCTAATCTTTAAGAGAATTTCATGAACATAGTTTTTTCTGCATTTCACACCAACTTTACTTGTCAGAAATTGAACTAAATAAGATCAAAAAGGCAAATTTGTGAGGTTTGAATAAATGATGGAGATGAAAAACATAATTGTGTTATCTCCATGAACAAATGACCATCCTGGGGGAACTCATTTGTACACCCGGAGAAAACTGCAGGCAAACCACTCATATAAAAGGGAGAACACCACATGAAAAGGCCCCAGCCAAGAGTCAAAATGGAGACGCTCTTGGTATCAGAGTGCTAACCACCACACCATGGTCCTATTTCACAAGTCTCACTATAGTTTGATACATTTCTTCAGTTTCTGTATCAGTCTGGCGTTGTGCCATATGACAACACTTTGATGGGAGAAACAGTTTCCTAATTAGAGTTTGCAAATTGGATTGAGATTAGGGAATCATCCTCCTATGCATCTTTCACGTTTTAAACCACAAGGAAACAAAGAATGTGTGATGTCTTTTGTGAAGTGCATCTGTTCCTTGTTTTCCATTTTTGCATATGATACTTCAGTCTGCTCAATAAAATGAGGACAGCTTGTGTTATGATGTATTGTGAAGTCAGTGGCGTTATCTGGTTCAAACAAGTCAGTGTTCAAAAGACAGATCAGCTCACTGATCAAGAACCTGCGTGTTTGTTAAACTCAACAAATTTAAAAAATTTATTGACACGCCAGAAGCTACAGATTCTTTATGTTCCCTTAAAATTTGGGCACATAAATTGCAGAACATGTTCTTATTGTTTGAGAGTAGGTTATTCATTTAAATATCATCCCAGTTTTTAGATTCATCTCAATCATCATTTCATGTCACTGTTGATCATTGATGGGCAGATTTCATAGATGGCAAGGAGAGACCTGCTATAGCCTTTTAGCACAATATGTAGAGACTAGGGGTGTAACAATACATCAATCCACATCGATACATCAATTAAATGATTAAGACTCCAGTTACATTAATGCTAAAAGAAAACATCGATCTACATCGTCATCTTTACGATACGTCTTTATTTTAAAATTCACAAGGCACAAGACTATAGTTAACGGGTGACTTATTATTATTATTTAATTAGAAGAACACTTTTTATTTAAATATTGGATGCCTGTAAATAACATTTCCTGCAAGATGAAGTCTTGCGGTAGTTGTGCATTCACAAACACACGGGAATCCACCTTGTACCGCAGGTTTATTGGAAGATTTATTGGAAATATCGACAAACGATATCGATATCCAAAAAAATCGACATAAGATTGTATTGTGATAAAAATGGCAATTTACACCACCAGTAGAGGGCAAAATTTGCTGGTAGGTTTTCAGCACAAATAAGCAAACAAATAAAAAATGACTTCAGTCTTGAAGTTGAAGGCTTTTGACCTGCACCTAGCGCTTTGTTTTTAAGTCTTCATGGCACATTATTGCATACATGAGAAAGTGTTATTAATAAAATTGTAATTTCCTAAAATTACCTACTGTATTTTTCGAATTATAAGGCGCACTTACATTTTCTCAAAACTTGATGGTGCAACTTATATATGATTAGCGTTGCGCTTACTGTTTGATTTTATGTGGTACAGTGTGCTCAAAAATTTGTTAAAATGTGTAAGTACGACCTTGGTTAGCAACGAAGCCGCTCCATTCAATTGACATTCGGAGCATTACGGTAAACTGTGTCACTACCTGATCGAACCCCTGGGCTGTCTACAAGACTGCCTGACTGTAATGCCTAAACTAGAAGTGCATTCATGTAATGCAGCTCTCACCCGGAGTACGCGCTAGCAATAATAAAGTTAGTAAGTTAATTCAATATAAAACTTACATTTATTTTGGCCTAATGTTAGAAACAAGGCAGTGTAGGGAGGACTACTCTGTCCTCCCGACAGAGACGGATAGCTCAGGAGAGAGCTGTGTACGGGGGAGGGGTGGAGTGATATTACACACATGGAAAGAATATTGAATGCGCCTTATGTGTGGATATAGACACAAGTGCAAGTACTTTCTAAAGAAAAAACAGCATCATTACAGTAATACAAGTAAAAAATCAAGACTTCAGAAAATGTCAAAATGCAAATGAAGTATTTTTTGCAAATATATAACTAAAAGTGCAAACAAAAGATTTTTCTTTTATAAATCTTCCCCTCAATCCCACATCAGATCTCCTGCTGAAGCCCCCACCAGTAGGTCGACTGGGTGTCATCAGCTTGTAAAATGATGTTGCTTTGTTCAGCATTTTCTGATTTCTTTTTGATCACATCTTTGTGGCCCTGACGCTGAGGGCAAAATTATGTTCTTGCACCCCATTTCAAAGCACGTTTAGGTTCATAACTCCATATACTCTTCTCAACATAATCTTCGAATGGTAGGGTGGGAGAGAGGATAATGTTGACTGCAGTGCAGGTAGAAACCTTCTCTTCACAAATCTAAAAAAGGAAATCTACTGTATATATGTATTTATTAAATATTTATAAATGCAATAAAGTTTGAGTTATCTACATCACTATTGTCCTCATAAAAACCTGTGATTGTATGCTTTTTCTTTTGCAGCATTCCTTCAAATTCATTTAAATCTTAATTCAGCTAATTCTTTTATCAAACGCAAAAGCAAACCTGCTGCAGCTTATACGGTTTAAGACACAGAGAAGTACGTCTCTCTGACTTTTTTTAATAAACATTTCTTACGTTGTCCAAAGACGGCATCAAACACGTTTTGTTCAGCACTTGCCCTGACTTGGAAGCCGGAGCCTCTTTTACGGTAACTTGCTGTGTGTGTGGTGCCCGCTTTTCAACCATTCTCCTTCCATGTTTTGAGGTTGAAAAGTTCCTGTCAAGGGAAAAGTTTTTGTCAATTTTCCACCGAGATATTAAAGCTATAGTTTGTCATTCGTGGTCGCGTAAAGCTAGTATGTGTACTTGTTCCTTCTGAGTTTCTGCTTGCTGGCTGCGCATGCGAACTTCTAGTGTTTATGTATCCGGTTAGCTTAGCGGTTAGCTGTTCCTTGTAGCTCCACTGCTCTCACCATATGCTTTGAACATGGCTGAGAGTCGCAAGAAGCGAACCTCGTTCATGTTTATGAGAAGAAGAGGAAGGCCTCAGTAGAAAGAAATAAGACCAGAGTGGATTTGGGAGATTTTTTTTCACGTGATCCCCCTGAAGAGTGAAAAAGAAGGTAAGCCGTCTTCAGCATGCTCAGTTGTTCAAAAGGGGACTTGGGCAAACTTCTGGAAAAATCGCCGAGCCTAGCTTTAAAGGAGGCGCAAAACAGCCTTCCACCCCCTATGTGCATTTGCACGAACTATGTTTCTGAATGTTTACAGGCCTCCTAAGTCCACATCAAACTTTTTTTAATGATCTTAGTGACCTCCTGTCTGTGATATGCGTTGACTATGACTGTTTAATTATTGTGGGAGACTTCAACTTTCACGTTGACAACCCTGAAGACAGAAGTGCAAAAGAACTGTGTGACACACTTAGAAACTTTGGTTTAAATCAACATGTTAAACAGCCAACACACAAACAGGGACATATTTTAGACTTGATCATCACTGAAGGTCTAAAGATTTCTAAGGTCAATGTAACTGATGTTGCCCTATCTGATCACTTTTCTGTTACCTTTGAAAGCATAATTTCCAGTGACTCATTTAGCCAAACGGACATCATAAGAAAACACACCTTTAAGGACAATGCCACGGAAACTTTTATTCATGCTTACTCTGCTACTTCAACCTTGGGCTGCAACTCAGTAGATGAGGTAGTAGATAACTTTCAGTCTAAAGTCTCAGACATCATTGACTGCATTGCTCCAGTTAAAGTGAAGGTTGTTTCTGGGAAGAAAAATCTCCTTGGAGAAGTGCTTCAGTAGTTAGAAGTTAAAAAAGGGAGTGTCGAAAAGCTGAACGCAGGTGGAGAAAGAACAGACTTCAGGTTCACTATGACATCTATAAAGAGAGACTTTACAGATATAACTTACAATTGAAAAATGCAAGGGAATCTTTCTTCTCTGAGATCAACAAAAACATTAATAATGCTCGTGCCTTATTTGCCACAGTCGATAGGTTAACAAATCCTCCTGTGTCCGTGGCTTCTGAACGCCATTCCACCAGGGCCTGCAATGAACTTGCCAACTTCTTTACTGAAAAATCCTAAAGATTAGAGGATCAGTCTGTACATCCATATCAACTCCAGAACCAAAGCTGTATCCAACTGGAACTTATCTTGACAAAATGTCCCAATTCAGCCAAATAAACTACAAAAGCTTAGAGGAAATCATTCAGCAGCTAAGTTCCTCCTCCTGCTGCCTTGATGTTCTACCCACAGTTTTTTTTAAGAAAGTTTTGCCTGTTATAGCGTCTGACTTGACTCAGATAATAAACACATCCCTTCTGTCAGGTGTTTTCCCCCAGTCTCTAAAAACAGCAATTATCAAACCACTGCTGAAAAAGAACAATTTAGACAAACTACTACTCCAGAACTAAAGGCCCATCTCAAACCTCCCCTTTATCAGTAAGATTATTGAAAAAGCTGTGTTTCAACAATTAAACACCTTCTTAACAATGACCAGCCGCTTTGACGTTTTCCAGTCTGGCTTCCGTGCTCACCACAGTACAGAGGCCGCCCTTGTTAAGGTGTTTAATGACATCCATATACATACAGACTGTGGAAGAACCACCGTGCTGGTTTTACCTCAGTGCAGCATTCAATACTGTCGATCACTCCATTCTGTTAGAATGCCTGGAAAACTGGGTCGGCCTTTCTGGTACAGCTCTCCACTGGTTTAAATCCTACTTAAAGGACAGGGACTCTTTTTTGTCAGTAGGTAACTTTACATCCCAGACGACAAAAATTACATGTGGAGTTCCCCAAGGGTCCATCCTGGGTCCCCTCCTCTTCAATATCTACATGCTCTCTCTAGCTCAGATCATAAAAAACAACAACATCAGCTACCATAACTATGCAGACGACACACAGCTCTACATCACCATGTCACCAGGTGACTATGGACCAGTTCAAGCACTGAGTAAATGCCTAGAAGATATCAATACATGGATGTGCAAAAATTTTCTTCAATTGAATAAAAACAAAACTGAAGTAATAATTTTTGGACCAATAGAGGAGAGATCAAAAGTTAGCACACAGCTTCAGCTGCTTCAGCTAGGAACCACTGATCAGGTCTGAAATCTGGGAGTAGTGATGGACTCGGACCTGAACCTCCAAAAGCATCTAAAGACAATTACAAGGTCGGCCTTTTATCACCTGAAGAACATTTCCAGGATTAAAGGACGAATGTCTCAGCAGGATCTGGAAAAACTAATCCATGCGTTTATTTTTAGTCGAATTGATTACTGCAACGGTGTTTTCACAGGTCTGCCTAAAAAGTGGATCAGACAGCTGCAGCTGATCCAGAACTCTGCTGCCCGTGTCCTCACTAAGACTAAGAAAGTAGAGCACATCACCCCAGTTCTAAAGTCCTTACACTGGCTCCCTGTATCTCAGAGAATAGACTTTAAAATACTTCTGTTAGTCTATAAATCCCTAAATGGCTTAGCACCTAAATACATCACAGACTTGTTATCAGTGTATCAACCCTCCAGACCACTCAGGTCTTCTGGCTCCAGCCTTCTCTGCATACCTAGAACCAGAACCAAACACGGAGAAGCAGCATTTAGTTCCTATGCTCCACTTATCTGGAACAAACTTCCAGAAAACTGTAAAAGTGCAGAAACCCTGAGTTCCTTTAAATAAAAATTAAAAACACATTTGTTTAGGATTGCCTTCGACTGTTCTAATTGAACTGTATTACTGAAGCATTAGTTCCGCTTTGTAGTCCAACTGTTTTTAATGTTTGCTTTTAGTTTCTATTTTTCCATGTTCTATTTTGTTTCTACATTTTATTCCTACTTGCTTTTATTCTGTTTTCTTTATATTCTAATCATGTAAAGCACTTTGCATTGTCTCTGTACTGAAATGTGCTATATAAATAAATTTGCCTTGCCTTGCCTTACCCCTTATCAACTTCAGTAAACAGACTTGGGCATATTTTAGCTATAGTATTTGGTTGCAAATGTGATCATTTTACGTCACAAATGTTTTTCATCTTGTGGGGCCAGCTTCAAAGAGATAAAACTGGAAAGCCAATTTAAACTGAAATCGTTTGGAGAGCTGTCTCTCCTGCAAGTAAAATGTTTAACTGGTCAGCTCCATCAAAGAATCAGGCATCTTAGTCACTTTGAAAAAGAAGCAAACATTTTCTACGTGTTGGTTTTAGGTGCATAATTCACCAAATAAACTGTAAACTGTCTGGACCAGAACAAACCAGCAACAAACAATCATTTCAACATTTACCTTCAATTTTGAAAAATAGCCATCAGTAAAACGATGCGAGGAGATGGCAAAGAAACTAACTATATGGGTTAAAAAATAGCTGTCCTTCCTTATTATGTTGAGTTTAAACACTTCTAACCAAATGAGGGAAATGCTTTAATACAAATAAAAGTGCCCTCTATTATCATTGAAATTATTTTTAATCCAACTTTAAGTGGGAGTCTGGAAAAACATTTAATTTTCTTTGTGCAATTGCCTTATTATTTATACCCTTAAACGTTTGGCTGCATGAGTGGCTCATTTAAAAAACACAAAACATACGCCGTTAATTATTTAATATAAAAGATCCCTGGCTGTTAATTGTTTAATCAAAACACAAATGTCTACACAAAGCACTACCTCATATTTAAGATGTTATGCAAAACCAGTGTTTCTAAGTGGGTAACATTAGAAAAGCAGTCCTTAAGCGTCGCTACAAATTAATTAATATTAAATATATGTCTTTAAAACCACAAGGAAGGTATTTGAGTGGCTTTTACTAAGTCTAAGACATTTTACCTTTGACGATTTGTCACATTAGCAACCCATAACTTTACCTCAGCTTAAATTAGACAGAATCTCTGTGAGGGAAATCTCAGTGGAAATGGTTTCTGCCAACCAGTTCATATTTCATATCACACCCACTGACATTAATTGCATTCACATACCCAGACATTCCGATGGAAACTGTTTTTAATACAAATTACTTCAGACAGCGAGTAATAACTTTTCTCTCTTTCTCAACAGTTGCAGTCTCACACATCTTTCATATTTAGTGCTCATGAGAATCCACCCACACCCCTCAGAGCTCTTTTCTCCACTTCTTTCGTTCACGCTTGTGTTTTGTTTTTTTCAAAATGTCACTTGTCTCGACACCAGTTAAGACTGCATATCAGAGCAAACGCAATGCCTAAGAAATCATCTGAGAGATTCTATTCAGACCTTCATCAACACGCCCCAATAAATGGACATATTGGGGTAGATGGAGTATCTATGGTAACTACAGAAAATGACCAATAAAGAAGGTCCGTCAGATTCCATACTTTTTTTCACCTTTAAAACCACTTTTTTTTCAAGGATCTGATAGAACAGCATTTATTCTTTCCTTTTCAACCACAGCTCAGAACAGTTTAGTTTGCATTCTGTCATATTTGTGGCCTGACCTTGCCCACCTCTTGTTCTGCTCTTCTAAACGACCTATTGTGCCTCTGAAATCATGGTTGGGAAGTGTCCAGTCGACATAATACAGAACTACCACTACTATTGCTCAGTCTTCTCAAAAGATTTGAATGGATAAACAAAACTACTTTCACCACAAAATAAGCTACGAATGAAAAATAGAGAGAGACCAAGATCCCTGTTTGACAGTGATCACCAGCCGCATCTAAAAAGAAAATGCTTATAAATGTCTTCTAAAGAATGAATTGTGTGAATCTCGTTGCTGTTATTATTCTCTTTGGTACACATGCATAGCTTTCAGGCAGCTCAGTCTCATGCTTTTAGAAAAATTGCTTAATTTGTCAGATACATACATAAAAATTCAACATTAAAGCTGCAGTAGTTAACTTTTGTGAAAATGTATTTTTAACATATTTGTTAAAACTGTCACTATGTCCTGACTCCTCACAGTAAACTATGAGACACAGATTCTGTGAGAAAAAAAATCCAGTGGTCCTACTGCCATTTGCAGAAACACACCGCTCCCTGTCAGAAACAACCAATCAGAGCCAGGAGAAACATCTTAGTAGTGTTAATTATAGACATTATATATGCAGACACACAAAAGACTGGTGATCCCCAGCACAGCAAGTACTCTCTTAATGGCGGAGAAACACCCTGTAGTTGTAGGAAAACTGCCAGCTTCTCCAGTGGCACCTGCTCAGACATGAAAGACAGGTAAACAGAACAAGACTGATGATGAAAAGCATGCTGAAGAAGAATTAGACTGAGCCCGAAATAGAGAGTCAACTTCGGAGCAGCATGGCAAGCTCCACTGTGGGGGAGGAGCAGTGGAGAAGCTCAACTGTGGGGGAGGAGCAGTGGAGGAGCAGTGGAGGTTGCTGCGCTGCAGCAGAGAGCAAGGGGGTGGGGTCTATAATCCCAGGGTTCCACTGTACGTGGAAGCGCCATGTCCCGTGTTCGCCACGCCTTCGCGGCTGGTTACAGCAACTCTGGTCAGTCAGAGCAGTTCCACCCTGTGCACCATGGCAATTTTTTGATGCGTCCAAGAAGGGCAAGCATTCGCTGCTTCTCTAAAATACGTGGCACCAACTCCCCGTCAATTTAGAGCATCAATCTAGTGGATCGATCTGGCAGGAAGACAGTTGATGAAAAGCAAAGTGGATCTGGGCGAGTTTTTATTTTTTTTTAACATTTATAAAAAAAAATGGCATGACAAAAATTATGTCAACCTTTCCCATGAATACATGTGAAAGTCTTTATTATGCAGGCAGACATTTCCAATACTTGCTGATCAGCTTCCCATGTTTTTCATAAGGTCTGGAAGGACTCCTTACCATCACCTTTATCTTTAGCTCCCCCCATAGATTCTCTCAGATTTAACTCAGGTATCTGGCTGAGCCACTCCAAAACAATTATGTTAATTCCAGTCAGAATAGACATGTTGTTACAATTAAAAGATTTTTGTAAACCAACATCTTAATGAGGTGTAAATCATTTTGGGACTAACTTTATGTTTGCGGACCTTAAAAGCCCCTTTTCACATGGGTCTAAAAGTAAGAATGAAGTCCATGCTGTAAAACATCATGCCTATAATCTGCAAACATTAAATTTATTGTGTGGACACTGGGAAAAAAGGTGTAAAATGTACAGTGTGCTACTGCAGAAGGAGACACTGAGTTTATGTTTTGCCAAAAACATCACCTCTACTTTTTTGTATTGTTACTTAAATATTGCCAAACTTTATTGGAGTAAGAGTATGTTCTAAGATGGACTGCTCCAGGAAAAAAAAAACTCTGATGACAGACTTCACTGACCAAAGGGAGATTTTATTTCAACCAGGCCTGCTTTAAAAAGTATACCATAGATCTGTGCATTGATCTGGAGGAATCTTAGTCTGATTGCAGAAGAATCCATGTTGATCTTTAAACAGGTTAATTTGCATAACACACAGCCTCCTTTAGACTTTCAGAAAGCACATTTACACCATATTTACTGTAGCATTCCCCAGCATGTGACTAACTTTAAGTGCAGTCTTTTTCTGCAGGCACACACTTTCAATATTTTGCATCCCTTTGCCTATGGCTTTGACTTTCTTTGAGCATGTTTAAGGATTCATGGGTTACTTTTTTGGGTAACTCTCAGCCTAGGGCTCTGGCTTAGAAATGTGCTCCCAGTCTAACCTCAGGCTTGAAGAACTAATGTGTTTTCAAACATTACAGTTCCGTTCACAGTCTGTGAGTGCCGGTGAGTGGTCAAATAAATGTTAGCTGAATAATCCCCAATATTAGTTCAACTCCCCTAGAACCACTTCAAGTATATGACATTCTGGGGTGAATGAGTCTTCATCAGTGCAGAGAGAGTGTCTGCATAGCATAGCATGAAATTAAGTAACATTATCTGGTAGTTTCTGTTACATTTGAGTAGCACTTGAAAAAATGTGTTGCAGCACTGCCTGCATGTAATAAGTGCAATCTTTTTTTATTCGGTAAATAAACTGGAAGAGAATGAAAATATGATGATATAATTACTCTCTAACAGGCACCTGATGTCTTCTACCACCTCTTCTGAGCTTTTTATGAGGACGTTTTACATTGAAAAATGAAAACATGGACATGCTATTTTATGTTTGGAGTGTAAATTTGAGCACATAATCTTTGGGTTGGGACCTGTTAATGTCAATGAATTTAGTTTTAATTTGTGTGAAACTACAGTGTAAATTAGTACTAACTTGAAAAATGCTTCAGAGATCTCTTGCATATGCAGGGCTTTCACACATTGTTCATACTTATTTCACATTTTGTTATGTGGAAAGCACACACTTTAGTGGATTTTATGTGGGAAATAAAGCATAATTGTGCATTAAAGAACTCTGAATAAAACCCAGCACAAAACCTCCTTTAAGAATATCCTAAACTGTAAACGCTTTATAGAGCACAACTGCAAAAGGAGTGATAAAAGATTCATCGGAACTTGACACCAACTGTATAAGTAATGTAATTACTTATACAGTCAAACTAGTTGCTCTGTAATTTTTGTTGGAGGGGGGTCCAATTGTTCAATTGTTCAATGTATGCATGTGTATTTCTAAAACTAGTAAAATGACAAAAATAAAGAAAAAAACCCGACAGGGAACACCTCAAAGTCTGCTAAAGCCAGGAGAGAGGGCTGGCAAAAAGTAGCAGCGTACGTACTATCCACTGTAGATGTTTCTATCACTTTCTACAGTATGTATTTTTGCATTTTAATAACTTCATATTTACTTTGTTCTTTTATGTCAGAGCCTCCACTAGAACATGGGGACAAGTAAAAGTTAAGTACAAGAATATTCTACAAAATGGTAGCCTTTAATTATTATACTGTATTTTAAAAAGCCACTTTTTCCTATTTTTAAAAACCACTGTTAAATGATGTTTGTCTGTTTAAATAGCCACTAAGAAAAATCTCTCTACAATTACACTGTCGCGCTGCGCTAAAGGATCCTGTCTATCTCGCAATACGCGATTATTTTGAAAAGCTCTGCGAATTATTCTTGCACCTTCTACAACAGGTTGCTGTCGTAAAAATGGACAAGACATGGCTATGACAGACTTCCCTATCTCTTCCGCTTATAAAGCCGTGATCTAATCCTGTTTACACGGTTTACGCGAGCAGGCTTAAGTTGCACTTGTTGCTATGACAGCAAGTCCAGGATGAGTTTCGAAGAACCAAACGATCCAAGATCATGCCAAATCGTCAACAATCAAATTCAGCTAACTGAGTTAGCGACGTATGAAGAACGGACCCCAGGGCTACAATGGAATGGTTTAGAGCAGTGGTCTCAGACACAAATCCTCGAGGGCTGGAGTCCTGCAACTTTTAAATGCATCCCTTGCTCTACACAGTTGAATCAAATGGCTAAAGTACATCACAAGCATGCAGTCAGGCTCTGCAGAGCTCTGCTATTGAGCTCATATTGGAGTCAGGTGTGTTGAAGCAGAGACACATCTAAGAGTTGCAGAACACTGGCCCTCACAGATTGTAGTATGAGACCACTGGTTTAGAGAAAAACATATGTATGTGTTAGAATGGCCTAGGCAAAGTCAAGACCTTTGAAAGAACATTTATTGAAGTCAATTGCATTTTAGTAAATTATGAACTTAAATGTTTGTGAAATATATCATATGTGTTTTTGGTACTGGTTGTAAACCATTATTAGCTAAAGTTAATTTAAGTTATATGTGAATGTATACCTAATATATGTAATTCAGGTTTTATTTAAATGACCTCAATGAACCTCAATGAACCACCGTGATGTAATGATTTTTAGATGACTCTTTTCATGTAACATACAACATCTGATCCATGTGCATGGCACAAACACTAAATATCAACCTTTTATTGTAAACGGCTGGTATTTTCATCATAAATACACTGGGTCACTGAGAAGTTAAGAGGAAGGAGTGTATGCAGTGATAGATCGTGGGTTCAATTTGCCTCATGGCAGTCATCAAGGAAGATTTTTTTTTCTTCAGGTTTAGGGTGGAACAGCACTTCCCAAATGGGAGAAAAGAAAAAGCATTACACCCATCTCAAACGTTTTTCTGCTGGGAAAAAATAAATACCACAGTAAGTATTGCATAATTATTGGGAAGAATGGCCTGCAGAAGTGCTCCTATTCCTATGCCTAACCCCTAACATTTAGAAGATCAATAAAAATCATCCTTTTCAATTTCAGGATATGTTTCTTGGATAATTCCTAACATTTCATACACTCTGAGTTTGGCTATATTTTCAACTTTGTCACTCAAAGTTTTCTGATTTTTGTCTCGTCAACAAATCTGGGCATATTCCACAATCCTTTGACAAAGCTAACCAAAATGGGCACACTGTTTCAGCACATCAAGCTTACGAATCCTCTTTAATTTAGTAAAAATCCGCTCATGCCAGTGGCGTATTTAGGCCATTTTTAGGGGTGCTCAAGAACCCCTAAATCTTAGCTCAGCACCCCTAAAAAATTACTGATTCAGAGTATTCCTGCGTGTCAGTTCGGCTCTGCCAGACGTGCGTACATGCACAGGTTCACCCGGAGCGCCTCCGTTTGAAGCGCTCGGCATTCCCACCGTGTCATTTATGTTTTTTTCCTAATAAGGAAACTATTTCTCTTAATCTGAGTTTTAAAAAAGACAAAGTTCAGTGTGCAAATTCATAAAGGATATGTGTAGTGATTTATTAACTTATTAGCAATTTGCTTGACAGAAGACATGGACTGGTCATGAGACCGCCATAATATATGGCAGGCTTATGTCTTATATGAGACTGCATATCTAATGGAATATATATTTATATATATAAATGCTTCTCCACAACTGGGTATATATCCAAACTGCTAAATTTGTCTCTCGTGTAAGCAAAGCAATACGACAATAAGGATAGTGTAGTATTATCAGCCCTTTTTTCAGCCAGCTGACAAACACTGTGCAGCAAAAGGTTTTTGTGGGCTACCATGTTTTGCTCTGTTAAGCCAGAGAAAATTTAATTTCAGGAAAGCTAAGTTAGTTTTTTGTCTTTAGGGAAATTATCCCTCACTTTTATCAATATAGCTAGTTTAACTATTGCCATCATGCAGGTTTTACAAATGCACAAGGTTTTATCACGTGAAAACATTTCAATCTGTTTGTCACTGCTTTTGGATGGGCCTATATTGTAGCTTGTTTGACGAGCTTTAGCTCAAAAGTGTGTCAACTCTAAGAATCTTACATCTGGACTAAAGATGGAAAGCCTGTTGTTCATGCCAGGAATCACAGTCAACACTGGGGGCAACCCTAAAGGTCAGATCCTAGAATCGCCCCTGGCTCATGCTATTTGAAATTAAACCTTCCCAGTATGTGTCAATAAATGTAACCCTGTTAATTTGGCCCCTTATTTGCCCTTATGTAATACACACTCACCGGCCACTTTATTAGGTACACCTTGCTAGTACCGGGTTGGACCCCTTTATGCGTTCAGAACTGCCTTAATCCTTCGTGGCATACATTCAACAAGGTACTGGAAACATTCCTCAGAGAGTTTGGTCCATATTGACATGATAACATCACACAGATGCTGCAGATTTGTCAGCTGCACATCCATGATGTGAATTCTCCTTTTCCTCCACATCCCAAAGGTGCTCTACTGGATTCAGATCTGGTGACTGTGTAGGCCATGTTCAAGAAACCAGTCTGAGATGATTTGTGCTTTATGCCATGGTGCGTTATCCTGCTGGAAGTAGCCATCAGAAGATGGGTACACTGTGGTCATGAACGGATGGACATGGTCAGCAACAATATTCAGGTAGGCTGTGGT
Source organism: Fundulus diaphanus (assembly GCA_037039145.1). Lineage (NCBI taxonomy): Eukaryota > Metazoa > Chordata > Actinopteri > Cyprinodontiformes > Fundulidae > Fundulus > Fundulus diaphanus. Next base: position 23,268,315 of record CM073131.1, read on the forward strand.
GTTAACACGATGCTCAATTGGTACTAAGGAGCCCAAAGTGTGCCAAGAAAAGCTTGGAACCCAATGATAACTGCTCGCAGTTCTAGTTATGTGTTAGAATGGCCTAGTCAAAGTTAAGACCATAATCCAATAAAGAATTTATGTCAAAACTAGGAAAATGGATGTTAAAAGACCAAGTATGAACAATGTTACAATTAGCAAAAAATACTCTCTAGATGTTCAAGTTGTTAGGCATACCCCAAATTACTTGAATCTGTAACTACTGTGAAAGGTGGTTCTACAATGTGCCGACTCAATGAAAATGACCTTTTCAGATTTTATAGTTAAAAATATTTAAAACCATATATCTGGTATGTAACTAAAGGTCTCAACAAAACAAAAAATCAATTAAGTGTGTGGATGTAAAGTCACAACATGTGAAAATAATGAAAATGAAAAAAAAAGATAATTGAGGAAGACGCCTAGGTTTGAAAAGATGAATTGTTTACCTTTAAACTTTTGCTTTTTAGAAAAAAAACTTCATCTGACTTAAAGAACAGAAAAGTTTTTATTTGAGCTTCTTGAGATGTTATTTAGTTCTAAGAAGTGTGTTAGGTGAAGGACTATGAGACAGTAAGAAGTCAGTCTTCCTGAAGGGAGGGACTATTTCAAACAAAAGAGGTCACAGTCAGTGCAACGGCAGCCTTTTCTTCTTAACGACGCCTCAGAGTCAGAGCCTATCATTCCCCCTAATTATTGTTGATTGCATTCATTAAGTCATGTCCCGATATCTTGGAGGCACTGTTGGTGGTTTAGACTAAATGGCAGCTATGGGTTAGCTTGTTTCTCAGTACTAATTGGACGTCAGGCCAACACAGAGTGAAGAAAGTGCAGCTCATCAGCATATTGTCCATTGTCGGATGTAATTTCTCTAAGATGGCAGACCCCTCATAGAGCAGACCGAAGCACAGGGTTGTAATACTTGTGAGGTGTCAAGCCCCTCTCCACGGAAATCCCTCAAGCTCTGTTTTAATGAAATTAACAAGCCTTTTGAAAAAATCCATCGTGCTGACATCCGACACAGCAGTGGGCCATAAGTCTTACATAAACTTTTGACCAAGTAGCGGGAAGTCTGTTCAAACTTAATAAAAGAAACAGATTTTTTTGGTTAGTTTATTTTTTTATTTTTTTAAATCCATTCTGTAAGAAATCCTGCTCTGGACAAGCTTCTCCATCTATTTTTTTAAAAGCACTGAGATAAAAGAAACAGTTAATGCACTGAAGGCCCCAAAGGGAAATATTTTCGTCTGCGGGATACATTTCCCCTGAAAAGAGAAAGAGGAATGATTAGAAAAGCACTCTGGGAGCAATTCTAAATCTCACAGATCAGCAGTGAAGGGACAGCCAAGCTGGCAACAGAGATATGGAGGCACAATGGTGAATCACTCCCACGCCTTCCCCCAAACAATGCAAGTAACTCAGAAATACCAGGACACCTAGTATCTATGTGCTCACTGTATGTCTGAGCAAGCTTATACATTTATAGACAAGCACCCCACAGGGACATTAAGATTATTACCATCCTGTATATGCTTTCACTTTTATACATTTTTAAACTTCTGCTGGGCATAACATTGGCTTCCACACTAAAAAAACACTGAGACACTTAAATTAGAGTTTAAAAAGTGCAAAGTTTAGGTGAGCCAGCATCAGTCAACACCCAGTGCTTGCAAATCCATTTTCTGGAGGTGAAGCAGAGACCCCACCCCCCACCCCTCCTTTCTTTTTTCTTCTGCCCTGGTTTTCCTCATCAGCTCCAATAAAATCTCCTCTCTGTCCTCTTAATGCAGCTTTTTGCTGGTGTCTGCACATAAAAGATCTCGGGGCTCTTTTCTGCATTACCGCGAGTGAAAAGCGAGAGAGAGGCTAAACAGTGATCCCATTCCTCAGGAGCTTCCCGTGTGAAGACCCACGCAAAAACTTTTCATATGTGTGTGCACTTTCCCACTTTCAGAGTGTGCAGCTATGGATCAGAAGGTAAACATTTTTTTTCATTATTATTTTTGGAGCTAATACTCTCTCAAACGGAATCCTATTACACGTAAAAGAGTTCTTAAAGAGCTAACATTGAGTTATACTCAACCAAAGATTACTTAGAAGTATACAGAGGAAACTTCTACCACAAACATCTATGTTTGTGCATATGCACATAATCCATTGTTGATATAAGGTGATTGTCTCTCAGACATAATTATTGGCTGTTCATTTAATGTGGCTAACTATATGTGCTCTTTTTAATCCTATAAACTTGAAAACGGACTCAGTTTATCTGTTAGATGTGTTTCTCTCCTAGATGTAGCTACTAAAGGTGCTGCTACTACGATTACATTTTTTCACTTATTTGCTGACACAGAAAGGACTCTTTGATCAGTGTTTCTGTGCACTTGTGTGTCTCTCCTTTGTCTTCTTTAACCCCCAGTCAGTCGTGGCAGATGACCGTTCACGCTGAGCCTGGTTCTGCTGGATGTGTCTTCCTCTTAGAGGGGAGTTTGTCTTTCCATTGTCTACATGCAGTCTTGCTAAGAGTGATTGCTCCAAAGTCAATGAAACGATACAAGGGACTATTCACTGTCGCTACATGTAAATTACTTTGTGTAATTTGTTGGGTTTGCTGGGCTAAAAAAACTGTCTACATTATTTGATGGAATTGAATATATAAAGTGCCTTTAGATGACACAACCTCAACCTTTTCTTTAGTAGGTTTGAAAACCATTTACAGCTTACTCCCACACAAAAGGATAAACGTGCACCCCGCCATCAACTCTACAACCCTCTCTCGTCTGAATTAAATACACTAAAGATCAATGAGGAAGATTTAAATGGGGTCTTTCCGCATTTGAAGGTCCTGGAGCTTTCCTGTCTACACAACTATGATCTCAACAGTAATGGTGCTATTATCAGAAATCGTACACATACACATCATTTTGTGCTGGACCCCATGTGGAATGAGGATTCCAGATGAGAGGCACCAACACATCCAGATTGTGCATATCAGCTGGTTGCTTGGAGACTGATGGAAGTTGTTATTTTTACAGGCTGCAGCTCAAATGCTAAATTTATTACAGTAACACTAATGCTTTTCTTTGTCATTAAAGAAAAGCATTGGTATTGCAATTAGGGGGTGCATATGTGCGTAGCAAACCTGTTCCATAAAACTGAAACTGCAATGGCAAAAGCTTGGTCACCTCTCTGCCTTAACCTAAAAAAGGAAAGTCAACAGCAAAGGCCTCAGGCTGACCATTGGTGGCAACTGGTCTGTGGAATAGATATCTAGGGTTCCACAATATATCTAAAATATATTATCATAATGTGCAATATTAACACAAAGGACAGTTTGGAATGCATTAACCTTTTGCTAATACTGTATATCCCAAGTGTCCTGAGTTCACAGGTGTGAATTCCAGGAAAATATTCAGCCAGCTGGATTAATAATAAGCTCTAATTTACTTGTCTAGTGAAATATATCTAAATGATAACCTTCAAAAGTTAGCTTTCACTGCAGTGCTTGCAAAATAACCATTATTGAGGGACTACAACAGCTCTTTCTCCATCTTAAAATATAATGTGTAGAAAGTAAAACCTGTGTGAGTCACTCCTACTGGCAGCTAAAATATTGACTGACTTGACTGCCCAGAGTTACGCTGTACTCTTAACTTGATGGCTCATCGTGCCTCGGGCTCTTTTCAGACAAACGTGCACACACGCACAGCATCCCAGATATCAGATATCCCCCGCTCCAAAACTGACAAACATGCTTTAGTGCGTTCCAACACACACCTCAACGCTGACAAGTGAACAAAAGTTGAAATCGCAGCCAAAAGTGAAGGACGTATCAGAATCTGTCCATCATTAGAGGGCCAGCCGACAAATGCTCCATACTATTCCAGCGCTATTTCAAAGTTATATATATATATGTGCAGAACTTTGACTTCTGCTATGTGTGATGCTCAGTGAGGGAAGGCCAATTTGAGGCAGAGTCGCTTTACTCCACATGATACCTGTCAGTGCCTGTGGTGACACAGAAGGGATGAAGTGCACCTCCCCCCAATGTGATAGTCAAATTTATACATCCATCCATCTATTGTCTGTACCCGTACAGGGTTGCAAGGGGCTGGTGTCTATCCCCAGCAGTCACTGAGCAAGAGGCGGGGTATACCCATGACAGGTCGCCAGTCCATTACAGCAAATTTATACAGTGCCAGTAATAAGGGTATGTACACATACTATTGTAATAAATGATTATTTTAGTAGAATACATTCAAAATAAATTATTTTTCCAAGATAGAGTAATTATACAACAGACAACTTGAATGATTACTAAAAACAAGCATCAGGTACACAAGTTAGAATTTATTTTGGATTTTGTCCAATCCATACACGGTAAAAAAACACTGGCTTCTGAGGAAGGACGTAGGTTTTTAGCAGGTGTGGAAAGAAACTAGTTACATTTAGTCATGTCACTGTAATTAAGTACAGTTTCTGTGCACTTTAAGTAGTTTACAAAAGCCAAACTTTCACTTGTACTTGAGTATAATTTAAATTAATTATTTTACTTAGTTACATTTGAAATCACATCCATTACTGAGTAAAAAACAAACGTGTTTTCTTTATGTATCAGCTCAGATTGAAGTCATAGTTACCAGATCTCAACTTGCAGGTATTCAATTAAATGTTATTGCCACTAATAAAAACACATCAACTACTGCTGAAGTTGACCACCAAGAGAAAGAAGAAAACTGATGGCCATACTTAAGGGACCAGTTTAACATTAAGTACAAAAAAGGCAACAACTTTATAATTCAACTCAATTTGCCTAAAGAGATCGAGTTATATGCATTTAAAGACTGACAATCGAACCTACGCAAGCTTGTGGAGGTAATTAAAAAATGTTTTAGAGTTTAGTGGAAACTATGCTCATTTCTCTTAGAAAGTTGTGCATGACATGCAAATGTTTGTTAACATTATTACTGGATGTAATCTAAAGCTAAAAATAGCATCAATATCACCAACCATGTCATGGACCGCGGAACGCATTTCAAATTGGTCGGGCGCATGGAGACGCGAGCGGGGGGGGGTTGGAGAGAGACAAACGCGGCCGAGCGGGGGGGGGGGGGGGGGGGAGAGAGACAAACGCGGCCGAGCGGAGGAGGGGGGGGAGAGAGACAAACGCGGCCGAGCGGGGGGGGGGGTGGGGGTGGGGGGTGGAGAGCACTGAGCTATATAGCTGAGCCCAGCGAGACGGAAGACAAAATAACCAAGAAAAGAAAAAGAAGTAATAACCAGGAAAAAAATAAAAAAAGAGAGTCTGCATTGGCGTAGCTATTACCAGGTGGAGTGGAGATAATTCTGAGGGAGAGTGGACTCAGAACTAATGCGGAGGTTGCAGGCTTTCTGCTGGACAAGTGAGTTAATTTAATGTAACAGTGTAGTTTATTTTTTGGCATTATGTTTAAAACAGGACAGTGTAGTCCAGCAAGTACTCTGTCCTCCCGGCAGAAAGCGGTCATTTGGTTCGCCTCTCTCTCCCGAAGGGTATGTACATACAGTACGCGGAGGGATATCGGCCGGCACGTTCACTGTATGTAGTACAGCAGCAAGACCGGCCCAGTCTCTTTACTGGTGTTTATAGTCGCTTATTGTAGACCCCAAATAAGCGGCTGCATGTTCAGAAATTAGCCCAAAAAAACGCAACTCACGGAACTTAAAGGCGACTTTAGGGGAAAAAAAGCAAGCGGACCTGACAACAGAGCCAAAATCCATCTCACGTGATGACCGTAGCTATTAGAAGTAGCTAATACTTGAAGGTCATGTTTACATTGTCACACTTATTATACTACGAGGGTTCCGTCATAGCTATTACAGCAAAGTCGTTTGTAATTTATTTAGCGCACCACTAGATGGTGCGCCAGTGTGAAAATCTTACACACTGGGGCTTTAAATGAAGAATTTATTTAGGTACTTTTTACTTTACTTGAGTAACATTTTACTCTGGTAACGTTACTTGTATTTAAGTAAGGTTTTATCAAAGTAACTGTCCTTTTACTTGAGTACATTATTTTGGTACTGTTTCCACCTCTGGTTATTAGTATAATCCACATATTTCCAATAGGGTTGACAAAAGGGTCCATTTAAAGAACCACACATTTTAATTCCGAACCACTTCTGATTGATATTGTGGGTTCATTGACTCACTCTACACCTACTTGTGTCCAAGTTTATATAATCTGACCCACACTAATTTATGACATTGGAACAATAAAGAAACCACCAAAGCCCAAGTCTTCCTAAACAGCAAATCTCTGAGAACCAGCGTCACTGTTCAAAGTAAAACCACGTTAACTTTGCTCTGGACTGAGAGGGTACCAACCAAGAAAAATAAGCACATACCTATCCATCCATCTGTCTGCCTGCCTGTCCGTCTGTCCATAGTGGTGCAGTTGTTAGCACTGTTGTCACTGAAGAAGGTCCATCTTTATAATCCTGGCTTGTACTCTTTCTGTGTTGAGTTTGCATCTCCTCTCTTTGTTCACATGGGTTCTCTCCGGGGACTCTGGCTTGCTGTAATTGTCTACAAAAATCACTTTTAGATAAGTTGGTTATTCTAAATTGCCCTTAGAAATTAGTGTGCACTTGTATGGTTCTTTGTCTTTATTTTGCCCTGTAATAGACCCCTGACCTTTCCAGGGTTTACCTGGCCTCTTGCCCAACTATTGCTGGAGAGAGGCACCAGTCCCTCCACGTCCCTACAAGGATAAATGGTTATAGAAAAATGATGGATGAAGGTAGGTATAATTTTGACCTGTGTGGATTACAGCAAATTTGCAGTTAATTCAACTTGTACAACTAATTCTTGCTTTCAAAATATGAAGTTGTATTCTGTGTCATTCTGCCTTTAAAAATAAACTGTTCAAAATAAATTGTCCACCATTAAAAGCCAGTTTGATATGTATGCCCAAAGGGAGTGGATGTAAACTTTTCACTGGCACTGTAGACGTAGACCAGGTACCCTTTAAGACTCTGGGCACTTGGCACCGCTGCATCATTTACAAGCCCTGCTGAAGGCCTATACTTGGCCTGCTTCCAAGAAACAGGGAGTTAGAGAGTAGTGCTTTCACTCCTCACCATCCCTTCCTCCTTCATACATACTCTGTCTTTAGAGTACTGTGCAAAGTCAGCAGTCTCCAACCATCCACCTTTAACACATCAAACGCATGCCCTCCAGCGTCTTCTTGGAACAGAGCTTTATAAACGAAGGGAACAACAGGGGATTTTAGAAAGAGGAGACAGCGTAACCATTAGCTTGGCCACCTGGTGGCTGATGCTCTCTTTTGTCCCCATCCTCTTCTGTTCCCACAACTGCTCTGAGACCATCTAAAACCCCAAGTTTAAACCCACATCTTGCGGTTAGATCAAGTGGCTTTTCCCTAATACAATCCAATTCTCTGAAAAATACCAATTACTGCAGAAAAAAGGCGCCAATCCCCCTGAAAGTGAAAGCAGAGTTATTAGACCAGTAAGTGGTGTCTTTATGAGAATGCAAGCGTAGCAGAACATAAGTAGAGAGGCAGCCGAAGCAAAGGACATCAAAGAGGCTTACCTCGAGGAAATGCATGAGTGGGCTCAAATCACTTATCGTGATTAGCATCGCTCCCTCCACACCTTGGGGGCCACAGATTCACGTAGGAGAAAGGAGGAAGCAGCCCTGATTTAAAACCATGCTGAAAATGCCACATTCATGGGATTGTAGTCAATTAATGAGGCTTCACAGCCCAAACATGATGAGGAATGAATAGATTGGAGGGAGAAAAAAAAGTAAAGGTTAGGTGTGTGATGCTGCACATGATCATCGAGAGGAAGCTTTAATGAGATGCAGCAAGAATTCAAAGAGGTGAGAAAAAAAACTTATCGGGGTGGAGTATGTTTATAGTGGAGCTGGGAAAGGGTGGGTGGGCTATGTGATGAACATGGCCTTTACCCCTCAGATTTATGGCGTTTTCACATGAGCAGCAAGAGGAAAGGTGCGCTGCATGGATTTGATGTGTTTTACGAGCCGTGCACACAGCGCAGTCAGTAACCATTACTGCTGTGTCGGAGAGCCTTCCATGAAGACGACACCTCCCGGTAATGAATCTCTGACAGGAACTAGGTGCTCGTCAACAAAGCCAAAGACATGCAAGCAAACCTCATTAATATGTATATTTGTCTTTGCCTGTGGGTATATGTGTATGGTTTTCAGGATTCCCTGGTCCCTTTTCTATGTTTCATCATTGTGCTTAGCTGATACTCCTGATGTGTTAGGCCACATCACAGTTGTGTCAGTCAGATATATTAGTCTATATTGGTCGTATATTTTTCATTTTTGCTTATTTTCTTACTGAGACTCTATCACTGATCCCTATATTTGGGTAAACCATTGCAGTTCAGTGTTGTTTTTGTAAGTATAGATTCAAACATCAACACAATCCACATTTTTGTATTTTGTTTTGGGAAAGTCCTCAGCATTCAATTCCACAAACCAGTGAAAAAATACACAGATAAGAGGTATTTGACACATCGATATCCAGAATGGATGTTCAAAACAGCGGCAAACAAAGAATTCAATTACTGGGGGAAATGCAGATGTAGGGACTGCTCCAGAAAATGTTTAAGGGAGTAACTAGATGGGGGGACACTGCTAATCATAGGGTGCCACAGAGGGCAATATATATATATATGTAACATTATACCATCTTGCATTGTGCTAGATGGTATATTGTTACCTTCCTTTTGTGGATTGGTTAAAATAATATGGACGAAATGTTTACTATCTTCTTCATATAAATATCGTCTTTGTGCCCCTTTTACCTAAGTACAGTGTTCAGGAGGAGCAAAACACAACCATTACATTGCTAGTACTAAATCAGTGGCCTAAAATCTGAAACCCTTGCGAAGCATTTGGAAAATCTAAGTGGTCTCTAACTGTGATGGCTGCATTTACAGCCACACAGATGTGGTAAAAATACAATTTATGTAACTTAGTTTCTTTTTCATATAGGGCTTCATTTACAGAGCCATTTCATTATTTGGAATTTATTTATCATCCTAACACTGTATTTCAAAATTAGTGTGCACATTTTGCTTTACCCCGTTTTGTTATGATTGTTTGAGTTTTCAGTTGCTCTAGTTCCCTTGGCTGAGGAACCAGCAGGTGGCCAAGGGGCTGAGCTGATTTGGACCATACCAAATCAGTCTATGGGGGGAACTGGGGGTTTTGCTTCATTTGGTTTAGTTAGGTTTGTGTATGTTTTACCCCATGTGTTTCTTTTGTGGACTGCTCAGCCATTATTTAAGTTCCTCTTTGTCCTATTGAGGGAGGTCAGTTTGTTTGAGTTATTTCTGTTATTAGTTATTTTGAGTAGTTTTGTTCCTTTGACCTCTTTTCTGGATCCATTTTTGTACATTTTATCATTTTTGGGTTAAATAAAAGAACCCTGTTTTGAAAATATACCAGTGCCTGACTGTCCTTGCTGCTCGGTCCATCACAGTGGTGTCAGGAGTGGGACCAAGCAGTTGAAGGCACAGGATTTTTTTTTTTTTTTTTTTTTTTTCCCCAAATTCTTTCATTGTGTGAGCCATGCATAAAACTGGAAGGAGTGGCAAAGGAGCAAAAGGAGATGGTCAAAACCAACCAGTTGGAGCAGATGGACAAAATGGAGGAGAGGAAAATGGAGCCTCTGGAGGAGAGGATAGCACTGAGGGCCAAGGTAAGGAGCCGACAATGTCAGAACTGATCTCCATTCTTCGTTCTCATATGGGTCAGCAGGAGGCCCAGGAAGCAAGAAGGAGGGAAGACTCTTCTCGCCAAGAACAACGTTTTAGAGCTCTGCAGCATCAGTTTCAGATGTTACAGGTGGAAGTTCAAGCTCGCACCTCCCCCATCTCTGAGCTTCAGTTGACTACGTCTGGACCACCAGAAGAAGAGCACATAGAATTACATGATCCTCCCTCTGCTGGCCCCAGTAACTGCCAAATGCATGCTCAACCAGGTCAGTCTCATTTTCATGAACCCAGACTGGAGAAGTTGACCGATAATGATGATGTTGAACACTTCCTGACAACTTTTGAGCGCATTGCTCTGGCTTGCCGGTGGCCTAAACAAGATTGGACTTTTCGTCTCATTCCATTGCTCACTGGTAAAGCAAGAGGTGCGTATGTTCATATGGACATGGATGACTCTCTAGAATATGATAAAGTTAAAGCAGCAATCCTTCAGAAATATGATATCAACCCTGAGACATACAGACAAAGATTTCGCTCCTTGGATGTACAGCCAGATGAGAGTCCAAGAGAACTGTATGCCCGTTTGAAGGAGTTGTATGGGAAGTGGATCAAACCAAAAGGAAAAACTGTTCAAGAGATTGGTGAAATTGTGATTTTGGAACAATACTTGAGAATGTTGTCTCCTGAGTTACAGGTCTGGATAAAAGAACATGACCCAGATTGTGCTGAGAAGGCTGCAGACTTGGCTGATGTGTTTGTGGCAGCAAGGAGAAAAGGGCAGCCCTGGAGCCAAACAGCATGGAAAATGAGGGATGGTCAGAAATCTACACCGGATTACCCGAGAACTGGTGTGAGTAGACATCTAAAGAACCAGCCACTCAATATGCCCACAGGAGCCTCAGCCAAAACTGTGATTTGTTATTTGTGTGGAATGGAGGGTCATACAAAACCAAAGTGTCCTAGGAGCTCTGCAAAAATAACTCAAATGTGTTTTGTGCCTAGACAGACTGAACCTAAAGTGGAGTTTCAGAACGATTTGAAAATGACATCAGTGGAGCTTAATGGTAAAACACTGAAAGCTCTTATTGATTCAGGAAGTACCCAAACACTTGTGCACAGAAATTTTGTGCCACCAAATAAAGTCAATGTCTTTGAGACCATCCCTGTTCGTTGTGTTCATGGGGATGAGAAGCCATATCCAACGGCAGATGTATATATTAAGGTACAAGGACAAAGTTACCTTTTAAATATTGGCGTTGCAGAGAATCTGCCATTTCCTGCTATACTGGGTCGAGATCTACCTGTGTTGTTCGACTTACTCAATTCTAGTCAGACATGTAATGTTGTAGTAACCAGAGCTCAAGCCACAAGAAAAGAGGAACTTTCACATACACTTAGTGCCCTGCCTTTTTATAATGTAGACTTGGAGACAGAACCGGGAAAATCTCGCAAGTCACGTAGACAAAAGAGGCAGAAATTCCAAAACACTCCTAAATTATCCTCTACTGAGCCAGAGTTGCCTTTGGGTTTTAAAATCCCCAACAACATTATTGAAATGCAACATGATGATCCAACGCTAGCATGTCTTTTTCAGAGAGCAGGAAAACAAAGGTCTGCGCAAGATTTCAGCAACAAGGAGGAGTTTTTCCTAAAGAATAGCATTCTTTACCGTCAGCAAGGGCCAGCATTGCAGCTGGTGGTTCCCAAAGCAGTCCAGGAGATAGTGCTGTCTCTTGGGCACTCCGTTCCATGGGCTGGCCACCTTGGAAAACATAAGACCATTGCCCGCATCAAAAAATACTTTTACTGGCCTGGATTGCAGGCGGATGTGGCCATGTTTTGTAAAAGCTGCCCTCAGTGCCAAAAATCCTCTCTGAAACTCCCCTCCAGAGCTCCTCTCCAGCCTTTACCAATCATCAGCACTCCATTTGAACGGCTAGGAATGGCCATTGTGGGCCCCCTGGAAAGAAGTAAAGCAGGCAATCGTTACATGTTGGTTATTACGGACTACGCCACAAAATATCCTGAAGTCTTTCCTTTGAGGGGCATAAAAGCTAAAGCAGTTGCTTTCTGTCTGGTGCAGCTATTCTCGAGGGTTGGGTTCCCAGATGAAATTTTAACTGATCGTGGAACTAACTTCATGTCCAGTCTGTTAAAACAGGTGTACCGGCTTCTTGGAATCAAAAGCTTAAAGACGACTCCATATCATCCTCAGACTGATGGCCTCACTGAGAGATTCAACCAGACTTTGAAGCAGATGCTGCGTAAGTTTGTCAATGAAACGGGCACCGACTGGGATCAATGGCTACCTTACCTTCTCTTTGCTTATAGAGAAGTACCACAGGCCTCAACAGGTTTTTCACCTTTTGAACTGCTATACAGCCATGAAGTAAGGGGTCCCCCTTTCTCTGCTGAGGAGAACTTGGGATGGTGACAAGGAACAGTCCAAAACTGTTAATGTGGCATCTTATGTTGTCCAGATGCGTGAGCGGCTGGAAAAGATGACAGAACTGGCACAAGCTCATATGGCAGAAGCACAACAGCACCAGAAGGCTTGGTATGATCAGTCAGCCAGGCAGAGGTCCGTTAGTCCTGGCCAAAGAGTGCTGGTGCTCCTTCCAAGTGATGACAGCAAACTGCTAGCAAAGTGGCAGGGGCCATAAGAGATCCAAAAGAAACTGGGACAGACAACATACCAGGTGACCATTCCAGATCAGCCCCGCTCAAGCAGAGTATTACACATCAACCTGCTAAAGGAGTGGGTGGAGAGGCCAAAAACGGCAGAAGTCTTATTGATCCAAGATGTTCAGGAGGATGAGGAAGTGGAGGAGCAGTATCTGCCAGCACCCATCCCTCAAGACCTGGACCTCAACCACCTCTCTGAAGTAGAGCAGACTCAGGTGAGAAATCTGTGTAATTCAGAAGTATTCCAGCAGAACCCTGGTAGAACTGACATTGTAAAGCATGATATTGTGCTAAAAGATGGAGCTGCTGTGAGACGAATGAGTTACAGAATACCTGAGCGTCTGCTGGTTTCGCTGAGGGAGGAGGTTGACTTGATGCTGTCACTGGGAATCATTGAACCATCAAGGAGCGAGTGGTGCAACCCGGTGGTCCTGGTTCCGAAGAAGGATGGCAGCATACGTTTTTGCATAGATTTTAGGCACCTGAATACAATATCCCAGTTTGACTCTTATCCAACACCCCGCATCGACGACATGGTTGAGCGGCTGGGCAAGGCCAAATATCTAACCACCATAGATCTCTGTAAGGGATACTGGCAGGTACCACTCACAGAGCGCTCAAGGGACCTGACGGCCTTCCGGACCCCTTGGGGCCTCTTTCAGTTTACAGTAATGCCTTTTGGGCTGCATGGTGCCCCGGCTACATTCCAGAGACTGATGGATCAGGTACTAGCTGACGTGTCTGCTTTTGCAGCAGCTTACTTGGATGACATTGTCATTTTCAGTTTAACCTGGGAAGAACATCTTCAACATCTGGAGAAAGTGTTGGAGCGTCTCCAGTCTGCTGGTTTGACTGTTAATCCATCAAAGTGTGTGTTTGCCAAAGCAGAAACTCAATATCTTGGATTTGTAATTGGAAATGGAGTGATAAAGCCTCAGGTGGATAAAATTGCTGCCATTGAGTCCTGTCCCCTGCCAGGGACAAGAAGGCAATTAAGATCATTCTTAGGGATGGCAGGGTTCTATCACCGCTTTATTCCTAATTTCTCTGCCAGGGCCGCTGCTTTGACGGATCTGACTGGCTCCCGGAGTCCAACCAAAATCCAGTGGACTGAGGAGGCTGTAGCAGCTTTTCAGGACCTGCAAAGATCACTCAGTAAGAGCCCAGTTTTACATAGCCCTGAGTTTGATAAACTGTTTATTCTGCAGACTGATGCCTCACAAAGAGGATTGGGAGCAGTTCTGTTGCAGGGACCACCTGGAGAACGCCATCCGGTTGCCTTCATTAGCCGCAAGCTGTTTCCAAGAGAAGTGCGTTATTCAACAGTGGAGAAGGAAGCACTGGCCATTAAGTGGGCCCTAGATTCCTTCAGGTATTATCTGCTCGGACGGGAGTTCATTTTGGAGACGGACCACAAAGCTCTTCAATGGATTGAGAAGATGAAAGACACAAATGGGAGGATCACACGGTGGTACCTCACAATCCAGCCATTCCGGTTCATAGTAAACCACATCCCCGGCAAAGACAACTGTACTGCGGACTGTCTCTCTCGCTGTTCCAGCGAGATTTCTGAAGAGGGGGAGTGTGTGATGGCTGCATTTACAGCCACACAGATGTGGTAAAAATACAATTTATGTAACTTAGTTTCTTTTTCATATAGGGCTTCATTTACAGAGCCATTTCATTATTTGGAATTTATTTATCATCCTAACACTGTATTTCAAAATTAGTGTGCACATTTTGCTTTACCCCGTTTTGTTATGATTGTTTGAGTTTTCAGTTGCTCTAGTTCCCTTGGCTGAGGAACCAGCAGGTGGCCAAGGGGCTGAGCTGATTTGGACCATACCAAATCAGTCTATGGGGGGAACTGGGGGTTTTGCTTCATTTGGTTTAGTTAGGTTTGTGTATGTTTTACCCCATGTGTTTCTTTTGTGGACTGCTCAGCCATTATTTAAGTTCCTCTTTGTCCTATTGAGGGAGGTCAGTTTGTTTGAGTTATTTCTGTTATTAGTTATTTTGAGTAGTTTTGTTCCTTTGACCTCTTTTCTGGATCCATTTTTGTACATTTTATCATTTTTGGGTTAAATAAAAGAACCCTGTTTTGAAAATATACCAGTGCCTGACTGTCCTTGCTGCTCGGTCCATCACACTAACATATTTGGGTATATGAATAGGCAATAGAATTTTTCATGTAATATAATTAAATAAAGTTGAAGAAAACAACCTGTAAAATTTAAAATAGAATTTCTGATTAAACATACATAAATTAGGACACCACTTTATTCCTCTCGAAATGGGTAAAAATCACACACAGCCATATCACTTCAGGTGCAATGGATTAGAACAGCATTACTCAATGTTTTGATTTTAGAAGGTTTGTCCTGTTTAAATCTCAGTCATTTCATTTGGTGTTCTTCTGTCGAAGTGAGAGCATACACCATGGTGATATCAAATGTGTTGTCTAAGGCCTGGTATTTAACCAGATCTCAAAATAATTTGAAATCAGCCATTCCACTTTTGGCTAAATAACCTACAAGTGAAAGAAACTGAAAACGACTGCCCATGTCGCGCTGTCCGAGCAAGTTCACCTTGAAAGCAAACAGCAAGTTGAAAGAAGTTTTTTAAAAAACTGAAATATTATCACAGAAGCTACAGCAGGCTTTGCTACCACAGAGACAATTTCTTTTGTCTCTCTGAACACTTAACAGTCCAAGTGCCAAATAGACACCATGCATATTTGTACAAATTCAACCCCTTCTTCCTCGTATATGTATGCATTGTGTACACAAATAATTGCAAAAAAAGTTTTATTTGTTTCTCATTTTGTTTATTTACATGTAAAATATTCTCATTGAGAGCAAAGTGGAACCAAACTCAAATTCCTTGTTTGTGTGCGCAAACATGGCAAATAAAGCTAAATCTAAGGTAGAAAGACTATGACTTTCATGGGAGATGTGCAAAGAGAAAACCTTTTGCTCTGAAAGAAAAACATGATGTCTAGATGAAACTTTGCCAACTTTGAAAAGGTGGCACAATGCAATTTAGATTCACAGCACTTTACGACAACAATGTTAACTGAAAACGGCTCCTTTCATTAATGTCTTTTATGGAAATAAAAATAGCAGTTTTCATAGAAAAAAGTTTTTAAATATATGAAAAAAATAGTCTGAAAGATATCCAAAAAACTAAACAACAGAAATAACCAAACAGGCAGAGGGAATAATGCAAATGCTAAGAATTGCATGTGCTAATTTCAACTTTAGAGTAGCACAGGTCAAAATACGTGACTAGGCCCCTTTAATCTCAGACAAAGCTAACCCAAACATACACATACATTTCTTCATAAAGAATTTTTTTTTTTTGACATCATAACAGAGGACATGTTTGACTTAAACCTAATAATGAAGCAGAACTGGACCCGGCTCATGACAATGACAAAACATATCTGTAAATCCACCAAGGACAGGCTGACACTAAAACATGGAAGGTCCTGGGCTGAGTCAAACCCCAGAACTTGATGAAGATATTGTGGGGTGATTTGAAATAGGCTGTGCATGCATGCAGGACACTCTTCAAATACCTCACAACTGAAACTGAGGAATTGGGCAAACTTTCCAATTGTTAGCATACAAGAAGCATGTGGACTGTTAAGTAGCAGTTAAAAACTTTCTTTTTTAAACAAACCTTTTGTTGAATGGCATTTCTTAGAGCCCGAGGAGAGTATGTGCGATCATCGTCATTACAAGCAGAATGCAGATCTATTTGGAGAGGAATACCTTGGAGAGAATACCAAATCTGCTTCCTGATCTGTTGAAAAAAGAGTGGTTTGCATCCGATAATTGAATAAAACAGTTAATTTTAGTGTGACTTTAAAAAAAAATTATTTGTGGTTAACAAGTTCCATTTTACGCCATTTAAATTTGACAAACCGGAGGTTGTTGACATTCTTTTTCCTGTTTGCTACGACTGCAATTGTGGAGCTTGACCCGACCAAAGCCTGATGGACTGGAATGGAGCAGAAAATTGGACTTGTTCCGTATTTTGATAAACGACAGAGAGCGATTCTGCTGATGATGCCGTTCAGAGAAGTCACGGAGAATGTGGAACTGTTCTCATTAATTAAAATAACGCAGTTGCTCCGTCGGTCGGACGTGGACGTACAAGACCGCAACGGAGCAGTCGCGGAGGATGTGGAATCTGGGGGTTACACTCCTATTTAGCTTTACTGCCATAACTGCTGCTACACTTTATGGAATAAGTGTAATTCCAAACCTATTTGTCATGTCTGTGAGTCTAAACGTCAACAGGGAAATAGAAAGACATTACAATCACTAAGTGACAAAGGATCCTTCTTTCCGTGTAATTCCAAACCTATTTGTCATGTCTGTGAGTCTAAACGTCAACAGGGAAATAGAAAGACATTACAATCACTAAGTGACAAAGGATCCTTCTTTCCTCAGAGGGTGTGAGAGATCTAACAAGGTGGGGTGCTGAGCAGCGGAAACTATAACAGTCATTGCACCATGTGCCAATTATTTCACATTCTTGTGATGGGTAAAATACCAAAAAAGCACCTCCGCCCCACCCCTCAGTGTTCACTCCTCCCTGCCTCGCTCCAGCTACCACGCTCGGCTTCCTCCTCAGCTCTCCGTATACATTGATCAGAGCAGAGGGGTCTTGTTAACTGAGCTTCGTCCATGTGTTAAGACCAACAACGTGAAGAAATAATAATGAGCAAACCCACACAAGTACTCTCTGGCTTCTTCCTGACCTTAGCACACTGTTAGTATTCCCTTATTCCAAATCATCCAATATATTACTCCTGCAGGAAAAGAGAGGCACAAAGTAGGTGGTAGGACAATATGTGTGAACCTGAAGCACCTAGACCTGCACTGCAAATTATAGAAATTACAGAAGAGCTCTTGTACTTTGCAACATGAATCATCAAAGACTGAGGGCAAAGACAGAACATCTACACGTGACGGATTAACTGAACTAGACCAGTCATAGCAGCATATGGTGGCTAGTAGTCACAGTTGCTGTTTGCTTTTGTATTTTTTAGTACAAAGTCTCAATAAAAAAAAAAAAAAAAAGTCTGGCATGTCAGCATAAGTTTTTTTCATAAGTTAATGATTGAGTGCCATCCAGCCAACTTTTAGCAGCTTGTTGCCTAGCATGAAACTGTTTGAGGATGTAAGCTTCACAAGCACCTTCAAAGATCCATTGATATCTGCATTTTAGGATCATGAATAAATTCATACATCAGCCAAAAAGACATCTGAATAAGCACTGTTCATTTATAATAAGAAAACATATTTGCTGTAGAACTTGAATTTTCTCAAACAGAGATTAATGATGTATCCTGACCACAGAATTATTTCTTTTGGAGAGAAAAGGTGACAATGCAATTTAGATTCACAGCAGTTTGCGACACAACAGTTTTTACTTAAAACGGCTCCTTTCATCTGTGTCTTTTATGGAAATAAAAATAGCAATTTTCATTGAGAAAAGTTTCTATATATATGAAAAAAAATAGTCTGAAAGATATCCGAAAAACTAAACAACAGAAATAACCATACAGGCAGAGGGAATAATGCAAATGCTAATAATTGCATGCGTTAATTTCAACTTTAGAGTAGCACAGGTCAAAATATGTAACTAGGCCCCTTTAATCTCAGACAAAGCTAGCCCAAACATACACAGAAATGTGTTTTCATATTATGATGTAATTTATTGAAGAAGAAAAAAAGCTTTTCAAAACAATCTGTGAAAATATAACTGTCCCCTTAAATAAGCAGTTTTTAATTTTTTTTGGTAAAAAACTTCACTGACCACACCCAGGCCTGATTACTGTCTGATCTGACCTGGAAAACAAGAACTGTCATGAATATCACCTGTCTTATCAAAAAGCAGACATCATGCCCCGAGCTAAAGAAATTAGAACAAATGAAAAAAGTAATTGATTTGTATTACTCTGGAAATGGTTACAAAGCAATTTGTAAGGCTTTTGGACTCTAATCAATCACAATGAGAACCATTATCTGTAAATGAAGAAAACATAGCAGAGTGATTAAGTCTTCCCAGGAGTGGGTGGCCTTCTGAAATTTCTCCAGAGGTGCATTTACGACTCATCCTGGAGGTCAAAAAATAACTCAGAACAACAGCTCAAGTGCTGCAGACTTCACTAGGCTCAGATAGCATGAATATCTATGGTTCAACAATAAGAAAAAGGAGTCAAAAACCAAATTAATAGGAGCTCCAAGGCTATAACCACTGCTAACCAAAACAAATACTAAGACCTGTCAAGCCAAAGGAAGTCATATCTTTTTTATTAACTGATGATGGTTGGTGGCATAAGGGTTCCTTTGAAGGGAAGTCCTATTCTATAATGTAATTTCTTAACCACTTCTTCTCTAGATTTTTCATAAGAAGGACCAAAGTATGCTGCTTTGTAGTATGCTGGGGGTTGGTGTAATAAACAACCAAACATTTTGACTTATCCACTTATAGCTTTGGCATCCTTCAGCTTGGACTACAAAATTGCTTTGAGAAATAAAAATGCTGGATTCGCAAATTGGTAAGCTGGAAGTCTTTGACCTTGTTAGCAGCTCCGAAGCAATTACTGTGATGTAATAGTTAAAAAACGTAACAGGAATAGAGAAAAACTTGAAAAACAGGACCCAAACAGAATATAAAGATATCTATGCAGCTCCTAGGCAGACTACATTCACATTTTCTGCATTCCTAGAGACTCTAAGAACACATCAAAATGTATTTAAGGGCTAACAAAGTATATGTCCCCTTTAAGTATTGAAAACACCAATAATTGTGATTCAGCCTCAATGTATGTATCCACAATTTCAGCCTATTGTTCCTTGTATTTACCCATTGGTTTGTGATTGCTTGGCCCTAACACTGGCAACTTTATTATTTTGTAGATATTGATAGTCTGAAGTATTTTCAGACTATCTGTCTGTGAGTTTCCCGAGTTGAGTGATTACCCGTTCATAACCTCAGAATTGTTTAATTAACCCCGTCTTTGGGAGTATTTATGTATCACCCGCTTCTGGGTCTTTGCCTCGTCACTCATTACAAGCAGAAAAAACATTCAAAAGTCATATCAGTGACAGACATCACTATGCAACTGACATTATATAAAGAGTGTTAATACTGGCCTTGATGCTTAAATGTCAAGTGTACTGAAAAGAACAAGGGTGGGTTTCATTGCATTCAACTATGTAATGTGCTAGCTTCTGAAGTTTTAGCCTCACTTTAAATATTTGAAATTCAAAGAAGTCGATCTATCGGTTTCCAAAAAAAGCACATTAAAGAAACCAAAGCAAGTACAGATAGAAAATATTGCATTATTACAATTGCATTAAACAATAAAAGTCTTCATACTGAAGTTAGTCGAGTAGTGGTAAATTGATGGATTCTGCAAAGCATTGAACAATGGCACTGCAGAAATTAGAGGAAAATGCACATGCTCAGAAAAAAATTAATTTACGAAAAATAGGCAGAAATTTACAAAAAATAGAAAATATTTTTTCAGTGCACGCCTGTGTAGTTCCTTCCTGTTGTTGTTCCTTTCCACTTTGAACTTTCTCTCCTACTTTCATTTGTTATTGCAACATCAGTGATACCCATGACAGAGTAGCTTGATAGACCAGTTATTACAGGCCTGTAAAAACTAACCAATCACTGCCATTCACACCGAAGGGCAGGGATTTGCCAGAGTTTCAGCCCTGCTCTCACCCTCTCTGTCCCTAAAGTTCTGGGGGTATCACCTCAGCTATTGGTTGTTCCACATTTCAATCATTGTGACGTGCTCACGTAACGACAGTGCACGTGCACATTCTGTTAGTTTCTGCTCAGGGCACAGAAAACAGATGTTGGTCTGTATATGTGTCCCTGATAAAAATCAGACAAGGGCAAAGCAAGTGTGGGAAAACCAGGAGATGGAATTGTGGTTGAAATGTGGTGATCACACATAGGAAAACCTGGAACGCTATTGGCAAGAGCTTTTATTAATCTGGCCCTGACTGAGTGGCTGTGGAGCTTTTAAGTTGTGCAGGAACCAGGTGCAATGCATGAAGCTGATTGCAGTGGAACAACTAACAGGTGTGAGACATGAGGCTAATTACAGCGAAGCAAGTGAATGTGAATTCAAAAGAAAGACTGGCACAATTTATGACATGATGTTTTGGGTATATTTACTCTTACTCTTAGTTACACTAATCTCAAAAGAGAGAATTTTACTTAGTGAAGTGAAGAGATAGAGGTATCTAAAGCACAAAAATGACAATTAAAATGTCCCACATTGAGGGACCTAATACATTTAATCTGAAAATTGCGCTGATTGAATAGAAGAAAAGGGGACCTGGGGTAACTTTAAACGCAAAGTCATGCATTAATATAGCAAACACTCAAGGGGTGTTACGTTATTTTTTCGGGACCGGGATTATTTGTAATGGATGTTAGAAAAATGGGCTCATATCTATTGGATGTCATATATCTGTTTGGGCTGCACTGTTACATGACGTTCATAGGGCTATGGGTGACAGACATTTACAAGTTTAATTTAAGAGAGCCATGCCCTCCAAAGCGAAGATAAATTTTGATGAATACCTATGATGCTGGCTTGAACACAGGGGATATGGCAATTCATGATTAGAAATTGATTTCTTTGTCTTTACCCCCAGGTTTAATTGCTGAGGTTTTGCATTTGGTCAGGACTGTAACTGCATATATAGTCAGTCACAGCTCTGGATTCTTTGTTTTGTCTTCCAGCAGGTTTGATCAAGCTGCTTAATTATCTTTAATAGTAGAATACATGCCATGTTTCTGCTGTAGAAGTTGGATTATCTGTTTTGGAGGGCTATCAAAAAAAGAAGATATAATACACTGGAAGTTAGGGCTAATGATTAGATTCACTGCTGTAATTCTTATTAGATCCCAATAAGTTCTCAGAAATTGAATTATATCATGAAAACAATTACTTTGTGTAATGTCTTCTGTAATCTTGAAAACAATTATACCAAAGTGTTTCTATGATTAAACCTAAATCAAAATTCTCTTACTTTGGCTCTTGTTGGGGACATTGCTGTGTCTAAAACGTTTTCCTATCTTTTGTGTTTATTCTCAGGTAGATTGTACATCACAGCAGTTACCATTAAGCGGTTAGCGGCTTATTGGGCAAAACAAATCACATGACATTTATTTATCTAGCATCTTTTTTACCAAACAAACTCTCTGGTGGAGGGCCAAAACAAAAAAGAAAAATAAGTGGAGTTTTTATGCCGTTTTTAAGTCTAATGCGTCGGTTTCTTTGGCATCCCTGGTAAATGAAACAGGGCAGTGCTTCAGGGGCCCGTTCTTTGTACGTTGCTTAAAACATCCAAGATCAAATGAGACATCCAAGATGATTTCATCCAGCTAACTATGATCCGGCTAATTGGGTTCTTCGAACACACCTGTTGTTTATGATTAGTATCGCTGGATTGAGTTATCTGAGATAACTGCACGTTCATGCGTTTGTTTAAAAGGGGAAATGTATCGATAGTAGAAACATTGATCAGCAACGCTGCTATTGGCTGTTCAGCATAGCCAAAGAACGTGCACAGTTTTTCTCCCAAGCGGAACAAGAGCTTGTAATGGAAGGTTATGCCGATTTTGAGTCATTAATTAAAACAACAGGGAACACTTCAAAGTCTGCTAAAGCCAGGAGAGAGGGCTGGCAAAAAGTAGCAGACGAATTACATGCATAAGTGCTGTCCATGGTAAATGTTCACTTTCTACAGTATGTATTTTTGCATTTTAATAATTTCATATTTACTTTGTTCTTTTATGTCAGAGCCTCCACCGGACCCACTAGAACATGGGGACAAGTAAAAGTGAAGTACAAGAATATGTACAAAATGGTAGCCTTTAATTATTATACTTTATTGTAAAAAGACACTTTTTCCTCTTTTTAAAGGCCAACGTTAAATGATGTGTTTGTCTGTTTATAACACCCACCAATAAAAAGCCTGAAAAAAACAGGTTCTTTTTACTTTTGTTGCATGAGGCATGTTTCACCCTTTCTTTTTCTTTCACAAAATGACACATAGTGCCATCCGTTCCCTATATAAACGGCATCTTCAACAAAAAATGTAGTATTTTGACCTGAAAAAACACAAATTAAGAGGAGAAATTGAACTCCACAACTTGAATAAGAGAAAAATTGCACTAGAGATCGAGTTGCTTCAAAAGGACCTTCAGAGGAAGTTCTAATACACCATTTGACAGTAGTATTGCTGACTTTACATAACTATCTCTTATTGCAGGCAAAATATGACTTGCTGGCTTTTCTTTATAAAACTTTTTTTAAATAAAACGACAGCAACTAAGCATTATTTGTTTCGTCTTTTATTAAAAATTAAAAAATGGTGTTCCACAATTCTGTCCCGTCCTCTGCCACTAGGTGGCCCAAGTGAACCGGCTGGAAAGACTTCCCTATCTCCTCCGCTTATAAAGCCGCGATCTAATCCTGTTTACATGAAATAAGCCTGCTCGCGAGCAGGTTTAAGGTTGCGCACATGTTGCTATGACAGCAAGTCCAGGATGAGTTTCGAAGAACCAAACGATCCAAGATCATGCCAAATCGTCAACAATCAAATCCAGCTAACTGAGTTAGCGACGTACGAAGAACGGACCCCAGGAGTAAAGGGCCTTCCTTCCTGCATCACATTTTCAATGACAACATCATGTAGACCACTTTGACAACATGTGTTCACATATAAACATGACCCTTTTCAGCCTTCTGCCCACCAAATTCTCATAACTTCAGTTCTGTCTGAAAACATTCAGGTTCATTACAAAACACCAGCTTGTTAACCCACCAGAGCATGTGCCACATTATGTGTCACATAGCATATTTGCAGTTGTTACCATCCACATATTTACATCAGTCCCTTCCAAACAAAGCTCAGATTCCAATCAGTAATATTTTGGCTGCATTTTAGGCTTTGTTGTTTATTGATGTCCTCAAACACACAAGGTTTAATTATGGGTAATATGTTGTTTTTAATATCAAGATTTGTGATATCCATGATCATCTGGTTGTTTTAGGTGACTCAGAAAATTTTATAATATTTAAGTCATTTTTTCTAGCTTCAATCGTACTGCAATTGAGAAAATATCTTGGATTTATTAAGAAATATAAACATTTCAACTGCCATCTTGACCCACTTCTTGTAATTCCAATCCAAAATAAATCTGGTTGAACAGTTAGTCTGTTTTTAAGGCTACACATAGTAAACAAATCAGAAATTATCTGCAGAAAGCATTTGACTCTGAGCTTTTAACCACACATGTGCCTCCTGATCAGAGTTCTGGCTTTGATATAGTATATATTATCATATTTATCCCCCTGGTCTACAAGATCTGGGTGCGGTTTATGCAGCACGAGTCCAGAGAAGGGCCAGATACATTGACACTGATCCCACCCACCTTTGGCAATGCACTGTTTGGCCCACTTCCATCAGGTAAACAAGTCAGAAACATTTAATCAAAAACTAATGGACTCAAAAACAGCTTCTTTCCAAAAGCTGTAAGGGCTATAACCTCCTGCTGAGAAGTCTGTGGTCTGTTACATGTTACAAACACACTACTGTAATGCCTATTTGCACACACTAATTTCTCAGGGAATGTCTAATAGCACAGTTCTGTAAGTGCATGTTTAAGATTACTGCACATAATTTATTGTGGGCATTAGAGTATCATTGAGGGCACAAAGAAAGTCTAAGTCTAAGTCTATATTGTTCACAAAGGGACTGATGTTGGATTTTTTGGACTCAGATACAAATCTCATGAGACCCTAAAGACCATTTGTATGCTTTAAGCTTCTCAGGAAGTGTGTTTGGTCAGTGTAATCAAACAAACAGTGCTTAGGGAAGAACTAAAAAGAGCCTGGAAGGTGAAGACAACAGGAGTCCACATGGTCATCAGAGCACATGGGGCCGTAACCCCCTCACTGGAGAAGTGGCTCCAACAGATACCTGGAGACACATCTTAGGACCAGCTAAGATACTACAAAGAACCCTCAAGCTCCCAGGCCAATATCTATCTATCTATCCTGACTAGATCGAGATTTTATATATATATATATATGTATATAAATATATATATATATATGACAACTTGCATTTTGACAACTATCCATAGTTGTCAAAATGTTGGTTTTTATTGTTGCTATTCTGAATTTAACAACAGCAGCTCCAACAAATGTCAATAAACAAACAAAAATAATGGGAGCACATAGGCAGAATTCACATCCGACTCACTGTTTGTTCCTTTGCAATATTAATGACATGTAGTTACTGCTTAAATATTGCAGCCACAACAAACTGTGTGCCAGTGATTACATAATCCTCTCTACACTGTCCACCAGATCCTTTTTCCCCCTATCTGTTTTGCAGATTTACATTCCTGAGTAAAAGGTTGTTTGCACTGAGAGACGGATGCCATCTGTTCAGTAACCACCAAGGGTATCCATCTGATCACCAACATAGCTGGCATGATAATGATGGATTGGCTGATTAGAAAATTATAATTGGAAATGCTTAACTCTTAACCTAGTTCAAAATGTGTTGAGAAGTTATTTAGGGATTGTTTTAGATTTTAATTTGTGGTTAATTTCTATAGTATTTATTTATCTGTGTTAGTGTTATACTCTGGGATATAATGACCACACCACTGACGTAGATTTTACAAAATTAAAATATATGTATACTATACAAGCTAATAAAAGTCTTAGGTGCACAATGAACCAGTAGGCCGATTTGTCACCCAACCTTTGGGTGTATGATGTTCAGCGAGATGTTAGGCAGTTTTAGTTAAACATTGGGTCAAAAACTGTGACCCACTTCATTGAGTGAATGAATACATTATATATTCAGAAAAGGAGGTTAAAATTTTTTATCTCTGTGAAAGCTGCAGGCCTGTAAAAACTTTGATCAATCACTGCCATTGACACCGAAGGCCAGGGTTGGTACTGCCCTCACCCCCCTCTGTACCTCAAGTGCTGGGGGTATCGCCATATCTATTGGTTGTCCCACATGCCAGTCATTCTGATGCGCTCAGGTAACCTCAATGTGCATGCACATTCATTGTTAGTTTCCACTTACTGGCTTCACATGTGCATTTCTAATGTTTATGTATCCGGCAAGGTTTGGTTAGCTTCTGTGTTAGCCCTTCATTGTAGCTTCATTGCTCCTCTCACCATATACTTTGAACGTAGTTGAGAGTCACAAGAAGCAAAACGCATACAAGTTTAAAAGAAGAAGATGAAGGCCTCAGTAGAAAGAAATAAGACCAGAGTGGATTTGGGAGATTTTTTCAAACGATCCCCCGAGGAACGGAAGAGCAGGTCAGATGGTCTTGCACATGCGCAGTTATTCAAAAAGGACTTGGGGAAACTTCCAGGAAGACTGAGCACACCCCCTCATACAGGGGGAGGTGGTAGAGGGTGTGGACAGCATAAAGTTCCTGGGCATTCATGTCTCCTCTCACCTCTCCTGGACTCCCACCTGGTAAAGAAGGCCCACAATTAGCTCTTCTTTCTCAGGTAACTGAAACAGAGGACTAAGCTGTTGAAAAACTTTTATAGCGCTACCATAGAAAACAATTTGTGACTCAGTGTGGCAGTTTGGTGCAGGAGAGGAAAGCTTTAGCATAGGTGGTGAGGACAGCACAGGGGATTGTATCATGCTGTCTACAGGACCAAGACACAGTCTCTCCTGCAGAAGTCCAGAAAAAGGCCAGATGTATTGCCACAGATCTCACCCACCCGGGCAATGCACTGTTTTTCCCACTTCCATCAGGGAAACCTTTCAGCAACATTAAATCAAAAACTAATAGATTTAAAAACAGCTCCTTTCCCAAAGCTGTAAGGGTTATCAGTTTTTAGAGCGTAGAAAAATGTACTTTCCACCACAGCCTTTTAACTTTCCAACTGTGGTTCAACAACAGAATTGTCAGAAAATAATAACTAGGAAGGACAACAAAGGGATTCTGGAATTTAGTAGCTCATCTGTCGTGGCTAGATCTAGTTTTATTTCCTTCTCAAACACACAAACACATTGGCATGTGTGGATGATCAATAAATAATCAAGCACCAGAGGAAGACTTTTTGTATCCCACTGTAACCAACAAAGTGTTTTGTTGTTAAATTATTTTTTTGGAGGAGTTTTGTGACTTTGTTTTCAAACCCAACAAAAAATGGCCCACATCTTTCTGAACAAATCACCTCCACAGCTCAGTTTCAGTGTATGTCATAGTGTGCTCATTGTGTAGAGTATGATGTTTAGTCAACATTTAAGGCCAATTTGATTTGCTGTGGCGACCGGCGTAATGTCAGTTTTTTTTTTTGAGTGGCAGAGAAGAAATTAATTACAGCACACTCCATACATTTTGGCACTACTTGTGATGACAAGCAAAAGGTCTTCAAATAAATTAATGTATTACTCCAACAACATATTATCATGCTGAGGTAAAATCTTATTGTTACAATCTGTAAGACTAAATTTTGTTTTCAACTTTACGTTATTTTCTAATTAGGTGAACAGTTATGTATTGCTTTGTGGTTACCTTGGTTTTAGCCATGTTCTGTTCAGTTACAGATGATCTATCGCTGCGTTTCTTTTGTGTTGGTTTTAGAGTCTTTGTTTTTGACATTTATTAGATTATTTTGGCCATGCTTAAATACTGTCAGGGCAAACTAAAGCAGTTTTTCCTCCCACATTCTCTCATCAGTTCTTCGTTTTCTCTTGCCCAGTAGTCTCAAACTCCAGTCCTAGAGGGCCGATGTTCTGCAACCTTTACATCAGGGGTGTCAAACTCATTTTGGTTGAGGGGCCGCATACAGCTTAATCTGATCTCAAGAGGGCCACATGAGTAAACTCATTGCAAGATTAAATAGAACTAATAAATGTGGACTTGTTGATTTTTATATTAAGTTAATTTCACTTTTACACAATATATTATGAATAACCTCAGCGTTTTTAAGAAAAGTATGTGCAATTTCAACAATACTTTTACTCAGTTAAACATTTACTTGTGCATTATGCATAAGAACTGATCACAGGGATTATACAATGTTGAAAAACATTTATTCACATTTTTTGGAACTTAAAAACACTGTCCTGCATGACAGAATACATCAAACAGATAAAAATTAAGAAATGATTTGAATTTTTCCACATCTGAAGCTTAATCTGCTAATTAAAACACAGCGCCCCTCGTGGACAATATAGGGACTGCATATTTTCAATTAAACAAAGTACATGTTTTTTTCAATAATTGTTTTATCATTCTCTTCCTTTTATCTTTTCCACTTGTGAAAGTCAAATCTGATGAGCTCTTTGTGGCATCTTATTGCCACATTGCCAGACAGAAAACTGGAGAAAAAAAAAAAAAATCTTTTTTTTTTTTTTTTTTTTTATAATGATAATGCATTTAGCCACAGGGCCGGACTAAATTGTTCGGCGGG
This sequence comes from Fundulus diaphanus, assembly GCA_037039145.1. NCBI lineage: Eukaryota > Metazoa > Chordata > Actinopteri > Cyprinodontiformes > Fundulidae > Fundulus > Fundulus diaphanus. Next base: position 23,296,327 of record CM073131.1, read on the forward strand.
CCGGATCCGGCCCGCGGGCCGTATGTTTGACACCCCTGCTTTACATGCATCTCTGCTTCAACACACCTGAATCCAATATAAGCTCATTTGCAGGGCTCTACAGAGCTTGACTGTACACTAGTGAAGTAGTTTAGCCATTTGATTCAGGTGGGTAGGGCAAGGGACACATCTAGAAGATGCAGGACACCAGCCCTCAAGGATTTAAGTTTGAGACCAGAGCTCTAGCCCCTTCCTCCCTCACAGCTGCTGCACATTCAGTTAACCAGACTCACCAGGTGAGGTGATTATTTCTGTCATGACCTTGTAAGGATGTGGATGCTTAAAAATCAGGGCCCGTATTCAGAAAGATTCTCAGGCCTTGTCTACACGGAGACAAACATAGTAAATTTCCATAAATGATTAGGAGAAAATAAATAAACGATTAAGAAAAAATGTACATCCCCATGAGAGGATGCAGCACAACTGAAAAGGCTATAGTAAGTATACAGGGCCGATTAGTGGCGCTGTGACATTGCCAAGGAAACATGCAAAAAACACTGGGCATGCACACCACATCCCTGTGGACAGCCTTTGCAGATACACCTGTCATGTGAACGGGGCCTCAGAGTCCTCTCAGAGAGCCCCTATCTTAGCCTAAAAATTCCTGCCAAGTAGTCTTAGCTTAAGAGTGATTCAGATAGTCGCTGAGAGTGACTCTCAGCAAGGAGACGATAGAATTCCTACCTTAGTGAGGAAGTGTAGTTGACCCTGTCACTAGGAGTGATGCTGTCGTCTAAGAGCTGCTGATGGTTTGTTCAAGAAACAATATAAGAAAAAGAAAAAAAAAAACACAAATGCACTCCTAATAATGAATGGAGAGAAATCAACCGATTAGACTGGATTAATAAATGTGTGACATGATGATGAAAATTAAATGTTCAAATACATAAATAATTGTCACGCCGCATCAAAATGTTTGATTGCACCTTATTTACATCCACATTATTTTGATTTGCTTATTGTTATGTTTACTTGCCATACTGGCGATTTTACTGCCTCGTTTATTTGATATTAGCTTACACACACCTGTCACAATTTTACTGTGATTGCCTACTTGTATAGGGCAGCCATATTTGGCAAAATGAATGACATAAAATAGAGGAAAAATAGCTGGAGAAAACCAGGACAGAGGAGCTGCACCTTTTTCTGCCCAGCTCTGGAAGGAGAATAGAGGAGTGTTGAAAGGTAAATTGGTCCCACAATCACAGTGCAAAGAGGCAGACTTTGAAGAGCATTGTTGCAGATCAAAGTGTCTTTTTCTCTGCTTTTTTGCACCAGCCTGAAAAGGGAGAAGTGCTAAATGCAGCAATAAAATGCCAGAGAGGAGATGGCATTACACAAGTCTTTTTCATCTTGTCTCGATTGTGTACTTATGTATATATTTTCTGCAACTTTTTCCAATAGGTTTAAGATGTTTGTTATTGAGAGCATTTTGCAGTCTGTAAATATTCTAAAAAATCCTCTGTACTTTATTTTTACTAAATTATTATGTTATTTATTTTTAAATCCTGTTACTATCATACTCTGTTGTCATTTACTCCTTTCTAGAGTTGCACTGCTCCAGGTAGCTGCATGTTAGAGTAGCGTTGTTGTTTTTATTTTGCATTTCTTTTTTAAGGAACTTGATTTCCTCCTTTTTGTGGCTCAAGTTTGCTTTTTTTAGATGGTTTTTTCAACTGGGTTCTATGCTCTGCTGCTTGAAGGATTTCTGTTGGTGTTTTTGTCATTTTTGGGACATTTGTTATGATGTATAACCATAGCACCCAGTTGGTTTTGTACAACCAGGAGCAGCTGATTAACAACTTAAAAGCAGAAATATTACTTCAACTACATCCCCAAATCCCAGATAAGTTCAAAAGGAGGAGCCACGGATGAGGAGCAGGAACATGGAGAAGAGAGAGAAGGAGAAAATTTAAGTCATCTCTTCCATCAATTATTACAGGCAATGTGAGATCTTGGGGAAACAAGTTGGATGAACTCCTAGTCTTAACAATGACCCTGCCAAAATATTGGGAATGCAGGATCATGTGTTTCACTGAAACATGGCTGCAGGATCATATCCCTCACTCCTGTGTGTCAGGTTCCCTGAGGAGTGGACTTGTTTTAGTTAATTGGACTCACCTGTGTTTGATTATACCCAGTGTGTACTTAAGTTCCCTCAGTTTGTTTCCCCATTGTTGGGTCATTCTGTGTTCACCTGCTGTGCTCTGCCTGCATCCCCCTGTGTTCCGTGTTCTTCCCTGTGCCGTTGCTGCCTGCAAGTGATGTTACGTTATGTGCCGAGGCTTCGAGGCGTGTGTCGAGTAATGGAGGGGGCGTTTCCGCAATGCGCGTATCGAGGCTTGCTTCATTTAGGAGAGGAGCCGAAAACGATGACGTCCGAAGCCTCGCTGCCCGGCTGTACCACGTGACTGCTTCGGGAAGTGGTTCAGATTTCGGCGCGGGGTTTGACAGCTTTAGAAACCCCACAGGCTCCATTCAAAATGTGGGTTGTTGTAGGCGAGTTGCGGTCAGTTGAGAGAGTGGATAGAGTTTTGATAGTTTGGATAGCAGAGTTTGGATAGTGGTTATTTAGTTTGAGACAGTTAGTTTGGTGTTTGGAGAGTTTAGGAGAGAGATAGATAGATAGATCAGTGCTCTCAGCTATCACGCATTGACCGTCACTGACTTCACACGGTCACACGCAAACATAGCATTTTTCACGCATAAAAATCCCAACGCCCATCTGGGCAGCCTTCTGCTGAGATGTTTCAGCTTCTTTCACAGCTTGTGGCCATCAGTAATTCCTGCTGCAGTTCATGTTAACAGAGCAGCAGGAAGAGCGATCAGAGTTATGAATAATTTTAGTCTTAACCAGCGGTGAAAGTGAGCCGGTAAGGTCCTGTACTACGTACGCAGGAGGGGAGGGGGCGGGGGAAGAGAGCTGCTGCCAGATATTGCCTTCATTCAGAACCAGTGATGGCTGCACTCTGGATCATAAAACAGTTCTGCTAACCAGAGGCAGTTTAAAACGCTACGTCTGTTTATAAGTTGTTTTTATTAATTCTGCATTTTTTAACTACATGCACCGTATTTCTGTGCCTTAGCGCTTGCTCCTCTCCCCCCTCCTTTCCCTCGAACCCAGGGGCTTTTATCACCGTTCACCATTCAAAACGTGAATCACTACGTTTAATGTCCTCACACCCGTAGCAAAGTGTGCCAATTAAAGTCACTAGGAGAGTTATGGCTGTGTTTCATGATCTTTTGTTTTAAACAAAACAGAACCGTGGCGCTTCGGTGCGCTGCTGCCTTGCGCTTTTTTCAGGTGCGTAAAGACGCAGCGGGAACCTCTGTGTGCTTCAGTGTTGCTGCTGAGGGGAAAATGTGGGACCGTATAGTACTGGGCTAATCATTGGTCACAGTACCCCAATCTGTACATACTTGCACTTATTTATTTATGCACCCCGGCATCATCTGTGCCATGTGAGCGTGTCTTTTCAAAGGCTGGAGAAGTAGTATCAAAAAAGAGAAATCATTTGAAACCAAAAACTGTGGAGAAATTGTTGTTTCTTAATAAAAATGCATGTAATCATCCATGTTACACAAGCATTAGCCTATTCCGGGGGTCGGCAACCCGCGGCTCTAGAGCCGCATGCGGCTCTTTAGCGCCCCCCTTGTGGCTCCCTGGAGCTTTTTTAAAAATGTGTGAAAATGAAAAAAGATGAGAGGGAAAATATATTTTCCATTTTAGTGTGGTTTCTGTAGCAGGGAAACCCCGAGACAAACATTCTCAATGTTTTCCAATGATGAAAAATGTGTAGAATACATATTACATTTCAAAATATGTATTCTACACGGAGATCTGCGTCATAAGCTGCAGCACACGTTTCTTGCAGCTCGATGAAGCGCCAGGCAGGTCGCAGTTGTAAACAAACCGGTGGGTGTGTGATGAGCCATTGATCCCAAAGGGAAAAAGAGAGAGATAGCTGAGGAGAACAGAGTTCTTGGACCGAATCATTTGCTTTCATTGGCGATATCATAGTAAATTGGGCAAAAGACGGCTATTTCTGCCCTGCGATGGACTGGCGAGTGTTCCCTCTAAGCTGCGCGCGTGCGTCATCGCGCACAGCATGTGGCTTCAGCGCGCACAGCAAATATATGCTGCGCAGAAAATAAAATCCAAGCTGAACTGTAAACAAAATAATAATAGACTAAGTTGTTTTATACTATTTTGCAACTCTCTTCAGTCTTGACAAGGTGTTCCGCAGCCCGCTCTTTGAGCACAGGTGCTGATCGAAGCGCACCGCTGATTGGTGGGTGGGGCAGACGCCTTTATAGTTTGGCAGGTTGCGGTGTGCGTCTTTGTTCTGGACTCCGTTAAAGAAAAAATTACCGAGCTACGCTGATTAGAAAGAACAGGTGATATCAGTCAGGTAACTAACTAAACACAGCGTCCAACCAACTATGACTTCAACGCGAGCATGAGCATGAAAGAAGCCCTGATCAATGGAATGCAGATGACGTGCTTCACCATGGGAACGATGGTGCGCATTTCCCGCGAGTGGAATTGGAAATTTTTAATGAAGGCATATGGAGAATATTTAACCATAAGAAATAATGCTGTTGCTGCTGAAAAAGCGAGTTGGCTTGTTATTTGATGGAGAATTAAAGCTGTTTTATCACACTTCACTAATTCAACACAAAAGGGGGAAGTGGGGAGGGCGCATTGATTACAAAAAGCATTGAAAGGACATGGCAGCCATTCTTGATGAAGTTTAATCAGGTATGGTTAAGTCCTAAGTTTTGTTATGTTTACAGTTTACACATACTCAACTAAATCATTAATTGGCTATATTCAACATATGCAATTAATACTGGGATGGTGTGAGTTATTGAATAACTGATATGTTCATCTTTTTGCAAGCATTGGTCACCCATCCTTCTAAAAATTAGTTGACATTAATTGTCTTGTAAGTGTTTAATTTGTGCCAACCTCACTTTATATTGTTCATATAGGCTATATGTATATTTCCAGCTGAAGTAAAGGTAGTGTTATTTAAGTGAAGAAATGTGCAGTAGCACTAAGAGTGTTGGGGGGAAAATAAGTGAATGGAAACTAAAATATATGAATAGAAAAGTAGAAATGGAAATGCCAAAATTTGACACAGAATAAATTATTGCTTTCATTCTGTAAAGATCTGTTATTAATCTTGTGGGTCTCTGACTATGAACACCTTTAAACTATAACTGAGTGCAGCAGTAACATTCCTGACTCTGAAAGATTTTCTACGTCTCTTATGTTATTAAAAAGCTGTTGTTGGTATATAAAAAAAGGAGCAGCACAAAGAAATTTTTCAGAACTGAGAGCGTTCCCTCCTTGTGTTAGAAAAGCGATGTGTGCCTGAGAATATTGAAATAAATCATCTGAGGACCCCAAAGTGCTTTACACTGGTCAATCATTCACCCATTCACACCCTGACGGTGGTGAGCTATGCTAGTAGCCACAGCTGCCCTGGAGGCTTCACAACACCACATGCTTGAGCTAAATCTCACTGCAGAAAATGTAAATAATTTAATGGAAACAAGAGTGGAACTCTGAAAGATGGGCACATTTCTCAGTTCTTCCTTAGTAGGAAGAGCTGTATAGCTTATAAAAATAAGCTATACAGCTCTTTAAAAAAATCCAAGAATTTTGTCTTTTTCATGTAATCGGGCTAAATCAGTTTTATCTAAACTAAATAACCTAAAAGAAATTATTGCTGTAACTTGATTCTTTTATTAAACCATGTAGCTTGATATAACCTCAGGTTTGGGACAGATGTAATGTACCCTCAGTGTGCTCATGTGATGTTACTCACAGAGGTCAAGTGAACGCTCAGGGAGTTTGTGTGTTTGCTCAGACACATGGAAAATTAGGGGGAACATTGCTGGCGACTTGTCCAGGGTGAACCCCGCCTCTCGCCCATTGACAACTGGAGATAGGCAACGGCAGCCCTCAGGACACCACAAGGGATAGACGTGTTTAAAAAGGGATGGATGGATGGATGGATGGATGGATGGATGGATGGATGGATGGATGGATGGATGGATGGATGGATGGATGGATGGATGGATGGATGAACTGGGCTATTTTTTGTCTTGAAACACATACATCTTACGGGCGCAGCCATGATGAACTGGTTGAACTTGCACGGCTGACAATACAGCGATCTGATTGGCTGAGCAGCAAAACTCGAATCATGTGACCTCTTGATCCGGAGCGCAACAGTTTATATTTTATATTAGCTATAACTTATTAATATGCAAGTAAAAACATGGGAAAACATGGCCTAATTTGCACAAAACCAAAGAGAAGAGGATAATGCACAGATATTAAGCTAAAACTCTATTGTTTTATTTTATATACGTTACCTTTTTAAAGGGCTGCTGTTTTATTGCACTCTGTTGTCCAAATAAGGGGTGCGGGGGTGCGGGGGGTGGGGGGGTTGTTGTGTTAGTGAGCATAAAAGATAACTGCACTTTATTTCCATGGGGAGGTCTGAAGTTGTAGGAGGCCTATTGTACATGTTTTATTGTTGTTTTTTTTAATCCCAAACATGAAAATTACATAAAAAACTAATTTCTTCATTAATCATCAACACAATGAAATATAATACGTTAATATTGTTATAGAAGTTAAATTTAAAGCCTCATCATAGAGCAGTATAGTCAAGTGATGCTTTATTCTCTCCAGGATGCGCTGCAAGGAAAATAAAAATTAAACATGAATGCTCATTATGTATTTGTAGCCTACTTAGCCATTTGATAGTAGGCTAACATAGCTAATATAGACACAGCACATGTTGCCTTTATTATAAGGCTTATATCAGACTTTACATTTTTTGCGGCTCCAGACGGATCTGTTTTTTGTTTTTTTGGTCCAATATGGCTCTTCAAACATTTTGGGTTGCTGACCCCTGGCCTATTCACTACCCCCTCCCTAGTTCCACAAGCACTTTCATTGCCCTCTGCCTGATTAAGCCCATGCCATTTTTCTAGAGTCACGGAAAAACATTATTACACACCATGCCATATCACGTCACTACTATTTAGGGAATAATTACACACAGAGAATACATTCAAACAATGTTTTATTATACACATGTGTATACAAAATTTATGTAGACAAATTATTTCGTCCTACACCTTTTGTGAAGTCATTCCCAAGAGCCATAATAGACAAAAATGCAATGCATCACACGTGTTAAGATACAGCTGGCTGTGATTATACACCTGGCCAGTAGGTGGTGTCGTGTGCAGATGAAGCATCAAGAAATGAACCCTTTCTCGAACCAGTTGGCTCAAGTGGTTCAATGCCTCATGAGGCTTCATCTCACCATCACTACTGCCTGCCTTCTGTAAGTCCTTACTTTCATTAAAATTATCCCTTTTTCACCACGCTCCTGCCTCCGCCCTGTTGCCGCCTAGGTCCTCATCTGCTAAACCATGACACTATGTCTCTCTGCTAGAATTTCTGACCATATATACAGACAAAGATTTAAAGAAGAGTGGCAAGAGCAAAGGTGCTGGATTGGCGATGATCGTGAACAACAGATGGTGTCATCCAGGACATGTTACTGTGCAATGTTGTCTGTGCAGACTGGATATTGAAGCATTAGCAGGTATTTTTTTCTTCCATATTATGTACCCAGAGAGTTCACCTGTGTTATTTTGACAATTGTCTATTTTCCATCATCAGCTGTTGCCGAAACTGCATGTAATGTCATCAGCTCAGTTGTTGCTAAGCTACAGACACAACATCCCAATGTGTTTGTGACCATCTCTGGTGATTTTAATAATATGTCACTCTGCTATACTTCCAACCTTTTAAGTTTTGCACCTGCTCAACAAGAGAAAGCAAAACTCTGGTTTTGTTTTATGTAGATGTCAAGGACTGTTACATTGTATTGTTTTCCTATTTTTTTTTTTAAAGGAAACCCCCTTTCCTGTCAGTAGGCTGATAGGAAAGGGGGTTTGAGAGAGGGGCAAAGACATGCAGAAAAGAACCACAGGCCAGAATCGAACACGGGTCAGCTACGTCGAGGACTAAGGCCTTGGAACATGGGTCGTGCTAACTACCCCTGCACCATCGGAGCACGTCCTGAACTCATACATTTCTAAAGCAAGACCTCCGCTTGACAGATCACAATCTTGTTTTTCTCTGCTCAGTATATAAGCTTCTTTTTCAGAGGCAACCTGCAGTGAAAAAAACTGAGTGGATAGAAACGCCAAAATTGAATAGCACCTTAAGGGTTGTTTTGAGGCAACAGACTGGGATTCACTGTGCCAGCCACATGAGCCTCTTTTCCATTAAAAGCCCCAGGATTTATAGCCCCAGGCTTTGGTTTCTCAGGGTAAGCCAAAGTCTGGGGCTTTTGGGGTTTCGTGTTTCCATCTGCCATTTATGTAAAACGGGTTATGATGTCTGGGAAGTTGTGAGGAAAACTGCAGTACCAATCCGGTCCAGCAAGTGGCAGCAAAAAGACACCATACGTTAAAGGCAGACTGAGAAGCTGTATCCGTGTCCTCCTGCCACTCCTCTGGACTCCTGACAAAAAAGGATGGACGACTTCTGCTTATGGCATTACACCTCCATAACCCCTTTCATACCGATCCTACCTTATTCCAAAATTTTTCTAGGTGAAAAATTTACCTGATTCGCGTGCGGTGTGAATGCACCATAACATATTTTACCGACTTAGCAACACACCCGCTGAGAAGCTGACTCTGGTAATTGGCAGCTCCTTAGTCAGAAGCATTCCATTAGACACACCAGGGACCATAGTCAAATGTTTTCCAAGGGCCACAACAGGTGATATCAAATCCTACCTTAAATTGCTGGCTTAGGATAAGCGTAAATACTGTAAGATTGTTATCCAGACTGGATTAAAATCTGATCTAAAAGATGCCAATAATGAAAATATTATAAAAATTAATGAGTCAACGTGAACCAAAAAATAAAACAAATGTTAGTTAATGACTTGATTTGAGATAATCAGATTGATTGATTTTTGTCATACAGAAACCTGGCTGCAGGAGGACTACGTTAGCATAAATGAGTCAACAGCTTCAAATTATATTCACGTTCCCAGAAATGTGGGAAGAGCAGGAGGAGCAGCAACCATCTTTCAGTCTGATTTATCAATTAATCCCAGGCCAATTAATAGCCAATAAATGTACTGAGGAGCATTAAATGCATGTACATTTTCTAAAGGAAACTTTCATTCTCACTGAAAAAGAAAACGGGGTCGGAACAAGTCAGGTGTGCTGATTCCAAAGGTGGAGACAATCACACGTCCATAAATAGCTGTGTAAAGGTTATTGTGGGAAGATGGCACCATTGGCACTGGTAAAGGACATCACCCATGGAAAACTGTAGAGGAGCGTGCTTTTAGAGATCCAACCGATCTGTTGGCACATGAGGATGGGCTTATTAGCCAGTTTAGATTGCTCAGGGGAATCACTTTTTAACATCCCCCAGCATGACATGTGGAAACTGGTAGGAAGCCCAGTTTCAAGTTTTATCTCCGTTGCAGTCTTTGGAACCTGAGCTTTTCTGAAGGAGCTGCCTGACTGGTCGGGCATACCACAGCCATCCCTAAGCTGTCCCCAGCCTGCAGTATAGGACGGCCTCGTTCACGCTCAGATAAAATTCCCCTGATGTGTTGCTCTCATTTCATTTGCAGCAAGGAACCAATTTCCAAATGTAATCAGAACTATGACTGCACTCATATTGCTATAAACCTGCTTGACTCAGGATTACGGAATACTATCAAAAGAATTACAATTATTCCCATTATAACAATTGTATTGGGAACAAAACCAGAGCAGGCTCCGTGCACAATGGCTGACTTCTAGGTAATTGTTTTTATGTAACATCCTGTCTCATTTTAAAAATCTAAAGTCCTTGACAAAGTGTGTGTGGGTGCAGACTTCCTCAGCAAAATAGCCAGTTAATGAGTTGCCACTGTCACTGAATAGCTGCCATTGCTGTTGGTTTGCTGCCATTCACTACAAATATCCCCCGAGATGCCTCTGTGACTGCCTGACAGCACCGTTGCACCTTTGTGATGTTTTTTTTGGCAAGTGGGTGCTTTCCTGGTATTTTTAGTGATTTGCATATGTATTTAGGGGTGGGGACAAGGCATCCCGTGATACACATGAATGTAATGATTATTTCCTGGACATCCGTATTTATCAAGGTAACATATGCAGTGACATGTCTATGCAGCTGATGTTTTTTGCGTGCCTCACGTTTAAAAATTTCTCATCACCACCTACTTTTATTATGAAAGCTGCCCAGTTTTTTATGCATTAGGCCCCTGGTGATCGTTAACTCTTGTTACTATACTTATGTTGTCCCAGTTGCTGCTTGTTATTAAGGAGACTTGTTGATCCCAGGATGCCAATCTTTGCAGCCTGTTGTATCACAAATGTAAACATGTAGAGTTTTGACAGTTAAAGTGGGACATTAATCGGAACTGTGTTTTTTGGTCAGATGAGACTAACACTGAGGATTTTTTTTTTTTTTTGCAAAAAAGCGCAGTGAAAGATCCCTCATCTGTAAGTACCAAAGTTGTGAAATGCTATAGAAGAATACTGGTGCAGTGTATCGTTAACAGCACTAATGTTTGATTTTCTTCTCAAATTCTTTTTTTATTGTGAGATAATACAGCTGTAAGAAAGATTTTTTTTTTTAAAAGACATTTTAGAGATTTTTTTTTACCAGAGGTGCCAATAGGTATGGATAATGCTGTGTCTGTATTTAACATCAATATAAATCTAAATAACATTCATGATTGGCAGTTATTGTGAAATATCTCAGCAGTTTTTGCCAACTTAACCAAAAACATATATGAATGCAGATTAAACATTAAACTAAAAAATTTGAATCTTTAAATCCACACCCCAAATAAACGTTGTTTATATGATCTTTCCTTATCCATTAAGAGAAGATGATAATATACCCGGGCTGTACATTGGCGTACACAGTTGAGTTTCCAAGTCAATCTTTTTTTACTTCTTGTCTCCATCTACCCTGTCAGCTGTCTAATATAACTCCTCATTCAGTAGCTGATTGACTCAGAACCACTGACAGACTGGCTGCTGCACTGTGGGGCTGAATTATCCCCTGAATTGGAGCATTTTGCATCCATGGTAAAAGCTTCCAGCCACTGTATGCGATGCATGCTAAACACTATGCAGAGTACGTTGTACTTTCAGTAAAATACCATGAGTGAAAGTGATGAACAGCAAACGTAAATGTAGATGTGGTTTGTATTTACAGCTACATGCATAATAAAAAAGAGCAGAAATGACACAATGTGAGGAAAAATATATTTTGAAACTGAGTCAGCTGCCAGAATGCTTTGCTTCTCTGTTGTTTTCTGTTTCCTGACATTGCCATGCTTAGAATATATAGCAAGGTATAACATTTAATCCACTGAGATGATGTCTTGGACTATCGTGAGGAGGGGAAAAAGCTGCTTCAGCAAACAGCAAAGTACAGGGGCCTTGACAAGTCACCCCCTTCCAACTCACTTTACATAGAAATAGCTGTCAAAATATAATTGCCTATTACGAATAGGAATATGCCCAGGACAAAAACACAAATATATGGAAGGACAAAGCAGCCCAGTGGAACAGACAGGGAAAGCATGAAATAAGATATTAATGTGAATGTAAATTGAAAGACACTGTTGTGATTTTGCAAATCAAGTAAACTCATGTCAGTTTCATCAGCTTTTAATATAAATGCCGGTGTTGATTGTCCTCTCCTTGGTTGAATCCTTAATAATGTTCTTTATTCATAGAGGTCACAGTGGTGTCTTGAAAGAGTTCATTTAGAAACTGGCATTTGTTTGTTTATGTTTTTGGACTGATCATTCTCCACTTATCTCAGTCATCTCCTTGCTATCGGGAAGCGGCCGGGATGAGAATAAGTGCCTCCAAATCCGAGACCATGGTCTTGAGCCGGAAAAGGGTAGAGCGCCTTCTCCGGGTTGGGGAGGATGTGCTGCCCCTAGTGGAGGAGTTCAAGTATCTTGGGGTCTTGTTCACGAATGAGGGGAAGATGGAGCGGGAGATCGACAGGCAGATTGGTGCGGCGTCTGCTGTGAAGCGGGCACTGTACCGATCCGTTGTGGTGAAGAGAGAGCTGAGCCAAAAGCTCTCGATTTACCGGTCGATCTACGTTCCTACCCTCATCTATGGTCACGAGCTTTGGGTCGTGACCAAAAGGACGAGATCCCGGATACAAGCGGCCGTAATGAGTTTTCTCCGTAGTGTGTCTGGGCTCTCCCTTAGAGATCGGATGAGGAGCTCAGTCATCCGGGGAGGACTCAGAGTAGAGCCGCTGCTCCTCCACGTCGAGAGGAGCCAGTTGAGGTGGCTCGGGCATCTGGTTAGGATGCCTCTTGGACGCCTCCCTGGTGAGGTGTTCCGGGCATGTCCCACCGGGAGGAGGCCCAGGGGAAGACCCAGGACACGCTGGAGGGACTATGTTTCTCGGCTGGCCTGGGAACGCCTTGGGATTCCCCCGGAGGAGCTGGCCCAAGTGGCTGGGGAGAGGGACGTCTGGGCCTCCCTACTGAAGCTACCACCCCCGCGGACGGACGGATCTCCTTGCTATCACTCATTACCATTATCTGCTCCACCTGCTGCTGTACTAATTATCATCAAGTCATTCCAGCCAGTACTATACCTATATATCCTACCTACCTCATCACCCCCTGCCAGAATGTCTCGTCTTGTCCCGCTGCTTGCATGTGGTTTTTACCCAGTGTTTTGTCGCTCAGCCTTCTGATCCTGTGGACCTGTTCTTGCCCGGTCCTCGCTAGCTGGTTTAACTAGTGCTTGTGTGTACTGCCTGGTTTGGGTTGTTCCTGGGGATTCTGTTTTGCTTTAGTCTCTGCCTGCATTGTCTGGTCAAGCCAGTTCATATCTACATCACCTGGTCAGCCTCCCTCTGTTGTATCCTGCCATTATCAGCCATTCATGCCTACCAATCGTCTACCTAATCTAAAATAAATCTTTTAAAACATCACTACTTCAGTGACATACGATTACAGTATGTTCTGGCCATTCATTGGTCATTGGTCGTTGTGCTCTGGCATAGCAATTATTAAGGACACGTGCTCTGGTTGCTACTACAGAAGATGGCAGAGGCTTACCGGAGGTGGTTGAAGAAGCTACTTTCCAGGGATTCACACTGCCGATTCCTTCTCTTCATGGAAGTTGAGGGTCAGCTCCTTCAAGATCTAGTTTCTGAGCTCTTCAAGGAGAGTGTATCAGAGCCTTCTGCGATTTTGATGGGGAACAGCCACATTCCATCACAGTCTTCTGGCTCTTCATCCTCTCCTCGTCGGAGACATCGAGGTTCGCCAGTCAGTCTTGTTCCCTTTGCTCCTGCAGAGTCTCCTGTCGTCATGTCTCCGAAGCAGCCTGTCCATGCTGCTGCTTCCTCATAATCGTTCATTCCTGTTGGACCCGTCCATTGCCAGCTGAGTCGTCCAGCACTTCCCCAATCCTGCGGGGTCAGCCGCATTACGATTACTGTTGACTCATCTTGCTCTCCTCCCACCTGTTGATCTGATGCACCTACAAGGAATTGGAGGACAAAATAAGAACTTCTGCTCCCCTCATTAAAAGGCTCAGCAAGACATTGTTTTGACATTATTCACCTTTGCTGGAGGAAAAAATAAAGGAACTGGAGGAGGCTCACTGGACTGCCTTAAAGGCATTTTATTACCACCCATCCTCACCAACCATTTTTAAATCTACCACAAGATGTCAGTCTCCTACCAGTATTCACTCCACTGAGCCTGTTCTTATCTTAGAGGTTCCGGAAGACATATTTGTCTGTCTTCCGGAACCTCTAAGATAAGGGCGTCGGCGCCGATGCCCTCAGGATATCCTGCTATGCCAGGAGGGTCCTCTGAGCGACCTGTCTGGGATCCAGATGCCCTGCCATATCTTTGTCTGCCTTTGGGCCGCCCTCCAGAGACCCTGCCATGCCTTGGACTGCCTCCTGGCTGTCCACCTGAAGTCTTGGTTTGCCCTTTTTGGGTTGTTTTAATTTTTGGACTCTTGCCCACCTTCCGATGGTCAGTGACCGGACAACACACACTGTACGAGCAAACCTGATTTATCAAAGATTTTTTTTATCGGTACGTGTGGTGTCTCTCAGGCTTATCGACTATCTTAAAATCTTGCTGTGTGAGCCAGCTTTTAGGGTCATTGTCCATTTATAAGACCCATCTTCCTGGCTGATGTCTTGAGATGTTGCTTCCGTAATTTCACACAATTATCTTTCCTCCAGATGTCAGCTGTTTTGTGAAGTGAACTACTCACTTTGGCAGCAGAACACCTCATACAACATAGAGTTGTCTGTACTTCCTTGCTGGGATAGCCTAGTTTTCCACTTTCTTACTCCAAATTTAATAATAGTCTATCACCATAGACTCCAATTTTAGTTTAATCGGACCATAGGATATGTCTCCAAAAATGTAAGGTTCTCGTCCCTGAGTGTGTGTCTAGATAGAATGGCTTCTTTCTCATTGTGTGGGCTTACAGCTGATGTTAATACATGAGTTGTTTCAATGCATCCACAGGTGTGCCCTCAGTTAGCTCAAATGACATCAATTAAGCATACAAAACCTACATTGTCCTCTGAGCTTTTCCAGAAAAAAAGCATTGAAATGTTAGTTTATGTGAACTTTTGACTTTGAGGAAAGTACTCAAAAAGTCTGTACAAACTTCTTTCTCTCATCATTCTGGCGTTTAGCAAATATAATTTACTTAAAAGGGGAGAATTTTAGTCTAATTAAATGTCAGACAGTGAGAAAAGGTTATGTCTCTTTATACAGCGTATGTAAAAATCTAGTTTCCACTGTATTAGTGTCTATTAGGGATGCTGAATGGGTCATATGACCTAGAGCGCCATAAATTCTAACCTAAAAAATGAGAAGATTAGGTCTGATTCAATTTCAAATAGTAAAATGTCTGTCTTTTATAAAATTTTAATGTCTGATTTTAACTAAAGGTGACATCTGAAGATAATTCATATCACTAGATTTTTGTGTGATATTAGTGCAAGGGGTCAGAAGACAATGCTTACAGCACTTTTTTGGTCTTTAAAACTGTGTACCATTTTCACTCTATATTCACTTTGCAACTATGCACCACTATGTGTTAGTCTATTACATAAAACCATTCTAAAATATATAGAAATGTGTGTTTGAAATGTGATAAAATGAGGTAAAGTTTAAGGGATAGGGATACTTTTTCACAGCACTGAACTTTCTCAACTAACTTCTACCAAATTTCTTAAAAGTGCTGATGTTTCCAGGCAGGGTTTTTGCCTCTCTCCTGTGGTTATTTAGCACGGGCTGTTGTTTACCAGTGGATCTGGCCTTTTTGGAAGGAAAGCATTAGGCTGGTTTAAATCTTATCTGTCGGACAGATTCCAGTTTGTTCATGTTAATAATAAATCTTCCTCAAACTCTAGAGTCACCTGTGGAGTACCACAGGGTTCAGTCCTTGGACCAATTCTCTTTACTATATATATGCTTCCGATCAGCAAAATTATCAGACAGCATGGGATTAATTTCCACTGTTACGCTGATGACACTCAGCTATATTTATCCATAAATCCTAATGAATCCAATCAATTACTTCGACTGCAGTCATGTCTTAATGACATCAAAAGCTGGATGACTTTAAATTTCCTGCATCTAAATTCTGACAAGACCGAAGTTGTAATCTTTGGGCCAGAGTCCTGAAAAAATAAACTTCTTAACCAATCACTTAATCTGGGTGGCATTAACTTGGCCTCTGGTAATAAAGTAAAAAATCTTGGTGTTATTTTTGACCAAGACATGTCATTTAAATCCCATATTAAACAGGTTTCCAGAGTTTCCTTTTTTCACCTCCGGAATATCGCCAAAATTAGAAACATTCTGTCCAGGAGTGATGCTGAAAAACTAGTCCATGCATTTGTTACTTCAAGGCTGGACTATTGTAATTCTTTACTATCAGGAAGTCCACAAAATGCAGTTTAAAGCCTTCAGCTGATCCAAAATGCTGCAGCAAGAGTTCTGATGAAAATCAACAAGCGGGATCATATTTCTCCAATTTTAGCTTCCCTTCATTGGCTTCCTGTTAAATCAAGAATAGAATTTAAAATTCTTCTTCTAACGTATAAAGCCCTTAATAATCAAGCTCCATCATATATCAGAGCTCTGATTACCCCGTATGTTCCTAACAGAGCACTTCGCTCTCAGACTGCAGGTCTGCTGGTGGTTCCTAGAGTCTCTAAAAGTAGAATAGGAGGCAGATCCTTTAGTTATCAGGCTCCTCTCCTGTGGAACCACCTCCCAGTTTTGGTCCGTGAGGCAGACACCCTGTCTACTTTTAAGACTAATCTTAAAACCTTCCTTTTTGACAAAGCTTATAACTAGAGTGGCTCATGTTACTCTGAGCTACCTATATAGGCTTAGGCTACTGGAGGACATCAGGATCTAATTTTCTCACTCTTTAGAGTTCTACTGTTCTTCATTTATGCATTACGTGTTGTCATTTCTGCTTTAACTTTCTGTTCTCTCTTTTATCTTCATAGTAGGTACACCTGGTCTGGCGTTCTGTTAACTGTGACATCATCCAGAGAAGACGGCTCACCCGCTATTACCATCTAATGTAGAACAGATATACTACTATATACTAGAGATACTGGATCAATGTGTGCTTCTGTGCTTTTTTGTCTCTCTTGTTGTGTCTCTGCTCTGTCTTCTGTAACCCCCAGTCAGTCGAGGCAGATGACCGTTCATACTGAGCCCGGTTCTGCCGGAGGTTTTCCTTCCCGTTAATGGGGAGTTTTTCTTCCCACTGTCGCTTCATGCTTGCTCAGTATGAGGGATTGCAGCAAAGCCATGGACAATGCAGATGACTGCCTGTAGCTCTACGCTTCCCCAGGAGTGAATGCTGCTTGTCGGGACTTTGATGCAATCAACTGGTTTCCTTATATAGGAACATTTTTGACCAATCTGTATAATCTGACCCAATCTGTATAATATGATTGAACTTGACTTTGTAAAGTGCCTTGAGATGACATGTTTCATGAATTGGCGCTATATAAATAAAATTGAATTGAAAATTGAATCAGTCATTTCAGGCATTTTAGTTGAGTACATAAAACAGAAAAATTACTTTAAAAACAACCTTAGTGAAAAATAGAAACAAATCCACCAAACTTAGTGACATCAGCAGCTAACTAATGAAAGACCTATATATTTCTGCTACAGGGCTGCAGTGGCCTAGTGGATAATTGATGGAGTATTCTGAATTTTAATTTTCTTCTGTTTTTAACTGAAATAAAAGTTTTGTTTATTTAAAGGGAGCTTGGCCTGAAACATTTGAGAACCACTGGATTACGTGCCTGGTTCTTTGTCTTGTCTTTCTAAAATCACTAGTTCCTATTTGCCCTGCATACTCTGAAGATCCTTGTTGATTTAAAGCTTTAATTCTCTCATTACTTGGACATCTGTCTAGTACTCGCCATATATTTGATATTGAGATGCACAGAGACATAACTGAATGGTGTTACCTCCTCTCCTCTCCTCTGAATGTTTAATACATACACTATGTATTAAACATTCAGAGGTGTGTCTTTCCCATCCTTGTCCAGTCAATTTAGCTTGCCAGATGGATAGAATTTAAGTTCAACACACCTCAGTGCCAGCAGATACAAAAAAAAAAAAATCTATAAAACTGCCAAAATGTTGTTCCACATACAAATTTACAGTATCATTTGAAGTTGAGCTATTTTTACTATATTTTCCTAGCCTGGGTGCCATTCCGAACTTAGTCCCACCCACAACGTTTTAGGTCGGGAAGTTCGGTCTGGCATTGCTCAATAGTAGCGCGAGTATGCTCGCCCAATATCTGGCGGGCCAATCAAATTGTCAGGGCGGGCTTTATACGATGATGGACAGATGATCAACAGTAACGTAATCAACCACGTCACCAAAGCGCGCTTGGGTTGAATTCGTTTCGTGAAAGAAGTAACTGAAATGGGCATCACGGCGATGCAATTCGGCGTGAACGATGAGGTGGATATAGCCAGCGCTCGTTGCCAGCTCCTTTTCGGAAGCCCGGAATCCTGGCTGCTGAACAAGTGGAGGGACATGCTAGGCTCCGATGTTTTTCAAGCCAACATTATGGGTATCGTCGTGGACGAAGTTCATCTAACTTACAAATGGTAAGAGATCATCTGACTGTCTGACTTAGTAAATAACTCGCAATGTCGTGATATGAATACCATGTTGTAAACATAGTAGGTAACGTTGTACGTTCGCTAATTCAGACTATTCAACTATGCGTCGCTTAACATACGTCACACACTCCGTTGCTCTTATTGGTTGTAGGTCTATCCAATTGAGTGCAGAGGAATTTTTTTTCCTGGTTCGTTCGAAACACGCCCCATAATCACAGCTCTATGGAGCAGTATCAGACTCAAATTCTGACAAGAATTGAGTATGACCATGTCAGGCTAATATTTTCCCCCATAATATAATAAAACCAGCAACTTAATAGTCCGGGAATTAATATCATGCTGAGAAGGAAATTTACCCTAACACTACTTTTTAAGCACATCCTAAAAGCTACATTTAATTATTATTGTACATACAGTGCCTTACTAAAGAATTTATATTGAACAATTTCATATTTTAAAAACGTCACTGAAATTTATTGGGATTTCATGTAAGAGACCAAGAGAGAGTGGCACAAATTTTAAAATGGAAAAAGAAATTAGAATACAGCATATATATATATATATATATATATATATATATATATATATATATATATATATATATATATATATATATATATATATATATATATTATATTTCAAATAAAACCTGAAAAGCTCGGAGTACATCTTTACGGAGTACAAACTACTCAATAAAATTCATTGTAGTCAATGCCAAACAAGGAGAGCATTGATCAAAGAGGTACCCATGAAGCATAGATCCAAAGATAAGGTAGGAGAATCTTGACACGTAAAGTGTTAACGCTGCGCTCCACAAATCTGGCCTTTTAGGAAGACTAGAGAAGAAGAAAAACATAATGAAAGACCTGGCAAAAAATGTAATTTCATTCAATTATTGCAAGACAATGCAATACTGCTAAATGCAATACAATTCGTGTTCCCTTAAAACAGGGGTTCCCAAACTTTTTTCGCCTCGCACCCCCTTCCGTGTCCCAACAGGGTTGACGCACGCCCAATCTTAAAAAAAAAAAAAAAAATCGCAGTTACAGTTACAACTCAACCCTCATAACAAAGGTTATGTAGATAAAATTAGAACATAATTTGAATTATATTGCAATAAAGTTACACACAACATCCACAACAGAATCCTGAGGATTTTCAGGTGCATCGGGGGCACAGCATGGATCCAGAGAAAGATCGGTCACCCCTCCACAACCTGAAACGTCCCTGAAACAGAAATCATCCAGGTGGATTCACGGACTAAACTCTGATGATCTACCTGTGTGTGTTCTCACTTTATGTATTTCATATACTAGCTTCTTAATCTGAGTTTGACTTACAATTTACGCCGCAGAATACAAACACGGAGTTTGATTTGATATGACTCTGATGACGAGCGAGAGAGCGAGCCAGAGAGAGAACTGGTAGAGCGGCACAGAGTAACAATAACACAACGCCCGATAAAGCTGTTATTAATCAGAGAAATAAAACATTATATCCTGGTTGTTTCACAAAGGTTACAAAGCAGGTAAACACGTCCATACCAACACACCTCAGCTCCCCGCAGCCCCATCGCTGATTTCCCTGTTCCGGTCTGAATACGCGCTAAAACAGCATCTTTAAAATGAACTGCGCCTGACTGAATCACAATGAAAATTATTACAGCTCTGTGCGTGAGCATAGTCAAGAAATCGCGTCTAGCACCAATTTTACCAGTGGGCATGTCATGCGCATCAGTGGTTGTCGCGGTTTAGAGTCATGGCACCATGAGCAGCGCTGTTTGTAGGCGCTGTGCGATCAATAGAGAGACTGTCACTCAATTTAATCTCGTAAGTAAAACTTTCGGCCTGAATTAAAATTTTCCTCTGCTGACGTAAACGACGTAAAGTCAGGAGAGAGACAAATTGTCTGATTCTCGCTCGTTTTCTTCTCCCGGATCCGTTGCAATTCTCTCCTCTGTTGCCTCCAATTCCTCTCTCTCTTGGTTCCTCTCCTCCTTTTTTCACTATCTTTGACCTTAGATGTCTCAGCTGCCAGACAGTTTCCCCAATATCAGCCAATTGAGCATATTTGCTAGAATGAATGAAGCAGAGGTCACAAGCTGGGTGCGCATATACAGCACAATAAAAAAAAAATTCGTGTGAATACTGTAACATTCCGTTATGACACCAAAACCCCACACCGAGGCTTTGCTGCTAACACTTTATTTTAGGATGAACAGAACGGGACAGCTTTCACCACGCCTGTCCCCTGAACCACCACTCCTCCCCCCGGAAGCCACACATTTGTTCCGGTATAAACCCAAAACAACCTAACTTAAAGAAACAGTAATTGTGCAACAGCACTTAGCATTAAAGTCTAATACGGATCATTACAATTCATTTATTGATTAAATTTACAGTTTTTGATTTAATCTTCACAAAGGAATGTTTATTTACACATCTTTATGGCGTGGGAAAAAAAAACCACTTTCAGACTGCCATTACAGTTTTCATCTCGCGCACCCCCTAGTGGCAGCTCGCGCACCCCTGGGGGAATCCCTGCCTTAGAACATGCATTTGTTGTATTGGCCTGATAGAACACTATTCTACTTATTTATTCTTTTAATTGTTTTTTTATTTTTTTTAATTTGTAGTTTATAAGGCTGATGGAACATAAAGATGGAACCAGATCCAACTTTAAGTTCATTGGACAGATATCCTCTTTAGTTAAGCAGTGGAATCCAGTACTGAGCCCAACTGGATTGAAATCTGAACTCTCATCACATTTCTGTGAAATCCGATGGGCTTAAAAGCCAAAGAGTGCCACAACCTCTATGAGCCGTCACATAATTTAAAATCTGAAGCGTTGTTATCACTGTCCATTATTAACTTCATCACATAAGCTAAGATGTATGAGGCAAGGATGGTCAGAGCATTATGTTTGTGATTTTCATTTTGATTTTAAGCAACAGCCATATAGATAAAATAATCAAGAAAAATGAGCCGATTATCCATCAAGGGCATTACACGAGGCAGGAGCCAATTTATACCTGACGAGAAGGCTCGAAATGGGCTTAATAAATCATCACAAGGGGATATCATTTGGCCTCAACAAGAAAAAAACTGTAGTGCAAGCATATTTCAAACCATTAGGGGCTAAAGTTAGCTCTAGCCCCTTCCCCTTTCCACAAATCTATCAAAGGGTGCGCAGCGCTCAGTGCGAGCCGAAACAGCAGGCTGAGCTGTGTGCCTGTAAGGTGCCCCCAAGAACCAATGTTTCATTTTCATTACCTACCAGGTAGTGTGAGCCTGCAGGGCCTGAGGAGCTGGCTTTCTCAGAGTCTGAATGGAAAGCTCTTCTGGGAAGTTAACGGATGGAGAAAAGTTTTTACTTTTCTGTTTAAAGCAAGATCAACAGATAATAAATATTGAACCACCTGCAAGCAGGTTGTTCTTTATTGTTTCAGTGTGGTTTCTTTGAAAATCATTACAATAATCCTTTCCTCCAACATGTTTCATGAATCTGCTGTTCAGAACAAAAATCTGTCCAAAGGCATTTTTATGAAAAGAGGTCAAACAATTTAGCTAGTCTCTCTGATTAGGTAGCTGGTGACAGCCAGGAGCTTTAGTTGCAGTTTTACCAAAAAACAACATCCATCCATCTATCCATCCACCTATTGTTTTCCACTTGTCTGAGATAAAGTCATGGGACAACAAGTCCTGAGGGGAACCCCAGCCATCCCTCTCCCTAGCAACATCCTCCAGCTTATTCTGGGGGATCGCAAAGTGTTCCCAGGCCAGACGGATATAGTCATTTGAACAGGTTCAGGGTCTTTCCAGTAGGATGTGCCTGGAAAAACTACAGGGAGGCGCCCAGGGTGCATCCTGATCAGATGCCTAAACCACATCAACAACTAAAAACAGTACACATTGAACTAAATTAAGTAGGAATTAAAACATATTTGCTATGTTAAAGACATGTTTAAACAGTTGAACATATTTAAGTTGAAACAAATATTTTTATTCTAACAATTTTCAAACTTTAGCCAGCAGCCAAACCAACTTAAAATTACTCTTACATCATGAAGTGGACAAAATGTGTCAAAATCACAATATGCAACAAACTAAACAAATTCAAGCAGCAAATGATAATGGGAACCATTATCCACAAATCAAAAAAACATGGAATAGTGGTGAGCCTATCAGTTGCTGGCCTCTAAATATTACTCCAAGAGTGCATAGAAACTCATCAAGGGGGCATAATATAATAGTGACTACATAATACTTGGATTATGTAGTGGGATGATGATCTGAAGAACTTATTCAAGTCCACCTCTCAATGGGCCCTCCAAAAAAAGCAAAATGTAAATTTGTAATTTGTTTGCAATTCGGCAACAAAGAAATAGCCAAAATTCCTCCAAAATGATGTTGGCAACTTTTGTAATGGCTTGGTGGCAGTCATTGAGGTCCAAGGTCCATGGGGCAATTATAGATTCACATTGGCCTCGTTGGTTTGGATCGCTTCTTTCTTTAATCAAATAGAAACTTAATTTTAAATTGTTAGAATATTTGATTATCTAAACTAAAGTAAAAAATACTGAATAAATCTGTAAAGGGGCAAAAACGTTTTTTAATGTCACAGACGATATACTTACTCTCAGTGACATACAATTTGTGTCACTTCTCATGGAATATTTCTTATAGTAAATTTTACTATAGTAAAAATTTTCCGGAACTAACAGTAATCATAAAAACATTGGTGACTTTTTGGAGATGGAATTTAAATGCAAAGGTTTAACCAAATAATTAGCTTCTCATAAAATATCTCTACCAAATTACATTTCTGAAGGCCTTTCATGATTTGGCTTAGTTCACACTGATCTGATCTTGTACTGGAGATCTCTGGACCAACACATCTTGTGAAGCAACATTTTGAAATATTTCTTAAAATTCAACAGGAATAATGCAATGTTTACTTGACAAAAGTGCTGTTTCTTATTATGAGACAGGTAAAGTTATGCAAGAAAAATGAAATCAATCCTAAACCAGAATAATTTGTCTTTTTCAAAGAATACAACTGTAATCTTTCTGTTTCATTTCCTAATAGAGACTCGTTCAATTCAACGCACATCCAATTGTATAAAAGTTAATTTCAATACGAAATGTTCAGATCTAGTCAAATTAATTTCAATCCAATTTAGTCAGGGCCAGATTCACGTCCAATTAAAAAAACAAAAAAACAAAACAGATTTGATCAAATTGTAATTGCTAAAAAAAAAGAAGAGGAAGCCAGCAAACTGAGTTGTGACTTCAGCAATATTGCTTTCTAAGCAAGCAAGTTTTGACTTCTGGCCTAACTAGATGAGGGTTAAAAGAACAGAAGCAAAGAAAATGCACAAATTTAACTGCACAAGTGTAATTAATGAGGGTTTAGAAAAAAGACAAAGTCCCAAGTAAGGAATCATTTTTATGGTAAAGAAAAATAAAGAAAAACTTATAGCAATCACAGTTAACAGCAGTAATATCTCCATCAGTTCCTTCGTCCAGAAAAGCTATGTTGCCATTGAAGGACTGAACCAGGAGTACTTTCTAACGGGTAAAAACAAAGAATATGTATATTACATATTTTGATTACACCAACAACTTAATCAGATGGACAGAAGTGTGCAAAGAAAAACTGAAATAAAAACAAAGAAACTGCAGAGAGTAAATGGCATTAGATGCTCTATCCAGAAAAGAGGCACATTTTTTACACATGACCACTAAATTAGGGTTACCTATGAAAAAGGAAAAAAAAAATGGTGTGAAGCATCATTGGCAACAACAGCTTATTCATTGCCTCTATCCAGAAACAAAATGCAGCTAAACACATAAGCACTGAGCCAGGAGCTATGGGAAAAATACAAAAAAATTACACATAGTATATTGCTGCGATTTCTTAATCAATGATTCTGTTCTGGAAAGAGTCAAAGCTACCCACAGAAGCACTGGGTCATGGTACTATAGGAAAGAAAATAACAAGAGGACTACTCAGAGTTATTGGTGCCTCCATCCAAAAAAAGCTAGGGTCCAACAGAAACGGGAGGATCCTTATAAGTGAAATCTCTATTTTTACTTTGAGGAACTTTTAAGATTATGGTTCCGTTTCAAGCATATGGAGCAATAAGACCTTTAATTTCAGACGTAGTCTATTTTGTTTCAAGCTATAGTTATTGTTGATCATATCTATAGTATGCATTTTGAATATGAGGTGCACAACAGATGCCTTTAGTTTCTTTTTATTAGGACTTTGAATATATGAGACTCCAGCCATACAGTAATGGCATGTGAAACCAGGGCACTGGTAGATAAAGCTAGAAAGCAGAAGAAATAAGCTGAATATTCAGCCCTGACAGATGACTGCTGTTAGATTCTTAATTAGAAAATGTGGTTCGTGCCAAAAGATTTCCTAATCCCCCCCAGTCTATTGCTTAGTATCTTGTGAAACAAATTTTACCTTGGTCTGCTCTGTGATTGCAAGCACTTACAAGATCACCCCTGTGGTACTTTTCCCTCACCCATCCCCTCCTCTGCCTTTCAGATAAATCTATCTGAACAGCTCGCATCATCATGTCCTCGCGGTCAGGGCCAGAGTTAGATGAAACAAATAAAAGGAATTTTGACAAATGCACAGATGAGACAAACAGCCTTTAACTGCCTGAGGGCCCCCATGTTGGTTTGCTGTTACCCAAAGTAATAACTTTATCTCAGGGAGACTTATGAAAAAGAACACCTCTGGTGGTGGATTATGACAACTCTACTGGAATGAGGCTTTGTGTGTGTCCCTTTTATTTTCTCTATGACTGTCCTTGCAAGTGTCACCAAATTCATCATTTAAATGTGCCATATAGGTGAAAACTCCCTTAAGTTGAGCTAAAGCTTTGCAAGGCCGGTTCAGTTTTTTTAAGGCTAATTTTTGAGGCTTATGACAATCTATGTCCTACAAATAATAAAAAAAAAAACATTTTCCTGATAACACTTTCAAAAGAAAAAGATGAAGGCAATTGTACAATAGCCGTATCCCCACTGAAAAGCGCCCTTTGTAAGTATTTGTTCTGCAAATTGCCAGTTTTGGTCAAGGCGAACAATTAGAATGGCTTCTGGTGTCAAACAAAGTGCCTTGTCCTTATTGCTGACAAATTACTGTTTAGTCAAAACAGCTGATTGGGTTCTTAACAAGCAACTGAACCTGAAATGACAGGTGCGAGGAGACAATTTACAAATCGAAACAAAGTGACAGCTCTGCAATCATTCCACTCTCAACTCATTTGCAGCCATTCATGGGCACCCCCCAACTGACTGTCGTTGCATGAAAACAAAAAACAAAACAAAAAAACTCTCAGATAGCACACAAATAAAATGTTTCTGTAATTTAGGATCCCACATAAAGACACCTTTTCACATAAAGAGCCATTAATAACCATAGGTTAGAGATGAATACTTTGTTGAGAAAGTTCTTTTGAGATTTTTATCTCTAAAGATACAAAATATTTCCAGAAAAAAACATTAATGATGGGAATGTGTTTCATAATGTGTTTATTTTGTTATTTTTTTGAGCGTGTTTTAGATGATATTGATGTCTAGAATTGGTTTTGGATGTTTTTTTAGATGTCTAAAGCCCTGTTTTTGGTAAAAAATAAATAAAAAAAACATTAAAGTTTCGTGGCGTTTGTTTTGTTTGTATATACCACAATGTTGCGTGTTTTTTTCCGACAAATGGAAGGATTCAAAAAGATCTCAACCTCTGCTGTCGTCTACAAAGAAAAAAACAGAACCTGACAAAAAGTGGAAGCCCTGGAACGTGTGTAATAGGACTTAATGGTGGTGCCTTTGTAAGCAGGGAGTGTTTGTATGAATGTGCATGTTGCTGAGTTTCAAATAACATATCACCTATTAGTGGCATGGCAGGGTAATGGGAGATTGTAAATAAAACATTGTCAGGTAGATGTGTTAACATAAAACGGCACAACCATCCCGTTTAATGGATTGTTATAGTTTAAAGAGGACCTGAATGTACACCTTTTTTAGCCAAGATTGACACATCTTAAAAAAATGACATATTGTTAAAATGTCTCAGACTCAGGACTACTACATTAATGTCAAAACTCTTTCACCAGGGAAGCCATAGAATAGCATAGCTCGCGTTGCACAAGTAACATGTTGGTCCAGGACAGTTGATCTGTGTCAGAGTTGTTGGTGTTAGTGAATCAATTACTCTTTTTTACCATTGCATCTGTTTAGCAAATGCTTCAAAGATATTCTGTCTAAGCGTTCTTCCTGTGTTACCAACAAACTCAGTCACAGAGGAGCTGCCGCTATATGAAAGTGAAGTTCTGGGTGGAAATTATAATTCATGTTAAACGGTTGAAAATATTTCCATTTATCCTAACAAACTTTTTTTCAGGTGACCTCGGGGAAAAAAAGAACATGGTGTGTACAGCTTGGATGTTTAACAACATTTTAGATTCAAATGCATGTTGTTTGCATCTAGAAGTACAGTACAGAAACTGAAAAAAAAAATTCTGTCAAACTAAATCAAATGAAACTAAGTTTTGGTTCATGTCTTTGGGGCTTTTTGCATGATTTACAGATTTTTTTGTGGACCTGGTGGACTTCAGTTCCATACAGCAGCAGCTCCTGTGACCTGTGACGGACTGGACGGTCTGGCATTTGGGCAGATGCCAGAAGGGCCGCGGGCCCTCGTGGGCCGTTTGGGGCGGCCAATCACGAGGCGGCATGATCGTCGGGTGTGCGCGGCCCCTTTCACCCTGTTCATTGTAGGCCTACATTATCTCTCGGCCCACTAATAAGCCAAATGCAGGGTTTCCCGCAGTGCTGTCTTGGCGAGACGGCCGCCTCCGCGCAAAACTTGTCGACGTCCCCCCCCCCCCAACTCTCCGCCTCGCCTAAGCAAATTCCTGCGGGAAACTCTGAAATGCCTCTTGGTTCAGTTTTTATGCATATTAAGGTTAGAGTTCAACACCAATGGGGCTACAAACTTGCGTGTTATTTCCGTGCATGTGAAGTTAAATCTGTGTGTTGCGGGCACGTGCACGCGCGTGCGTGTGCGTCCCCATGTGGGCCGCTGGTTGGTGAAAATGCCAGGGCCGTTTTTTAATCCCAGTCCGTCACTGCCTGTCACTGTGAAATTGTCTTTGTTGACCCTTTTAACTTTGGAATTTTTTGTTGGCTCTTACTGTAACTGTTTTTCTCTGTCAACAGCAGGCTGTACCGCACTGTTTTTCCTAGCTCTCTAGATCGCTGTTATGGATTTGCTTAAACTGGTTACCTTTCAGCTAATGACTCTTTCAGTTGGCTTCATGTTGATGTACTGCACACTACAACTGCTGGGATACAACAACCACTTCATCCCATCATTAACTCCCATCTTAAAGCAGCTCAGTCTTATGGAGACCTCGATATATCCACGGCGGCTCTTGTTCTCCATTTGCAGTATTTGATTGCAGCCCAGGAGGGGCCAGAAGGGGGCCGTCTGGCCAAGATCTAAGCTGAGAATCCTCATCAGAATCTCTGTCTTCATCTTCATCTGCCACCCTCACCACCTGCCTGTACGAAATAAAGACATGGAACAAAGCTTTCTTCAATTAAGCGTCACCAAAACCAAAATCATATTGGTTATCTTTGGACTCATCTTCCATAATCAACATCTCTTTTTCCAGTTAAGTCATGACTATGTCAAGAGTGACAAACCTTGATGTGAGACTGGACCCTCATCTCTCATTTGATAATTAGATCAATCATCTGTTTAAAACTTGTCTCTTCCACCTTGTGAAAATCTCCAAATTTTGTCCTTTTCTCAATCTTACTGATGCTGAAAAAGTGGTCAATGCCTTTGTCTCTGTCAAGAATCCCTCTGTTCACATAATATCAACCTGCTCCATCTACCTCACACTTCATTAGTCCACAGCTTCCTCTCGCCTTAAAGATTTTTGCCTTAATTGAAAATTTATACCAACTTTGACAAACCAGGCTAGATAAGAACTCACATTTACCCTACAATCACACACAGCAAGAAGGATGCTAAGCGTTAATTGACAGAGAACTACTGCAAATAGTGGACTCTTGAGTTCACCAAGTTTCCTCAACAATCATGAGTCTTTATTGTCATTATGTAACCATAATGACATTTTTTGTGAGACACAGGTTTAGAGTTCACATATATTACACGAACACAAATCAAAGACATAAATGTTCAAGTTGACCAAGCAACAACACTTCCTGAGAAGCTGAAAAGTGTGCCAATAGTCCTTAGCAAGTCAAAAATAATACAGGTTGCAGTCAATTTACAAAACAGTATCAAACTACTGTCCAACTGCACAAATCTTCCAGATAAGCATTACCTGAGAAGTAGCAGAAATTTAAATGATCAAGTCTATTGAAATGTTTAAATTACTTAAAACTGCACAATTTCCATGGATGTCCAAACAAACATTACATTAGAAGCAAAAAAGTGTGCAAATAGTCCTTAGCATTTGATTTAGATGTAGATGTTCTAGTCAAAAGAGACAGCAGCAACTTTACAAAACAATGTACATTCACTGTGTAATGGCATGAATCTACCAGAAATTGGAAGTTAAAAAGTGTGCATATAGTCATTAGCAAAAAATGTAATGTTCCAGTTACATTAGCCCGTTAGAGACAGTGTTAATAATCCATAAATCCAAATCAAAAACCTGTGAAACCAGCACCATGTTTGTAAACATGTAAACAGACTATGAACTTGGCTGGTGGTTTATTTGATTTTCTGCAGTGAACGATAGCTTTCCCAGTTTTGGGAAAGAAGCTGTTTTTAAGTATATTAGTTTTTGATTTAAAGGTGACATGAGAAAAATCCCCTTTTGTGTGCTTTTGTAATTCCAGTTGGGTCCCTTTTGTTTCTAGAAACAGTCCAAGTGATAACAAAATCCATCCAGACAGTATTTTTGCAATACGTAAATGTTTTGTTGGTGTCTAAAAATTATTCGTATAAAAACCTTCTAGATATTGCTTCACAATCGGCGTGGAGACTGTCCCTCCCCTAGCAACCTCAGCCGAGCCCAACTCCTGACCTAGCAAACAGAGAGGAGCTCCTCCTCTCTTAATTTTTAGAGGAGCACGAGTGTTATTATGGTGACCACATACACAGAGCAAGTAAGCGTGCTGGTGTAACTGTCATGGTAGCAGGTTGTAGTCCTGTTGAAGCAGGGCCGAGGGTTGGCCAACTTTAAAAAAAAACAAAAAATAAAAGAGCAGAGCATGAGCTGGTCACCATTGACGAGAACTGTCCTGTGATATTATGATGTGTGTGAATTAATCAATTTTGTTTTTGATTGGCTGATCTTTGCTGGTTGTACAGGAGGCCCTGCTTCTGGGTCTGACTCAGGTTCCAAGATGTATGGCTGTGCTATTGTGCATCTGCTGGCAGCAATTTTCAAGAGTAAAAAGTGAGTGTAATTGAGTTGGGGGGGAGAGGCACTCGGGGCTAAGCCAACTACAGCTTATTTGCATAAAAGAAAAACAGTAAATTTTAAATGAACTCAAAAAATAAGCGAAACTGGGCAGGTGAAAACTCGTTGTCTAAGAAAGATTTCGTGCAAAAAAATGTACTCTATTTTTTGGACCATTAGGCACACTGGATTATAAGGCACACTGAATGAACATGTCTTTGTGTGTATATATGTCCAAATATAAGATGTACCGGATTAGAAGGCGCATTAATTATTCTTGTGTGTGTAATTTCACTCTGGCCCTCCGCGTACACAGCTCTCTCCTGAGAAGAAGAGCCTACTCCGGATGCGGGCTGCCTGACATGAATGCACTTCTAGTTTAGACATTACAGTCAGGCAGTCTTGTGGACAGCTCAGGGGTCCGATCAGTATACCGTAATGCTCCGAATATCCATTGAGTGGAGCGGCTTTGTTGCTAACCAAAGTCATACTTACACATTTTACCAGACTTTTGAGCACATTGTATCATATAAAATTGGTCAGTAAGCACAAAAAGTACGGTAATCATATATAAGGCGCACCAGATTATAAAGTGCACCATCAATTTAAGGATTTGTAAGTGTGCCTTATAGTCCAAAAATACGGTAATAAGCATGTTTGGTATAGCCCATAGACCTTTCCTAAATGTAGCATATTATTAATCCTAAAGGAAGCATATCGTGTCACTTTTAATGTTCCTCAATTGTTTACCTGATGGCAGAGAGACAAACAGCGCATTGCCCAAGTGGGTGGGATTTATGGCAATCCATCTGGCTCTTTTCTGGACTAGTGCATAAACTTTGTCTAGATCTTGTAGATAGATCCTTTATCCCCTGTTAACCATCAATAACCACATCATTATCATCAATAACCATAAATGCTTGCTCAAACTGCTGAGATTGGCTTGAACCATGTGTTTTAGTTGGACGAGGCTAAAATTGTGGTTTCAAATAAAGGATGAATGTGTGGAAAAGCACATCATGCCCATGGTTAGATAAGGGAAGGATGTTTAATCTTGTGTGTCTTTCAAAAGCTCTGAGAGCTTGGTTAAAGTGCTTGGAATTGTGAACTAATGGAAACACCTGGGTGTTTAAAATTAAGATCTGGTTAACATTACAGAAAATCGGTTGTCACTGGGTCTTTAAATGGTATAAGAACCCTAAAACATCTGGTAGAAATGGATCTAGTGAGAAAAAGTGGAGTGATCTATAGAAAAAGGTTGCATCGGAAAGAACCGAGCACTGTGGAAAAGATAAAGAAATTAGGAAGGTAGGAATTATCATTAATCCCTTTCTATAATGAGCCTGTTATGGCTCGGCTCTTTTAGCTTTGACATAAGCATAAGGACACACAGATGAAACAAACAGGTTTTGAGCAAGAACAGAATAATAATGATCAGTGTCTGCAATAAGTATATCAATATAGGTGCATGTAAGTAGATTGTGGGAATGAATGCTGTGTTATGTAAAGTTACTGAAATCGAAACTAAGCAGGTCGAGATTGCAGCTGACATGTCCATGGTGGAGAGCAGGTGGAGGGAGCAGGGCAGCGCAACCGCATGCGTGCAGAAGCACAGCACTTTTTTTTTAGCAGGAGGCACCGGGCCCTGACGTATCCTCTGAACTGGACCTTTCAGTGCACCTCGTAAAAAGAATAAGACAATGACATAAGAAACAATAACAAGACCGATCTCCACATGTTTAAATAGGAGGGGTCGTGACAAGCTAGACAAGGAGTATGTTTTAACACATTTTAAAGAGTAAACTTATGGGAGAAGGGAACTTCTGGAGTCACGAACTAGAGCTACTGGAAGAGTAAAGAAGAGGTTAGTGGATTCAGATAAGTCTGGGACAAAAACCTTCTCAAAATCTAGGCAATGCACTTGTGGTATGGTTCCTCAATCCTTTGAAGGAGACATCAGGCATCATCTGTGTTAGAGATGACATCATGACATGCTGCAGCTTGACATTAAAGAGCGCTGGCTTTGAATGCTGAGTCAGCATTAGGCAGGATGACAGAAGCTTGATCAGAATCCAGGAGACAGGCCAGGGCCATACCTGGGTGATCAGAGACAGACAGGCAGACAGATCCCAGGGCTAGGCAAGTGTCACTGGTCATGGTCTATGCTGGGCATATACTGCCAAGAGCTTTCAATAATCTGGCACTGTCTAGGAGGAGCTTATAAAGGGTAGAAAACACATGCGCTATATAAGCTTGAATCCAATGGAGCATGAGGGGGGGGGGCATGACAGAGTGCAGACAGCAGACAGGCACAGATCATGGCACTATAAGTGCTTTTCTATTGGCAAAACTAAAATGTTTCATCAGCAGATGTACAATCAATGTACTCACTGGTGATTTTATCCTTCCATAAATAATGTAAGAATAAAGATTTGATTTTTCCTAAATGTTCCAGTGTTCGATTATGCTGCTTCAATGAAAACTTATTTTATTTTTAGTGGTAATAAGAGTGGTGGCACTGTATACTTAAATAACCAATTAAATTCTTCCAACTTTGCTTTGATGCATGTTGCAGCAACAATTTCTGTGTTGAATTAAACTAAATGAACAAATAGCTATTATTCTATGGACAAATACACAATAATATTAAAAGGAAAGGCTGTGAGTGACAGATAAAGCATTATTTAATTCATTTGGCAAAATCACATTTGGAGATGAGAAATATGATTAAATCATTTTATCACATTCATGTATGCGGGAGCCAATAGAAATTCAGCCAGCCATGAACACAAGTTTTGAGGTCCAGCACTGACTGTTCTGCTCATTTGGAAAGGCTGTACATTATAAAGTATGCACACAATGATAAATTGCATGCAACGTGTGGATTTGCCAGTCAGAGTGAATAAATTCCAACTGTTAGTTTTTTTCTCGGTTATTTTGTGGGAGTCCATTGTCTGCAGCACTGCCATCCACTGTAGGAAAGAGCCAAAAAACTAAAAAAGAAAAAAGAAAAAAAAAAAAAAACTCCACAAAACTTCACTTAATAGGCTGAATACATAGATTAATCACATATCCACCTAAAAGTACTTTTTAAGGGTATTTTAATTTTGGCCTTTCTTTAGTATTTCACCTGTTTAATGTTGTAGATTCTGTTATTCTGTATCTTAATTTCTTCACATATTCAGGTTTTTGCACATTTGCTTAAATGTTATTCTTAAGGATAATCAGGGGAAGGAATAAAGTGAATATCAAAATATATGGTCATCAGACAACATGAGCTTTCAACTACCCAAGTAACAAAAAAAGTAATTGGATAGGTCCTCTGGACAGGTTCTTTTTTGTTTAAACAATTAATCTCTTCTCTGAGAGACTTCTTCAGAGTTATAGGTAAAGTCAGCCTTAGAAGCAGTGCCTTGACATAGTGGATCAACAAGTTTAAGCGTGACAATCAAAACTGGTTGTTCACATGCAAAAGAGGAACATCAGGGTTAGGGTTAACCAATCCTTAGAAACACTGAAAGAGCACTAACTGTTCTCCATTTGAGACGGAGATGTCTGTATATGGAGGAGGTAGAAAAGAGAGCTTTAGCGTCCTTTTCAGGGACACCACCAAGCAATTGGTCCAGGTATGTTAATGACACCTGTGTTAACATTAAATCTCAGGAAGAATCAACAAGTTCACTGATCACATCAACTCTGTGGATAAATAGATGCAGTTCACAGCAGAGAATGTAAAAAAATAGCAGGATGGCTTTCCTGGACTGTGATGTCTCAGTCTTGAATGGAGGACAGTTAGAAACTGATGTGTACCACAAAACCACACAGACCAGTACTTGCGGTTCGACTCCTATCATCCATTGAAGCACAAGTTAGGAGTCATTAGGACTCTATCACAGAGCAGATAACATCCCCATAAACTCAGGAGCCAGGGAGAAGGAGGAATCACAAAGAAGCCAGGCGCTATAGCAAAGTGGTTATCCCAACGGGGCTTTCCTCGACAAGAATCCCAAACAGGAGGGGGACCCCAAACCCAACCTGCCTACGGGGCTGCACGTCCACCTCTACACAGCCATCATCTAGTGTCTCCTCTGCGCATCCATTACTGTGTGGTTTGGAGCTGCCACCAAAAAGGACAGGGCTAGACTGCAACAGGCAGTCGGGACTGCAGAAAATACCTTTCAGTGCCAACCTGCCCTCCATTCAGGACCTGTACCTTTCCAAAGGCAAAACATTTGCCAAGAAACATCACCCCAGCCACATCTTTCAACTTCTCCCCTCTGGTAGTCACTACCCTATAACTGACAAACTTAGAAACCCTTTCTTCCCACAAGCCATCACTCTACTGAACAGCAGATCCTGACAATAAATAAATATTCAAAAAATGTGCAATAACCCAGTAATTATGTCTCTATTCAGCCACCTGTTACCAGTTACTTAATAGGTAACAGGTGCAGTTAATTTTCACTGTTCATATTGTATATGCTGTATACCAAATTGACCTACATAACCCCATAATATAATCACTGTTTCCAAGACCGCTTAATATAAGCGACTTTGGGCTTGTTTTTTCTAAAGTCCCGTGTAAATTCCATCAGTCAGGGGTTACGGTTTCTTTTGGGCTTGTTTCTGAACGTGAAGTCACTTAATTAGGCTCTAAAATAAGCATCAATAAACGCAAGTTATATGGAGACCCATTCTCGCTGCTGTACTACAGACAGCGTGGACCAGCGGAAATATTATCGCAACATCTGGTATTTTCCATAAAAGGAACAGAAAAGTGGTAGCCGAAAAAAAATTAATAAAACTCATCAAATTCTAACAGAACACTGAGTGCTAAAAAAAATTGCCATCATGAATAAGTTTATCCAACTTATGTTAGGACTATGTTTGAGCCCAGGAGTAAGAAAATACATTTCAAATAAAATTTTTTTTTTTAAACTTTTGCATCTTCATAGGCATCAAATAATTTTAAGCTTTCCTGCTGAATCACATTTTCACCTTGGCTTTTAGGTCATACCTTACATTTATGTGGCACATTTCCACCGAAAAGCCAGAAAGAACTGTTTTTAATAAGGACAAAACAGTTGCTTTGGAATTTCTCAGTTTCTCCTGCAGAATTAATACCCTCAGTCCTCTCACAAATCAAAATCCGAGGCTGTCAGTGTCATTTTCACTCCAAGCCTGTTGCGGGAAACCACATGACATGCGAAGCAACTTCTTTCTCAAAAACAAATAAGCTGCACAACACTTCACAACCTCCCTGTGGGGAAGCCTTGAAATGGATTATCTGTCTTTAAACACCCACACTCCTTTCTCTGTTTCTCTCCTCAGTTCTCAACATCTCCTGTTCTCTGATCCAAATTATAAATCTCAACTGGAGAGTGAAAGATAAAAGTTCCCCCAGGATAGCAGCTTTTATGTAAAGAAGAGGGTGGTATGTGCCATTAGAGCTGCATCTAACCAACAAACTATTGCAAATTTGAACATCTTAACTGTTGTACCATGGATGTAGTAGACAGGATATCAAAGCTGCCAAAATTTGTGTCACGACCCTAGTAAGCTGTAAATCGTAAATGGCTTGTACTTGTATAGCGCTTTTAACTAGTCTTGATGACCTCCAAAGCGCTTCACACTACAGTTTAGTCATTCACCCATTCACACCCTGACGGTGGTGAGCTATGTTAGTAGCTACAGCTGCCCTGGGGCAGACTGACAGAGGCAAGGCTGCCATGCACCGGCGCCACCGGACCCTCTGACCACCGCCAGCAGGCAATGCAGGTGAAAGTGTCTTGCCCAAGGACACAACGACGTGTGTAATGGTGTGAATGCAGCAGGTGATCTTAAAAAAAAAGATTCTCAGAAATGTAACCTAAATTTGCAAGTTGATGAAAAATCCGATTAGAACTTTGAATCCCAGATATTATTTAACAGTGATTTATATATACACAGTCATTCGATAAATTTGAATATGCATTTTGATAAATCTCATTTGTCAGCTTAAAAGTGCCCTTTGAAAATGACAATCTTTTAAAAGTATTAAGCATACTTCAGAATTAGTTTTAATCGCAAAGTTGTTAAATAAATTGTATCCGCTTTGCTCTAAGTGCAGATATTTTAATAATATAAAAAGTTAAATGGAAATATTTTTCCTGTCAATATGAGTATACACATTTTAACAAAAAAAGGATTGGAGCATATAAGTATGAGATTGATTTGGGTACTCTGACTGTTAAGCAGTCATCCGAGACTTTCAGACAGGACGCAAGGGTCAATTCTTTTGTTTTCAGCAGCAAATTTAATCGTCATGTGCTAAGGAGATGGCACTAGCCCTGCTAGTTAGGAGAAAAAGATCAGCAACGAAGAAGAGGGTGTAGGGGCACAAAACGCTCAGGTCAGTGGATCAGCTTGGGGAGTTGAGACGTGTTAAAAAACTCAATTTCCACAGCAATACAATCTCAAATTCCCCCCATTTTGGTTCCTGGTCTTTACGGCTTGCACAGTTTATATTGGCCGCACGTGTTTTAGTCACTGCATGCCGCGGAGCTCGCAAAGTGGTGCGCTGTACTTGCGCTTTGTGGGATGCAGCGCTTTTGTGCCTTTGCGTGGCACATACCGTTTAAAATAATGCGTTTCAGAGCGCAGCGGCGCACGCACCACTTCCTATCTGAAAGGCCCATAACAGCCTGGATGAAGAAGCTGTCTCTGTGGTAACTGGTTTTAACAAATAGTGCTCTGTAGAGCCATTCTGAAGCTTAACAATTTTTGTGCCAGATGTGGGGGGTTTGCAGAGAAGTTAACTGCCCTATTTCTGATCCTGGACCTGTAAAGAGGAGGTCAGCCCAGAAGATCCTCCCTACAGACCAAATTGTTTGTTTCAGTCTTCACCTGTCCTGTTGCTTGGCTGCACCAAACTACACAGTGATAAATAATGTAATGGAGATAGGTTCCATTACGTCAGGAATTGAGATTGATTAAGTTACAGATTATTTTTATTGTAAGTCTAACGTTCTGGCTGACTGTCTGTCTGTCCTGAATGTATGAATGTTGAGTACCTGTTGTCTTGGGTGAAGGGGGGAGGAAATGTAATGGAGACAGGTTACAGACCAAGCAGTTGAGTTATTTTATTTTTATTGTATTTTTGACATTTAAATATACCTTCTTGAGATTCAGGGGGACTGGCCATCCATTCTATGTAAAGGAAGTGTATATACTGTATTAGTGATGTTACGTTATGTG
Organism: Fundulus diaphanus; assembly: GCA_037039145.1. Lineage (NCBI taxonomy): Eukaryota > Metazoa > Chordata > Actinopteri > Cyprinodontiformes > Fundulidae > Fundulus > Fundulus diaphanus. Next base: position 23,333,358 of record CM073131.1, read on the forward strand.
CCGAGGCTTCGGACGATGACGTCCGAAGCCTCGCTGCCCGGCTGTACCACGTGACTGCTTCGGGAAGTGGTTCAGATTTCGGCGCGGGGTTTGACAGCTTTAACCCACAGCAATGTTTCCCGCAGCACTATGTTGGCGAGGCAGCCGCCTCGCCAAACTCACGCTACCACTTCGCCAACATTCCAAAAAAAAAAACAAAACTAACTCTTGCATGTTTATTTGACGTTAACACGCATTTTTTTGTTGTTGCTTTCTTGCGTACATATAGGGAATGGCAGGGAAAAGACAGGCAAAAATACATGGATACTTTGAAGCGAGAAGCGACTTCACCGACGCCCCCCCCCCTCCGCCAGTAACCACTCGGATGACTGGCGCATTACTATATTACAAACACACTATCACAATTTTCGCATGCTGATGTTTGCTTGTTGTGCAAATAAAGACAGGTAACAGACACTGTATTTATTCCCTTTTAACCAGCCACCAGAAAACAAGAGCTGGATGAAGCTCTAGTCTCCATGATAGTGAAGGATACCCAGCCTTTCACTATTGTGGATGACATTGGATTCAGGACAGGCTGGAGAACCCCCTGGAGTACTGGGCTAATCATCGGTCACTGTACCCCAATCTGTACAAACTTGCACTTATTTATTTATGCACCCCGGCATCATCTGTGCCTTATGAGCGTGTCTTTTCAAAGGCTGGAGAAGTAGTGTCAAAAAAGAGAAATCGTTTGAAACCAAAAACTGTGGAGAAAATGTTGTTTCTTAATAAAAATGCATGAAATCATCCAAGTTACACAAGCATTAGCCTATTCACTACCCCCTCCCTAGTTCCACAAGCACTTTCACTGTCCTCTGCCTGATTAAGCCCATGCCATTTTTCTAGAGTCACGGAACATGCCATATCACATGACACTACACTACTATTTTGGGAATAATTACACACAGAGAATACATTCAAACAATATTTTATTATACACATATGTGTATACAAAATTTATGTAGACAAATGATTTCGTCCTACACCTTTTGTGAAGTCATTCCCAAGAGCCATAATAGACAAAAAAATCAATGCATCATACGTGTTAAGATACAGCTGGCTGTGATTATACACCTCGCCAGTAGGTGGTGTCGTGTGCACATGAAGCTTCAAGAAATGAACCCTTTCTCGAACCAGTTGGCTCAAGTGGTTCAATGCCTCATGAGGCTTCATCTCACCATCACTAGTATATATAAATGTCAATTTATGTTTCCTTAAATTTCTGGATATTTGATTTCTTGCTTTAACAATACACGTGTTTAGTTAAAAGCACTTACATCTTCCTGGTTTGGCTCCTCAGCAGGGTGTGGCAGCAAAAGGGAGAAACAAGCTGCAGGTGCTGCTGAAAACTCTTGGAGCAAACCATTTGGAAGTGGGGGTAGAGCTTTAAGGGATTATGTTTAATTTGAAGTATTCTTTTGATTGACTTTATATTTGATTGGTTGAAATGATTTGTATTTATGTAAATATTTATTAGGTTTCACTTATTGTGTTGGGTGTTAGTTTTGTGAAAGTATTTGTTTTTCTTATTTTCTAATCTCACCCCCTTCATTGGATCCTTCCAGCAAGACACTCAAGGTAAACTGCTATAAAAGGCAGACATTGGTGTTGGTCAGAAGGGTGTTGGTGCAAGTTCTTAAATAAAGATATCTCAAATGAAATTTATTATCCTGCCTCTGCATTCAACTTTGAGCCTCCGCTGGCCAACTGCTGACAACGGACATAGAACACACAATTATATCATTGTACAAGATAACTAGCAGCTCTTGTGGTTGGTTGTAATTCTTATTTCTGCAGGAAGTGCAGTCTCTGCTGGGCCTTCTTTTGAACAGTGTCTATCCTTAGATATAAAACTTTTAAACCGCTCTGTCTATACTATTCCATAGAACTGATTGTGTAAAGTCCCTTGAGATGACATGTTGTCAATTAGTACTGCATAAATAGACTGAATTGAAACTAAATTGAATTGTGAGGATCATCTTAGTTCACAAGAAAGTAATCATAAGTTATCCACAGCAGACAGTGTTGTTGAGGGTGGTAAGAGGAGGCAGCATGGGGGGTATTCTCCAGAAATGTATTCTCATCTCCAATGTTTTGAGTGGGTTAAGCTCCCTGGCCGTACCAGGAGACCAGCTGATCCATCAATCCCAACCAAGCTATTTAAGGAAGTATTCCCTTTGATTAATGCCCCCATTTTAGACATGATTAATCTATCCTTAGTAAATGGATATGTACCATAGGCCTTTAAAGTAGCTTTTATTAATACTTAAGAAACCCTTTCTTGATCAAGATGACTTAATACAGGGGTGGCCAACTCCGGTCCTCGAGAGCCGGTGTCCTGCAACCTTTAGATGTGTCCCTGGTCTGACACGCCTGAGTCAAATAATCAGTTAATTAGCAGGACTCTGAAGAACCTGACTGCATACTGAGGAGCTAATTGTGCTATTTGATTCAGGTGTGTGGGGCCAGGGAAACCTCTAAAAGTTTCAGGACACCGGCTCTCGAGGACCGGAGTTGGCCACCCCTGACTTAATAGATTAAAGACCTATATATTTTCTTAATCAAATTCCTGAAAAAGTAGTTGCTATTCAAGTATGTGAACATTTAGAAAGAAATTACCTACTTGAAGATTTTCAGTCAGGCTTCAGAGCTCATCATAGCCCTCAAACAGTTTTGGTGAAGGTCACTGATATTCTCATGGCCCCAGATAATGGACTTGTGTCAGTACTGCATTTCATACAGTTGGTCACAATATTCTCCAAGAAAGACTTGAACATACTGTAGGGATTAAGTGAAAGCATTAGGCTGGTGTAAATCTTAGCTCTCTGACAGATTCCAGGTTGTTCATGTTAATGATAAATCTTCACACTCTAAATCTACTTTACGTGTGGAGTACCACAGGGTTCAGTCCTTGGGCCAATTCTTTTCACTATATATATATGCTATTGGTAAAGTTATCAGACAGCATGGAATTAGTTTCTACTGTTATGCTGATGACAGCTATATTTATCCATAAATCCTAATGAATCCAATCAATTACTTCGACTATGGGCATGTCTTGATGACATCAGGGGTCCGTTCTTCGTACGTTGCTAACTCAGTTAGCTGGATTTGATTGTTGACGATTTGGCATGATCTTGTATTGTTTGGTTCTTCAACACTCATCCTGGACTTGTTGTCATAGCAACATGTGCGCAAACTTAAACCTGCTTGCTCACAGGCTTATTTCATGTAAACAGGATTAGATCGCGGCTTTATAAGCAGAGGAGATGGGAAGGCTGTCGTAGCCATGTCTTGTCCGTTTTTACAACAGCAACCTGTTGCGGAAGGTGCAAGAATAAATCGCAGAGCTTTTCGAATTGATCGCGCATTGCGAGATAGACAGGATCCTTTAGCGCAGCGCGACAGACGTAATTGTAGAGAGATTTTTCTTGGTGGCTCTTATACAGACAGACAAACACATCATTTAACAATGTCTTTTAAAGAGGAAAATGTGGTGTTAGAGCCATAAATAGAAAATATTTAAGTTATTTGTATGATGGTTTGCTTTTTATTTTTATCATATTCAGTAAGAAGATTTGTTCAGGCAAATTATTGTGAAGTTTAGTTTTACTTTCAAAGGCTTGCTTCCTGTCGAGCCGTATATTGTATTAGAAAAAACTATGGACGGATTATCTAGACACGGAGCAATACAGTTTTTGACCGTGTAAGCTGTGTATGACTTGGAAAAGGAAAAACTTATTTTTTTTATAGATAAAGAATTATGAGTTCAAATTCCCGGTTTGCATGCGTCCTTTACTTCCAGTGTCTAAGGAATGACACCGATATTGGATCTGTTGCCATAACAAGTGGCTTTTTAAAATACAGTATAATAATTAAAGGCTACCATTTTGTAGAATATCCTTGTACTTCACTTTTTTCCCCATGTTCTAGTGCAGGGGTGTCAAGATCCAGTCCTCGAGGGCCGTTGTCCTGAAACTTTTAGGCTTCCCTGGTCCCACACACCCGAATCAAATGGCACAATTAGCTCCTCAGTATGCAGTCAGGTTCTTCAGAGTCCTGCTAGTTACCTGATTATTTGGCTCAGGCGTGTCGGACCAGGGACACATCTAAAAGTTGCAGGACACCGGCCCTTGAGGACTGGACTTTGACACCTGTGTTCTAGTGGGTCCCGTGGAGGCTCTGACATAAAAGAACAAAGTAGATATGAAATGATTAAATGCAAAAATACATACTGTAGAAAGTGATAGAAACATCTAACATGGACAGCACTTACGCATTTAATTTGTCTGCTACTTTTTGCCAGCCCTCTCTCTTGGCTTTAGCAGACTTTGAGGTGTTCCCTGTCGTTTTAATTAATGACTCAAATTAGGCATAACATTCCATTAAAAGCTCTTGTTCTGATTGGGAGAAAAACTGCGTGCGTTCTTTGTCCATGCTGAACCGCTAATAGCAGCGTTGCTGATCATTGTTTCTACTATCGACACATTTCCCCTTTTAAACGGACGCATGAACGCAAAGTTATCTCAGATAACTCAATCCAGCGATACTAATCATAAACAACAGGTGTGTTCGAAGAACCCAATTAGCCGGATCCTGATTAGCACGATGAAATCATCTTGGATGTGTCATTTGATCTTGGATGTTTTAAGCAATGTACGAAGAACGGGCCCCAGAACCTGAATGACTTTATATTTTTAACAGAAGTTTTGATCTTTGGACCAGACCCCTTAATAAAAAACAAAAAAACAAACAAAAAAAAAAACAAAACTAATCAATCACCTAATCTGGATGGCATTAAATTGGGCATTGGAAGTAAAGTAAAAAAAAGACCTTGGTGTTATTTTTTACCAAATCATGTTATTTAAATCCCATATTGAACAGGTTTCCTTTTCACCACTGGAATATTACCAAAATTAGAAATAGTTTGTCCAGGAGTGATGCTGAAAAACTAGTCTATGCATTTGTTACTTCAAGGCTGGACGATTGTAATTCTTTACTAACAGGAAGTCGACAAAATGCAGTTGAAAGCCTCCAGCTGATCCAAAATGCTGCCGCAGGAGTTCTCATGAAAATTAATAATAGAGATCATAATAGAGAGAGATCCAATTTTAGCTTTCCTTCATTGGCTTCCTGTTAAATCTAGAATAGAATTTAAAATTATTTTTCTCACGTATAAAGCTCCGTCATATATCAGTGCTCTGATTATCCAGTATGTTCCTAACAGAGCACTTCACTCTGAGACTGCAGGTGTATTGTTGGTTCCTAGGGTCTCTAAACGTAGATATTTTATTTATCAGGCTCCTGACCTTTGACAAAGCATCTAGTTAGAGTGGCTAAGGTTACCCTGAGATATCTCTATAGTTATGCTGCTATATACTTAGGCTACTGGAGGACATCAGGGTCTATTTTTTTCACTCTGCTGAGTTCTCCTACTGTTCTCCAGTTTGCATTGTTTGTTGTTATTTCTACTTTTAACTTTGTGTCCTCTGTCTTTTTTTCTCTTCATAGTAGGCACACCTGGACTGATATTCTGTTAGCTGTGACATCATCCAGGGGGGCAGATCATCTGTCATTACCATATTGCATAGAAAGGATCAATGTGTGCTTCTGTGTTTCTATTCTGTCTTCTCTAACCCCTAGTCGGTCGAGGCAGATGGCCGTTCACACTGAGCCTGGTCCTGTTGGTGGTTTTTCCTTCCTGTTAAAGGGGAGTTTTCCTCTCCACTGTCGCTTCATGCTTGCTCAGTATGAGTGATTGCTGCAAAGCCATGGACAATGCAGACGACTGTCCTTGTGGCTCTACGCTCTTTCAGGAGGAGTGAATGCTGCTTGTCAAGACTTAATGCAATTTGCTAGGTTTCCATAGATAGGAAACTTTTTGACCAATCTGTCTGGATGATATGATTGAATTTGAGTTTGTAAAGTGTGTTGATATCACATGTGTTGTGAATTGACTCTATGTAAATGAAATTGAATTGAAATTGAATTGTGTTATTATCCCTGGTGGGGTACCTGATATTAGGTCAGCATTTTGGAAGTTTGGAATAAGAGGTTTGTGTTGCTAAAATCCTCAAGAATAATGAGAGAGTCTGAGTGTTTTTTTTTTCTCTATGACTCTTATCAGCTCAGCAAGCTGAAATTCAGCCTCTGACGTGCTGGCTTGTGGTGGGACATAGACACCAGCCATAACAAAGTAGAACCCTCTCAATTAATATTTTGCATGAAGCCCACATTTCTGTATGAAAATTTTATTCAGCTTTATGGATCTGATTAAGCTGGAAAACATCATAGTAAAACAAAGCATTGAAAACATCAGTCTGTGTAATTATTCTACATAATGTGTTTCACTTAGTGAATTGAGTTACCGAAATCAATGAACTTTAAAATAATGTTCTAATTTATTGAATATGACAATACAATGGTTTGGAAAAGTATTAAGACCACTTAAATTTTGTGTGATTTTGTCACATTAAACCCACACATTTCAATGTATTTTATTGTGACAAGATCAAAACAAATAGTACATTGCTGCAAATTAGAAGGAAAGTTAGATAATTGCCAAGCTGAAAAATAAACTGCATATGTAATGCGTGAAAACCTTTTGTATTTCAGCCCCTACTACTGTGAAACCCCTAAATTAAATGCAGTGCAACCAAGGAAGACGACAGCTGCGGAGAAGTTCAAAGCAGGGTTTGGTTATAAAAAAACATTCCAAACACTGAACGTCTCATTTTCCACAGCATGCTGTTAGTTCTAGTAAAGGTCAATTGAGGTTATTTATTCGAGGAAAATACACAAACACTAAAACTGTGCCAAGTTTATGTATTCATTTCTACTCCTAACTTCAGTGGGGAGATTGCTCTGCTGCCCTTCAATGCTTCCACAGGAATAAAAAAGTCTGGTCCCATTAAAATCATTGCAGTAAAGGGAACAAATGTGCTATTACATCCACTACATGATTCATGCATAAAAATAAATCTAATAAGTGGAAAATTAAAGTATTCCACATTTATGACCCCCTTATGAGAGGCTAAAACCTCATCATGTGTGAACAAATCCTTCTGCCAAAACAGAAGCAAAATCTACCCAAGATGACTCACGTTCTTGGCAGATTCAGATTTTTAAAAAAACATTTAAATTCAACCCTAAAAGTTTGTTTCTGACAGGAAATGATACAGACAGAATGGTACAACTATGAAAAAGGACGATGAAGTTAAATCTTTTTTTGTCTATGGCATGAAGATATTTATTAATGTCTTTCTCAGTAATCGGTGAAAAAAAATACATATTTCATCACATATGTCAAAGCTTTGTTGCTGTCATGGTTTAGTTTTTAGTCTGGCTTTTTTCCTGTTAGTTTTCAGTTTCTCCTCCTCCTCTCACTCAGCTCACCATCCACTTCCCCAGCTATCAGTCACACCTGTTGGTCACTGATTAGTCTGAACTCACTCCACCTGCCAGCCTCCCTACTAAAGCCTCCCTCAGTCTTCTCTTCCCTGCCGGTTCGTCATCAGACTCCGCTCACTTCACGTCTGTCAGCCTGGTTTGCCCCTGCTTGCTACTGGAACCTTGCCACCTCTGTGACTCTAACTCTGCCTGCTGTTGGATTACCTGCCTCATCTGTGCTTCAGATGCTGGATTTACCTGCCACTAGTGATGGCGAGATGAAGCCTCATGCGGCATTGAACCACTTGAGCCAACTGGTTCAAGAAAGGGTTCATTTCTTGGAGCTTCATGTGCACACAAAACCACCTACTGGCCAGGTGTATAATCACAGCCAGCTGTATCTTAACACGTGTGATGCATTGATTTTTTGTCTATTATGGCTCTTGGGAATGACTTCACAAAAGGTGTAGGATGAAATAATTTGTCTACATAAATTATGTATACACATATGTGTATAATAAAATATTGTTTGAATGTATTCTCTGTGTGTAATTATTCCCAAAATAGTAGTGTCATGTGATATGGCATGGTGTGTAATAATCAGACCTCTCAACTTTGATCAAAAGTTAAGAGTGAGATTATGCTAATTTTGGGGGCGGGGGGGGGGGGGGGATTATGGTCAACAATTTCCCCTCAGCAGCAACACTGAAGCACACAGAGGTTCCCGCTGCGTCTTTACGCACGATCCTGCTGCTGATGTCTCCCTCTTTTCAGCTCAATGCATTTCTAGACTGTTACAGTTTATAACATTCTCATCACCTTTCACAGCGACAGGTTTCTCAGTCAGTCGCCGCGCTGACCAGACAAATTTTTATTGCTCTCGTCAGTGCACTCTGGGCAGTGCGGTGGGCGGATTTTACCCCCGTTGGTGCGCTGCGTGCGACGGATAAACAGTGGGGAAAATGCATAACTAAATACTGTAAAGGGCTTCTATAAAGGGAACAGGGGTACTGACAGATCTGAGATGAAGCCCCTGATGTTACAAGTTCTTTAAAATTACCCTTAAAAGTGCGCACCTGAATTAAAGCGCAAGACAGCAGCCCACCGACCCGCCACTGATTCTTGTTAAAAACAAAAGAGCATGAAACACAGCTACTAACTCTCCTATTGACTTTAACTGGCACACGTTGCTACCGATGTGAGGACATTAAACGTAGTGATTCACGTTTTGAATGGTGAACGGTGATAAAAGCACCTGCTCCGAGGGAAAGGAGGGGGGGAGAGGAGCAAGCGCTGAGGCACAGAAATACGGTGCATGTAGTTAAAAAATGCAGAATTAATAAAAACGAAACTTATAAACAGACTAAGTGGCGTTTTAAACTGCATCTGGTTAGCAGAACTGTTTAATGATCCAGCGTGCAGCCATAACTGGTTCTGAATGAACCGGTCATCTGGCAAAATCTGAGCCACTTCCCGAAGCAGTCACGTGGTACAGCCGGGCAGCGAGGCTTCGGACGTCATCGTTTTCAACTCCTCCCCTAAATGAAGCAAGCTTCGATACGCGATTAACGGAAACGCCCCCTCCATTACTCGACACACGCCTCGAAGCCTCGGCACATCACGTAACATCATTACCTGCCACCTCTCTGCTCCAAGTAAGGCCTGTTTAACTGCTGGATTTACCTGCCACTTCTCTGCTTCTAGTGAGGCCTCTGTTTGCTGCTGGATCCTCCTGCCTCCTCTGTGCCTTAAGTAGGCCTCTGCTGACTGCTGGATTATCATGCCTCCTCTGAACTTCAAGTGAGGCCTCTGTTTGCTGCTGGATTCTCCTGCCTCCTCTGTGCCTTGAGTAGGCCTCTGCTGGCTGCTGGATTATCCTGCTTCCTCTGAGCTTCAAGTAAGGCCTCTGCTAACTGTTGGATTTTCCTGTCACCTCTGAGCTTCTATAGGCCTCTGTTGGCTGCTGGATTATCCTGCTTCCTCTGAGCTTCAAGCCTCTGCTAGCTGCTGGATTATCCTGCCTTCATCTGTGCCTCAAGTGAAGCCTCTGCCAGCTACTGGGTTTTCGGTCTCCTCTGGGTCTCAAGTCAAGCCACTGTTAGCTGCTGGGTTTCCGGCCTCCTCTGTGCTTCAGCAGCCCAGCTCTCAAGAACTCTCTCCGGTCTGTCAGCTCCTGCTCACATCTACACCCCTGTTCCAGTCCAGTCCTGCCTCTCTGGTTTCATCATTCACTACTCATCTACCTGTCAATAAACTCTCAGTAAATAAGTCCCGTGTGTGTGGTGTCCATTCTGGGTTCATCATAGAAAAATCATGACAGTTGCATGTTTCCATTAGTATTTTGATGATTTAGCTGTTCTGCTTGTGTCATGATTTACTTAAGTTTATCGGCACAAATCCAATACGTACGGTATATATTTATATATTGGATGTATTTAAAATGTGGTGTCTCTATCACTTAGAACTTTAACTTGATGTTTACCCAACTCAGTTAAAACTTACAGCTTATATTTTCCTTCAGCCTTGAGTGAAAATAATGATCCATAACCAAGAACTGATTTTCTTGGCTTTTTCTTTCTTATGAGAGCTTCATGTCCGGCCTTGGCTGGCGGTACCTGTTGTTTAATATTCTTCCCATGGTATCTTGAATCTTGTTCAAAAATCCGTTCCTGCTTGTTTGTTTCCTTCCTGACCTCTATTACCAGTTGGCAACGAGAACACCTTCATTCTTCATGATGCCTGCCTGTGGCCACAAGCAGCCAGCGGAAATATATGCTGAGGCTTCAGCAGCCAGGTCGAACAATTTGCTGACTTCATATCTATTTATAATTGCCAAAAACTAAGAGGAAAATAATCCAAATGCCATCGAAGTGCTATCAAAAACCTTTATGGACCTTAAACGGATCCAAACTTTCCTTCCTATAAAAGTCCACTCCTGGCAGAAATGCAGCTATGTAGCAGATGACCTATCTTAATTGGCTTCACTGGAGACCTACGAGAGTTTTTTTTGATACATACTCCAATGAGTAATTTAAAGATACATTCAGCGTGCCAGAAACTATTTAATTACAGTTAGTCAGACAGACAGGATCCGTTATTTAATAGTAACAACCATTATTTTAGTGCCTCACATAAATGTTATTTTACCCCCCGAACCTTTCCATATTTGTCTAATTACAACCACAAACCTTAATGTGTTTATTAGTGTGATCTGTGATAGACCAGAGGTGTCCACAGTAGGACCCATTGGTGGTTTTCAGACTGATTTTGTATGACCAGCGATGCCAATTTAAAAGTTCAATTCAATTTTATTTACTTTACAAAGTCAAATTCAATCATATTATACAGGTTGGGTCAGATTATACAGATTGTTAAAAAATTTCCTATATAAGGGAACCAGTTGATTGCATCAAAGTCCCGACAAGCAGCATTCACTCCTGGAGAAGCGTAGAGCCACAGTGAGAGTCGTCTGCATTGTCCAAGGCTTTGCAGCAATCCCTCATACTGAGCAAGCATGAAGCGACAGTGAAAAGAAAAACTCCCCATTAACGGGAAGGAAAACCTCCAGCAGAACCAGGCTCAGTATGAACGGTCATCTGCCTCGACCGACTGGGGGTTACAGAAGACAGAGCAGAGACACAACAAGAGAGACAAAAAAGTACAGAAGCACACATTGATCCAGTAATCTGTTCTACATTAGATGGTAATAGTGGTGATCTGTCTTCCCTGGATGATGTCACAGCTAACAGAACGCCAGACCAGGTGTACCTACTATGACGAAAAAAGAGAGAGAACAAAAAGTTAAAAGCTGAAATGTCAACAGTCATTTCAATGCAATGCAATGCAAAACTGGAGAACAGTAGAAATGAGTGAGAAAAATAGGCCCTGATGTCCTCCAGTAGCCTAAGACTATAGCAGCATAACTATAGAGGTAGCTCAGAGTAACATGAGCCACTCTAGTTATAAGCTTTGTCAAAAAGGAATGTTTTAAGATTAGTCTTAAAAGTAGACAGGGTGTCTGCCTCACGGACCAAAACTGGGAGTTGGTTCCACAGGAGAGGAGCCTGATAACTAAAGGATCTGCCTCCCATTCTACTTTTAGAGACTCTAGGAACCACCAGCAGACCTGCAGTCTGAGAGCTAAGTGCTCTGTTAGGAACATACGGAGTAATCAGAGCTCTGATATATGATGGAGCTTGATTATTAAGGGCTTTATACGTTAGAAGTTGGTACAAACTTTACCATCAAACACAGGTCATTGATGCAGAAAAACATTCAAACTATAAAAATATATCTACAGTGAAAAATATATTTAAAATAAAATATAGACAAACTAAAATCTTAAAATAGAAAATTTTAGGTACACTTTAAAGATTTGGGGGGAAAAGTGACCCAAATGGCACATCATGCTCTTGTTGCTGTGAATAGACAAAAAATATTTCTAGAATAAGAAAATAGAAGACTTGAACCAAAAAAGAATGTAGGCATTTGTATGCTTTTTTTTAAAATATGGTAAATATATGAATCTCTATGTTTTAGATCTACCATGATTTATTGATCTCTTTTCAGACTTCTTCTGCTTTAGGCTTTTCCCTCTCAGGGGTCTCCACAGCAAGTCATTTGTGTCCTTCTAGCCCTATCTCCTGCATCTTCTCTCACACCAACTACATTCATGTCCTCTGTCACTCCAACCATATCTCATCTTTCCCAATAGGCCTACCGCCTGGCAGTTCCAGCCTCAAAATCTTTCCACCGATGTACTGACTATCCCTCCTCTGTACATCTCCATACCATCTCAGTCTGGCCTCTCTGGCTTTATCTCCAATACATCTAACATAAGCTGTCCCTCTGATGTACTCATTCCTGGTGCCATCTTCTAAACCAAACAGCATCTCTTGTCTCACCACAGTCTTGTACACCTTTGCTTTCTTTCTCGCTGATATTCTTTCATCACACACCTGACACTTTTTTTTTTGCCTGTTCTAACTTGTTTGGAGACATTTATTCATCTCTTTTCCACACTCGACGTTGTTCTGGACTGTTGACCTTATGTACTTAAAATCCTCCACTTTCTTTATCTCTGCTCCATGTAACCTCATGGCTCCACTCCGGTCCCTCTCATTCACACACATGTATTCTGTCTTGCTATGACTAACCTTCATTCCTCAAGATTTTCCTTCACCTGTCGCCTGCTCTCACTGCAGATCACAATGTCATGTGCAAGAATCATAGTCCATAAAGATTCCTGTCTAACCTCATCTGTCAATCTGTCCATCACCACTGCAAACAAGAAGGGGTTTAGCGCCGATCCTTGAAAGATTCCCACTTTCACCTTGAACTCTTCTTTCACACCTACGGCACATCTCACCACTGTCTTACAGCTCTTATACATGTCCTCACCACTCTAAAATACATATTTGATACTCTAGATTTCCTCATAAAATACCACAGCTAAAGGTGTCAGGTGTCAATCCTTACCTAAGTAGAAACTTTGGTTATCTATACTTTACTGGAGTTACAGTATTATTTTGTAACCGCCTTTATGCTTTCAATCCTTACATTATCTCTACTTTCTACTTCTTACATTTTAGAAACAGCCTGGTTACTTCTATTATATTTCAGCTTGATTTTGTTCCTGCTTAACAAGTTGTAAAAAGAATAAAAAAGAAAAAAAGAAAAACTAACCAGGTAAATGATAAATAGCGGCATCCGCAAAGAGTGACTTTGATTGTGGTTGGAAGCGGTATTGCACAAGTTTTTGGAAGAAGAAGAAGACCATAGAAGAAGAACATAACAGCTGTATGCAGCTTTTTGTGAAAATGTATGTAGCAGAGAGTGAGTTAAATTCCACTGATACTCTGTCGGTCAAGAGCACTAGTGGTGGTCATTATTAACCCGGGCCGCTACCGAGGCCCTGTAAAAAAAAATAAAAATAATAATAATAAAAAAATAAATATATATATATATATATATATATACACTCACCGGCCACTTTATTAGGTACCCCATGCTACTAACGGGTTGGACCCCCTTTTGCCTTCAGAACTCCCTCAATTCTTCGTGGCATAGATTCAACAAGGTGCTGGAAGCATTCCTCAGGGAGTTTGGTCCATATTGACATGATGGCATCACACAGTTGCCGCAGATTTGTCGGCTGCACATCCATGATGCGAATCTCCCGTTCCACCACATCCCAAAGATGCTCTATTGGATTGAGATCTGGTGACTGTGGAGGCCATTTGAGTACAGCGAACTCATTGTCATGTTCAAGAAACCAGTCTGAGATGATTCCAGCTTTATGACATGGCGCATTATCCTGCTGAAAGTAGCCATCATGGGTTGGGTACATTGTGGTCATAAAGGGATGGACATGGTCAGCAACAATACTCAGGTAGGCTGTGGCGTTGCAACGATGCTCAATTGGTACCAAGGGGCCCAAAGAGTGCCAAGAAAATATTCCCCACACCATGACACCACCACCACCAGCCTGAACCGTTGATACAAGGCAGGATGGATCCATGCTTTCATGTTGTAGACGCCAAATTCTGACCCTACCATCCGACTGTCGCAGCAGAAATCGAGACTCATCAGACCAGGCAACGTTTTTCCAATCTTCTATTGTCCAATTTCGATGAGCTTGTGCAAATTGTAGCCTCAGTTTCCTGTTCTTAGCTGAAAGGAGTGGCACCCGATGTGGTCTTCTGCTGCTGTAGCCCATCTGCCTCAAAGTTCGACGTACTGTGCGTTCAGAGATGCTCTTCTGCCCACCTTGGTTGTAACGGGTGGTTATTTGAGTCACTGTTGCCCTTCTATCAGCTCGAACCAGTCTGGCCATTCTCCTCTGACCTCTGGCATCAACAAGGCATTTCCGCCCACAGAACTGCCGCTCACTGGATGTTTTTTCTTTTTCGGACCATTCTCTGTAAACCCTAGAGATGGTTGTGCGTGAAAATCCCAGTAGATTAGCAGTTTCTGAAATACTCAGACCAGCCCTTCTGGCACCAACAATCATGCCACGTTCAAAGTCACTCAAATCACCTTTCTTCCCCATACTGATGCTCGGTTTGAACTGCAGGAGATTCTCTTGACCATGTCTACATGCCTAAATGCACTGAGTTGCCGCCATGTGATTGGCTGCTTAGAAATTAAGTGTTAACGAGCAGTTGGACAGGTGTACCTAATAAAGTGGCCGGTGAGTGTATATATATATATATATATATATATATATATATATATATATATATATATATATATATATAAAATCATGTTATTGACTCGCATGGTAAATTTGCCAAAAAGATTTAGGTCAGATGCCCTTCCTGACTCAACCCCCTGCATCTATCCAGGCTTGGGACTGGCCAAAAACAGAACTCAGGACAATGTGCCCCAAATGAGGCTGCATTCAACAAAAATATGGCTATTTTGTTTTATTAAATTGCTGTATGTGTCTTTTATTGTTGAGCAGGTAAAAAATACTTTTTTGCATATTTAATGTCCGTCCGTCCGTCCGTCTTCTTCCGCTTATCCGGGGTCGGGTCGCGGGGGTAGCAGCTTCAGTAGGGAGGCCCAGACGTCCCTCTCCCCGGCCACTTGGGCCAGCTCCTCCGGAGGAATCCCAAGGCGTTCCCAGGCCAGCCGGGAGACATAGTCCCTCCAGCGTGTCCTGGGTCTTCCCCTGGAACTCCTCCCGGTGGAACACCTCACCAGGGAGGCGTCCAGGAGGCATCCTGACCAGATGCCCGAGCCACCTCAACTGGCTCCTCTCGACGTGGAGGAGCAGCGGCTCTACTCTGAGTCCTCCCCGGATGACTGAGCTCCTCACCCTATCTCTAAGGGAGAGCCCAGACACACTACGGAGAAAACTCATTTCAGCCGCTTGTATCCGGGATCTCGTTCTTTCGGTCACGACCCAAAGCTCGTGACCATAGATGAGGGTAGGAACGTAGATCGACCGGTAAATGGAGAGCTTCGCCTTTTGGCTCAGCTCTCTCTTCACCACAATGGATCGGTATTTAATGTATTTTTGTTATTTAATTTATATTTTCACGTCTGAAGGTTTTGACACCACTGAGACAGACTACCACAACCAACGTTATTTAACAGATTTCAAAAGTCTGCTTTGCATTTTTTATTCACATAGTTTTAATCTGAAACATCTAAATAAAATAGATAAAACATCTAAATAAAATAGATAAAATAGAGTCCGCCTATTCGTAATTTATCCTCAATATAGATCCAGTTGCTTAGTGAGGCTGGCAAAATATGCCTTGTTAGATAACATTAGTGAACAAACAGCATCATAAAGACCCAGGGAACAAGACAGACAGATCAGTTAGAAACATGCAAAGACATTTAAAACAGTAAGATTAAGTAACAATCTCCCAAGCTATGAACATCTCACAGTTAAACACAGCATCAGGCCAGAGGCCTTCCGAAGGAGCTGCAGGAAATTCCAGCTAAGGTGAACATGTCGACATGTCACTTAGTAGTTAGGTACTCCACAAATCTGGTCTTTAGGCGGCAAGAAGTAAGAAACCCATAAGTCCTGTCTGTTGTTAGCCACAATTTATGTGGGGGAACAAAAGGATGTGGAAGAAGGACCGACATTCCTGGGGTACTTTAGCAAGGCAATGCTAATTTAGAGAATATCGAGCAGCAGCAGTCAGGGTGGACTAATGATACCAATTAAGACATCAAAAGTGTTAAGATGTAAACTGAGGTTGCAAGACATTTAATCATGTGTATGGTATTTCTTGCTTTAGCTGTGTGCACATAAAACATGTACAACATGCTTTTAACCTTTTCTGAGGGCTTAAGCTTATCCGGCTCCATCCCATTATTTTGCCCTGTGCCAGCAAAAACTTCTCCTCCTCGTGCCTTCATAACTCTGTGGGAGTTGATTAATGAAGCCGATTTCTAGCTATCAAGCTGGGTGCAAACTGTTCAATTATGCATCTTGGAATCTCCTTATATCATGTTTTAGTAGCTTTGCTAGCTCTGTGGGGTCTGTCTGTCTGTGTGTGCGTGTGGGTGGGTGGGTAAGGGGGTGGAGGGCTAGCCAGAGGCAAGCCTCTGTAGCATGAGGCGTATTTGTTGAAGCGATGACCTTTGCCACCGAGACAAATTAAAGTGGAGTGATTGGAAGAGGGCTGTCAGCGTGGCTTCTTCATGAGGTCTCTGCTAGGGTTGTCACAACCGTCCTGGCAGGGTTCAATTCACATTCAAAGTTAATCAAAATGCATGGCTGGGGGAGAGCAAGGAGGCAGCGGGCTCATGCTGTAAACACTAAAGAAGCCTTTTACAACCCAACGCAGACATCTGTCCTCATCAGGCACAGCTGCTCGGAGGCTGCCTTGTGATTGTTTGGTTGCTTTTTGCAGACACTTTGATATTTTTATACTGGAGTATGGTGTTGATTATGCAGCAATCTCTTTTTAGCTGATATAATTCCTGGCAGATGAAAAAGGCTGGCGGGCTTTGAGAAACAAAACATTTACATCTCGGTGGGTGAAAGTTAGGATTATTATACGCCTTGTAAACACAGGGCTGTGAAGTTCTTATTCAGCACTTCTGAACATTAAGCTTCAAAGAAAACAACAGAGCAGTATCACAGCTCGGCTTCTGTTTTATCAGCCTAAGCACCTGCTTCTGTCACATGCAAAATCGTCTGCAGGATCGGGGGTTTAATGTTGAATTTTCTGTTGTCTTATATTTCCCCTCTGTTTTTATTAATCTGTTGTCCTATTTTCAGAGTGGTTTTGTTCGAGATTTTATCTATTTTGTGCCTTTATTCTTCTGCACGTATCTGCTGAACTGATCTGTCGCAAACACAAACGCTTATGTCTCGTACAATTTCATTAAATAGCAGTTTCTGCAGATTTTATATTGGAAAACTTGCATTAATCTGATTCCTATTTGGGCAATACAAGTCACCTGAAACATAGCACATTGTAAGTGTTAACTTTGAGAGCGCATGTTAATTTAGCTTTAGTTGCAAGTTAGTCATTTGAAATAATTGCAGTTTTAGCCTAATATAGTCAGCTGATTCTTAATATATTTTGGCTAACAAAATGTATTGTAAATTTGTTCAAAAGTCAGGGAGGAATGCCTTTTCAGGGGCCTTTTACATCTTTAGGAAAAATCCCTTTGTCACACCATATGGGGAATTTTATATACCTTGCAGTTTTGCCCAGGCTTTGCTCTTTCATGCATAACTTGTGTGTGGTCTTGAAAAAAAAAATGTAGTTACATTTGACATTGTTTTCTTGTTTTAAGCGATTGGCTGCTGCAAAATTTTGCTGACTGTTCTGGTCATTTCGTTGACAACTTAAGTTTCTTTAAGAACATGAAATAAGGCCAGAAACGATTCCACAAATGATCCGAGTCAAAGTATGACTCCTAAAATTCCTAAAGCAAATTATCTGCCTGTCACGATCCCCAGGAATTGTGTTTGTTTTTGACTGGGTCTTTTAGTTCCTCAGCTGCTCCTCATGTCTTTGTCGTCCTCATTGCTCTACCCTCCTGTAATTTCTGCGATTTCATTTTTTCATTAAAACTATCTTACCTTCATGTCGTTTCTGCATTTCTGTCTACATTTTGTCCCTGCCACAAACCCTGCTAACATGACACCGCCTCCAAGCTTTGTTCAATTCTTTTCAACTATTCTACACACCGTGTTCCGGCCAAGTGGTTTTGTGTTGCACATTGCTCTCACTTCTAATAATGATAGTCTACATGGCTGGTTCCAATCCAGCTATGGAGGGAGACAGCCAGCGGCAAAAAAAAAAAAAAGTGTCAGAAGTGTAGCATCAATATAAACTTAACAGAGTGGGAAACATTAACTACAGTGGAGCCAGAATCCAATATTCAAGTTATACTTCATACACTTCTTTGTGATCATTTTAGCTACAGACGCAGTGAGCTCTGTATTGATAAAACAGCCAGAAAGGATTGAGGTTTTAACAGGTTAATGTTAGAATTTCCTTTTTCTAGCTGCAGATTCAGCCTTTGTTGTAATGATCAGAGGCAAGGTACCCAGAATTCAGCCAGACCAGCAGAGGTTTCTTTAAAAAGAAGGATTTTAATAACAGAAATCAAAAACAGAGACAAAATCCAAAAAAAACCCTGTTGTAACAAAAATGGCAGAAAAACAAACAGTCCAGTTGTGCAGGCAGGGCAGGAACAGACAGAACAGGATGGCTCAGGTTACTGGAGACAAAGGGGGGTCAAAAATCCAAAAGCAAATCAAAAACAGAATCTTGCAGAAGGAGACTCACCCATAATTTAACAAGACAACCTGGCACTGATGTCTGGTCTCAACTGTTTATATGGAGGAGGAAGCAGGTGAAACCGGTCAGAGATGATTGCAACGGGGGTGGAGTAAGGCAGGTGTGCAGAGTGGGTAATTAGACCAGACATCAGTGCAGAGGATCAAAACAAGAAATAAACCAGAAACCAAAGCTAAAAAGCTGACAGGACAAGTGGACAGAAACTACACCAAACTTACTAAGAAACAAAATCACTCTAAGGTAAAAACCTAAAACAGAAAATAAAGCTAAGACTAAAACAAAACAGGATAACCTAACAGTAAATAAACTAACAGTAAATAAAAACCCAGACAGGACACAAACTTAAAGCAAGCAGAAAACCTAAAGCAGGAGAGGAAAATGACTCAAAAATAAAACCAGAACAGAAACCAGAATATCACATTTGTTTCAAATCCTCAAGTGTACTCTGAAGAAATGCTGTTATTGCATTTGAAGCAATGAAAATGTTGAATTTTTTTCCTAAAAGAAAAAACATATTTCAGTTGTTTAATGAAATATCTGCAGAAAGGGCCAGTTTTTTGTCCAATCTCTCAATTAATTTTCTAGATTACTAAAATAATGATTAGCTGCAGCCCAACATGAAATGCTTTATATATTCTGGTTTAAGTGTCAGACTCAGAGTTGTTTTAATTCTCCTGTTAATAAACCAGTTTCATCCAAGTTGCAGATTTACATGGTTTCTCAGATGACTTTATAATGTTGGTAGACAGAGTAGTCTGCTCATTAACTGTAGGGATCCCAGATCTTTTGGCTGTGAGACAAACCCAAATTATCATCCCTCTTCCACCATTCTTGTTAATCGGTGCAAAGTGTTTGTGCTGATGTGTGATATTTGGTTTCTCAACATCATGAGGTCATGTATCCGAAGGACTTCATTCCAAAAATAATGTTGTTCATTCAACTGCAACTCAGCAAACATAAGTTGTGCTTCCATATTATGCTTAGAGAGGGAACCTATTTACCTGTAAATAAGTTTAAATAAGTCATACTTGCTAAATGTTTTTTCTCATTCTTCAGCCAAAAACTGAGCGTACGCTTCTAAGAAGACTGTAAACCATCATATTTCTTTTTTTTTTTTTACGTATGATTAATCTTTTTTGTTTTTGTAGAGTGATGGGCTGGAGATTGTCTGGCCCTTTAACCTTCCTAGATTGATGGGCAGCAACAATTGCATCTCTACAGTCATTGTTGATATCACTGCCTTTTTTCTCTGCCTTTTTTGGCAGTAAGTGTTAATACCTTTATGCTCCAGACCAGCAACTTAATGATTAATTAACAAAGTGCACTCTATTTTCACCTCCCAACAAACTCAGAGGCAGCAAGGCGGCATCTTGTTCATCATCTTATTGGAAAGACAGACATCCTTTTTCCCATGATTTTATATTGCAACGAAGCATCAAAACAGATTAAATGATGAAAATTGGCTTGAGGAAGTGGAAGAGTGCATGAGAACTTGAGCGTGGCTAAAACGAAAAGTATAAAACTATAAACAGGATTTTTTTTTTTTTTTTATCCAGAGAGGTTCTCTTTGAGACTCTTTGTTCATGGCTGTAGATGGTTCCCCCATGAGTAATGTAACAGGTGGGCGGATAGACAAAACAAAAGATCAAATCGATAGTTTCAACTTCTGCTTAATTGCACATCGGGAGCCAAAGGTTTTTTTTTCTTCTTTTTTTTTTATTACTGCCCTGGTCAAACTTTTAATATACCTTGGGTCTCTGGAGAACGGTGCTCCCACACACCCTGCATTGTCAAAGAAACAAAAGGCTTTTTCACAGTTTTTATTTTTTTCATACACCCGATCCTTCAGTCATCTCAGGCAGCCTCCAGTTATCACCAAAATAGTTTACAAACAACACTGAATGTAATGAAGTCACAACATTGGAATTAAGCAGCTTATGAGATTAAAGTATCCAACCCGCCTACTTTGTTCTGGAAATTATTAGGAAACAAAGGGTTTAGCTAGAAAGCAGGTTTAAACTGAAGATTTTCCTGCTCACTTTAAACAAAAATGCCATTGAAATGTGTCTTCTGCAAACGTATGATGTGGTATAATTTCTAATCCTTTGTAGAATAATTTTTAGGAAAAATAAATCATGCACATCCAAAAATATTACAGGTTGAGTCTACCTCCCCATTAGTTTGACAGTTTAGTGTTATGGGTTTATGGGATTTGGAGCCTTGGATAATTTGACTGAAACAATCAATATTAAGAACATCATTAAAAGGTGTTTAGGATGTTTACTGAGGCAACCCCTAAATCTAATGAAAGGACTAAAAATGATTGTGCTCTAAATGCAGCAGAAAGGATTCCTGTGACTGAGCATTACATCTAGTGAATTAACAATTATTACTGTCATATAACTTAAAGTTATAGCAAAAACACTGATGCAAGTCTATCAGGTGCAAATTTTTAGGCCTCCACTGCTAAATGAATGTGATCCGATCATCTTAAATTAGCTGTAGAAACACATGTCAGTTTTTTTGTATAAACATCTAGATCTACAAATGTTGAAGTATTTGCTGGTTTGAACATTTATGCTGTTTCCAAATACAGTTTAAATTTAATTAGAGAAAAAAAACATTAATTTGTCCTTTTTAATTGGCCTGCACAGATATTAAATGCTGTTAAAATTTACCACGTGAAAACAGCTGCATGTCATACTAATGTGTAGTTATGTAGTTTTACGGACGGTTTCAAAAAGTGTCTGCTTTTTCCTGTACAAACCCAAAACATTTTCTGTAAACTGAAAAAAACGCTTGAAGATTTAGCTTTCCAGTGACTCACCTAACAGATATTCAGTTTTACATCTGTATTGCATAGGTTTGATCTACCTTTGGCACCTCTGAACAGATATTTCATGTCAGGACGATTGAACTGCATTCCAAACTTCCTGTTTGCTTCTTGGCTTTACCTCAGAAACAGCCTGTTTGATTTAAATTATGAACTCTTCAGTATGGATCTTGTACGTTTTTGTCAGGGAGTGTACAACAGTTGGCTGCACTTCCTACAAAACAGTGTTTTAGAATGAAGTGCAAGGTCATCCTTAGGTACTTGTTAGTTGGTATTGCTGACCCATTTAACCCAACCAGCCACTGTAAAATACCAAAAGCAGTAATTAGGTGTGTTTGCGATTATTCCCCCAATTAGATTGACTACATTATTAGCAATTAAAAGTTGAGCATTTGTTGCTTACCAGCAGGCTAGTGCTACCTTGTTTTGCCTTATTCCATTTTCTAAGCACATGCACAAAATATGAAGTGTTTAGAGGGTACACTATTAATTTGGACACATCACTGTTGTGCAAAGAATGATCTATCAAATACAAAGCCAAAGAAAATGTAATGTCTCAAGCTCAAACTAGTAAATAGTGCAGTGTAGCACTTTTTGCAATTCAAGCTGAGAAAACCAAAAATAAGTGTGTAGATTCTAACTGATAAAAAAGGCTCTCTGCAGTTTATCCTTTAAAATCCAAACATGTCTGTACCTTATTCTGCTATTCTCCAAAATTATTATCAGTCTTAGAAATGCTTCAAGTATGCTGATGAGAGCTCATCTTTTGAGGAAAATGTACCAAATATTGATGTATTTCACAAAGCAACAATAATTACTTAAAGAACACAAGGATGACAAAAATGAAGCCTTTTACAGTAAAAGCCAATATGTCTCTGCCACCTCTACCCTCTCTACCAAAATAATATTTTGCAAAAATACTGAGGTTTGGCACGCCACTGGTGCCATGGGTTGATGTCATAAAAAGCAAACAAACATGGGAGCCATTTGGCAGTTTTATTAGGTACAGTTTTTCATTAGCCTTTTAACAAAGATAGCAAATCCACATTCCACATGACATCAACAAAGTATATTTACCCATCTAGATGTGGTGAAAATGACTTCCTGAAACTCTGAAATGAGCATTAGTATGGGGAAGCATTCTAGAGAAGAAGGCCGTTATGTGATTTCAGATGTTGACTTCAGAACCTTTAGAAATCACTTTGCTGCTGGGATTTTCATATAAAACATTCTGTGATTTTTACAAAGAATGCACCTATTGGCAACTTAAAACAAGATATTGAGACTGCAATTTGCCCCAGTTCATCAAACTGGACAACAGGTTGGTAAAATGTCTGGTTTTATTCTGTTTCAGCTGTTTTATGTCAACAACATGAACTCATGGACCAACTAACTGGTATTCATGCTTCAGGCTGTCAGTGTTAGTGTAATGGTCAGGAGGATATTTTCTTGGCTCATTTATGGCCACAGCTTACCTGAGTGTTGGTTCTGTTCATGTCCCACCCTTTCTGACCACGATGTACCCGTCTTCTAATTGCTACATCTAGCAGGATAATGCAACTCGTGATTAAGCTCAGATCATATCAAACTGGTTTCTTGAACATGAAGATTCTTTCAATGTACTTCAAAGGCCTCCGCAGTCACCAGATCTCAATCTAATAGAGCAAACCTTGGCCGTTCCTCAATTCACAAGAACGCGAGTTCGGACTCACGTTCTCGCCAAGTCCATTCTTGGCGAGAACAGAGGAAGTACGGACTTGGGAGAATGGGAGCACGCAGAGCGTATCTCTGTGTATTGGAGCAGAAGCGTACTCGTGCACACGCACAGCTCGTCTGGACCTGCATTTCACCTGTTATTAGTAGTCTTTAGATGATAATAAATTATTACTTATATTTATCATAAAATTAAATAATTGTAGAATAATGTATGCATTGTTGAATGTGAGAGGTAATATTTTGTGTTAAATAAATTATAATTTAGGTTCTTTAGCCTTTTTTAACATACAAAACTATTTATACACTACACCATATTTTATTGAAAACATTTTTAAAACATTAATATTTTTAATAAAATAAAAATTGGCTTCCTGTTAAATCAAGAATAGAATTTAAAATTCTTCTTCTAACATATAAAGCCCTTAATAATCAGACTCCATCATATATCAGAGCTCTGATTACCCCGTATGTTCCTAACAGAGCACTTCGCTCTCAGGCTGCAGGTCTGTTGGTGGTTCCTAGAGTCTCTAAAAGTAGAAAGGGAGGCAGATCCTTTAGCTATCAGGCTCCTCTCCTGTGGAACCAACTCCCAGTTTTGGTCCGTGAGGCAGACACCCTGTCTACTTTTAAGACTAATCTTAAAACTTTCCTTTTTGACAAAGCTTATAGTTAGAGTGGCTCATGTTACCCTGAATTACCTCTATAGTTATGCTGCTATAGGCTTAGGCTACCGGAGGACATCAGGGTCTATTTCTCTCTCTTTCTACTGTTCTCCAATCTACTGTTCTCCAGTTTTGCATTGCATTGCATTGAAATGACTGTTGTCATTTCAGCTTTTAACTTTTTGTTCTCTGTCATTTTTTTTTCTTCATAGTAGGTACACCTGGTCTGGCATTCTGTTAGCTGTGACATCATCCAGGGAAGACAGATCACCCACTATTACCATCTAATGTAGAACAGATTACTAGATCAATGTGTGCTTCTGTGCTTGTTTGTCTCTCTTGTTGTGTCTCTGCTCTGTCTTCTGTAAACCCCAGTCGGTCGAGGCAGATGACCGTTCATACTGAGCCTGGTTCTGCTGGAGGTTTTTCCTTCCCGTTAATGGGGAGTTTTTCTTTCCACTGTCGCTTCATGCTTGCTCAGTATGAGGGATTGCAGCAAAGCCATGGACAATGCAGACAACTCTCCCTGTGGCTCTGCGCTTCTCCAGGAATGAATGCTGCTTGTCGGGACTTTGATGCAATCAACTGGTTCCCTTATATAGGAAATTTTTGACCAATCTGTATAATCTGACCCAATCTGTATAATATGATTGAATTTGACTTTGTAAAGTGCCTTGAGATGACATGTTTCATGAATTGGCGCTATATAAATAAAATTGAATTTAATTGAATTAATATCTAAAAAAAACGCAGTGCATTCTGGGAAAGCGGTCAGTCTGCAGAACGCACTATTCTGCTCTGATGCGTGCTCGATAAATAGGGCGGGGCGAGAACAACATCCGGGGATTTGGTCCGTTCTCGGTCTGGTGTTATTGGCAATTGGAACAGTGCTGGGGCTGAGGCGGATGACGTGTCCCGAGCACACGAGAATGCTCAAGTACGCATATTGAGAAACAGCCCTTGTGATGAGATGGAATAGGTGGTTCCCTTAATGAAGGTGTAGCACACAAATCTGCTGCTCCCCTAACAGATGTTTCCGTCAGCCAGGTAAAGCTATGCCACTAATAAACAAGAAAGTTGTGACACAGTACTCACAAAGCATACCTAATAAACTCTTCATATTTCTGCATGTTTTTTCCCAGCTATTTTATGTGCCAGAGGCTTCAGTGTAACTTCAATTGCTGTTTTTTTTTCTTTATGAAACTTCTTGCACATCAAAAGCACTGACAGACAGCAAAAGTAAAGAAGTAGTAATTAAATTCCTCAAAGAGATATTGTGCCGCTTCTAGTGCGGTCTGTGGCTTTTAGCTTGACAGATGGCTAACCCGTTCCCTTAGTAAACACTTAAGGGAACTGGTCCATCAGTTTTGCAGGTTTAAAATGAAACTGCAGATCAAAAACAAAGAGAAGTTTAAAAAGTTCTCATTTTCTAAACAAACATTGCCAAATCTATAAACATATATTGTATTGTGATGTATTTAGG
The DNA here is from genome assembly GCA_037039145.1 of Fundulus diaphanus. Taxonomy (NCBI): domain Eukaryota; kingdom Metazoa; phylum Chordata; class Actinopteri; order Cyprinodontiformes; family Fundulidae; genus Fundulus; species Fundulus diaphanus. The sequence goes on from CM073131.1 coordinate 23,358,771, forward strand.
ATGTTCAGTTCTTGTCTCCATGGGCAAAGTTAGCTACAAAGAGAACAAAAAGACACTCACTGTTTTACCTTTAAAGGAAGAGTACAGCGATTAGTGCATAGTTCCCAGTATCCATGTTTATTTTTAAATAAGAGACAGCAAAAATATTTATTTCCCCTTTAACTTTTAGTGCTGAAACAAGTTCACTAATAATGACTCTCATCCAACCTACACACTCTCTCTGAAGACAAAGATCTTCTCAAGTTTAGATAAAAAGAAAACAGAAAAGAGAAACTATTGTTCCACATCAACTCAGTTTACATAACTTTGGTCTGCTGTTTGATTTGGATGTGTTTCATGCCAGCCCCTCTCTGAGTAATGTAGGATTCAGAGGTGCTCCGTGTCCAGCCTCTTTCCCCTCCAGCTAACAGATGTGTGGGCAAGGCGCAAACTAGCTCCTGACGCTTTGCTTGGTCCATAAATAACCTGTTTCTCTTAATCCATCAAGTTTGTGGATGTAGGAACCGGTTGCTCTGCAACAGGGAGGGAGAGCAGTGCCTCCAGATGCCTGCAGTAGCATGATGTATAAGCTTGTTCGATGCATAGGGGTCCAGCCTACTTCAGGGACTGGACATTATGCCAAGCTTGTGCTACACATCGATCATGCTTAAGGACTGTACAGTCTATTTCACTTGGCATTGAGCCATAACCACCCTGTGTGCCCCTTATTTCCATGGATAAAACTATGGATGTGATTTATTCATAAGGTCGAGTTGTTCGGAGGACCAGTTAAAGCTCAAAGGGATATTTTTTTTGTTTGACAATGAGAAAATCCCACATTTCAATTGGCATCCACAGTGCCATGAAGAAGTGTTTGCCCCCTCACATGTTTTTACTTTTTGTCTTTGCTTCTTTGTCCCTCTCAAATATTTCAGACAATCATTCATATAACTTTTAATATCAGGCAAAGCTCACCAAAATGATAAAAATAGGACAGTTTTCATTGTGATCTCATTTATTAAAGAAATTCTCTTGATGATCAGAAAATAATCTGTAGCCTGATGAGACAAGTGAAAGTTTTAAAAAGATGTGTTTCCCTGGAGCATAAACTCTGTTTTTTGCCCGAGGAATTTGAAAGAGAACGTCTGGTTATACGGTTTGTGACCTTAAGTCAAGTGTTCTTGGGTTATGCAGCCAGACATTGATCCAACACACACCAGAAAGTCAAAGTCTATCTACAAAGGGTCAAATACTTTTTTTTACAGCACTGTATGGAGGTTTCAATATGAGTGTAATGGTTTTCTGAATTTTCTTTCTTTAATAAAGTAAAAGTACCACAGCAGCAATAATAAAAAAAGTCAGAATTACAAGACCGAAGTCAAACAAACAAAAACTGCCCTGAAAGACAAATTATTCAGGTCCTGCCTTGAACAAGGTGCTGACCATTTTCATTTATTTTTTCTGTGTGTTTGAGATTAGTTCAAAAGTACCAGCCAAACCTAATGAAACTTGGTGCAGAAGTAGAACAGAGCCAAAGAAAAACCAATTAGATTCTGGCAGGTCTGGCTCTGCACAAGCTGCAGAGTGGGGCATTGGTCTTGGTAGAGAATGTGTGCCCGGGCTGCCTTTCTAGTTAGCAAAATGAAGTTTGAGTCAATAAATTAGCCCCAGTAACTGTTTGGGTCATCCTTATTGTTAAATGCTAAGATTGCAACACTTGTGTGTCAGGTAAAAAAAAGAATAATAATACAGTGGTCTATATTGTGGATAATTTGACCTCTGTATTATTGATTTTTTTTTTAATAAGGAGAAAATGGGCTCCTGGAAACACTGCTACCAATCTGTACTGTTCTCTTCGTTTATGGTAGTTGATAAGCAACCAAAACGTTTAAGTAAGTAAATAAAATAAGTAAATAAAACAAGTAGATAGTAATTTTTAAAGGGCTTCATTGTGCAGAGAAATATGCTAAAGTTTTTCGACAGATGAATGAAAAAGGCAGAATTTTATCAAAAAATATTTTTTTTTATTAACTGGAACTGTTGGAAAATGATTTTACACTGACAGAATGGAACACAGTGGGGACAGGAAAAGAGTAGATAGATTCAGCAGGATAAGAATAGATGGATTGAGGCCTGGTTTTCAGAAATGTCAGCATTCTTGTCTGTCATGGTGAAGAAAAGCTGAGCCAAAATGAAAAGCTCTCGGTTTAGGTCTGTCTAAATTATAACTGGCACCTATGGTGATAATGATATGGATTATTACCAAAAGAGTAAGATGCTGGATACAAGCAGCTGGAATTAACTTCCTCTTTAGGGTGCCTGGACTTAACCTTCCTGGAATTTTAAAATTGCTGGTTGATTTTAAAAACCTGAGAGACCCCACACATGACAGTAAAGAAAATCATTGATATAACAGGTTTGGTCTTACAGATGGTGGTTTACAGCAGGGAACTCTCGCAAAACCTCTCGAGATCAAACACGAGTTCAGAGTAAAATTAACATGGACGACGAGAAAAAAACTATGGTGGTAGTTTGTGGGCTAATTTTACCAGAGAAAAATAACATTACAAAAACAATATGTGCTGGTTAAAGAAGTGGGGACAACACAAGCAGGGGCTCTGTGTGCTGCACTATGATATAGAAGTGAGTTGTTGCTGTTTTTCTTCTCTATTGGGGAAATGTCGTTCAGTCAACTCGCTTTCTGATTAGCTACACATCACATTCAACATATATGTGTGTGTGTGTGTGTGTGTGTGTGTAGACATTGCTAAACTTTAGAGGCAGCACTATTTTGACATATTTAGCTGTGAGCCCTTTTAAATAAGAATGATTGGGAATCAGAATGCAGTGACTATTACTTGATGTGAAGTCCAGGAAGCAATAGATTATTTGTCTGACAACATGGCTGCTAGCTCTGATGAAATCACGTCAGAACATCTGAAATATGCATGTCCAAAAGTTGCTGTACTGCTGGCATATGCGTCACTGGGTTTATGACCCACGGATTTCTTCCTGACTCGCTACTATCCCCTCTCTTTAGTGCCTATAATCAAGGACAAGGCTGGAAAAGTTGAGAGCCTGGACAACTACAGGCCGACAGCTTTAGCTAGTGTTATATCTAATGTAATTGAGAACTCACTGCATAAGCACAACCAATAATCAGTCTGGATTTAAATCAAAGTTGGGAACTGATCTGTCTATCTATGGTTTAAAGGAGACAACACAGGCGTGTCTCAGACAAAATTCCTCTGTTATTAAGGTTTATTGATGCTTCTAAGGAATTTGATCGAATGAACCACTGTAAGCTTTTTGTGAAACTAAAACAAATAAATGTGCCTGATAGCATAATATGGATCTTGGCCTATTGGTACTCAAGTCAGAGAGTGCAGGTTAAGTGGGGGAGCACCATCTCGGCTTCCTTTGGTGCTGGAAACGGTGTCTGCCAATTTTATTCAACCTGTATATGGATGAGTGGTTTCAGCGTCTAAATAACTGTACAACAGGATTTGTGATCGGTAACACTCTGATCAATCATTTCATGTAAGTTGATGATCTGGTCATCCATTCTCCTAGCAGTGCGGGTTTCCAGCAGCTGCTGAAGGTTTGCTCCGATTACGCATACAACTTAGATGTAAAATACAATGCTAAAGAGAGTGTGGTGCTGATCTGTAGAGCTAAAGGGGAAAAAGACCTCTGTTTTCCAGACTTTTATTTGTCAGGGCAATCATGGATCACTTCGTAACAGACAGGCTTTGTGATGATGATGATATCAATCACCAGTGTCACAGTCTGTATGCACAAGCCGACACTTTAGTAAGGAAATTTCACAATTGCACAGACAGTGTAAAGATCTAATTCTTCAAGACATACTGTGCATCGCTTTACACCGCACCACTGTGGTGCAAATATCGGAAGGATAATCTGCAAAAAGTAACGTTCACAACAATGCTTTTCGAATTTCCTCATTCCCTGCGCTAATGCAAAATTTGATGTACAGGTTTGTGTGCCGTCTAAATAACCGTAAGAACACCCTAATCGAGACTTTGGTGAGCTCCTGTGTCAGTGCTGTGCATTAACAGTCAGCTCTATGGAAGCACTGGTACAATTGCCTTTTACTATTGTATGTTTCGTATTGTATTGTTGTGGGTTGTGGTGTGTTTTTGTTTTCTTTTGTGGACTACGAGTCCAATAAATCAGTCAACCATTAAATCAATCAATATAAGCCACGGTCTTCTTTGAAGAATAACTTTACACTGCCAAAGCAAGACCAGCTTCTACTTTGAGTGTTCCACAGTTTTTCTAAGTAATTAATTTAAATACCAATTAAATGTGGCATTTCATTCATGTCACAATGTATAAACTTTGGTGGTGCGCAAGTCTTCTGACTTAGAAGGTCTTTAGCTCCTGATTTTGTAGCATAGCTTTAATAGCATGATAGAAACCCAGGAATGTCAAAGACATTGGGGATTTCTTATTTATGAAGCCTCATAAATAATTGAACTTTTTCACACGTGTTCCATTGCACTCTCAGACATAACTGTATATTTGAGATTTTTATGTAACAGAAAAAAAAGACAAAGTAGTGTTTTATTGTGAAATAGGAGAAAAATTTACGTAGTTGACTATCTGGTCACTGTGGGGACTTCTAGAGTACAGTAAACGCATTCGGATCATCAAGAAAACTAGTAGATCGACGATTTGAGCTTTGTGACATGGTGCTGCTGCATCCTGCTGGAAGTAACCATTAGAAATAGGGCATGCTGAGGCCATAAAGGGGTGAAAATGGTCACCAACAACACTCAGGCACATTGTGGCGTTTATACAATGCTCATTTGGTATCAAGGGGCCAAAGTGAGCCAGAAATGATCCTCCACTCCATTATACCACCACCACAATCCTGGACTGACAATACAAGCTAAATCAGGAATATAATTTGTAATTGCAAAGCTTATAGTTAGAGCGGCTTAGGTTACAAGGATTGAAGGTTTTAGGTTGCTTGCACAAAATTCTGACCCTACCGTCTGAATGTTGCAGTCGGAATTGATACTCATTGGATAGGGCAATGTGTTTCATTCTTGTCTGACGGAAGCAGTACCTCATGTAGTCTTCTGACCTATTATGCTTCCTTTAAACATTTTGGGATAGGTCTATGGGCTACACCAAAAAAAATCATTCCATTCTTTGCACAAAATCATTCTCAAATAAAAATATTTCACCTCCCCAGTTTTGCCTATTTTGAGCTCATTTGAAATGTGCTGGTTTTATTTAATGCAAATAAGCTGTAGCTGGCCACGCCCCAAACTCAATGTTTACACTTGCACTTTCTGCACATGAAAATGGCTGCCAGCAGAGGCACAATGGTACAGCTGGACATCTTTGTTCCTGAGTCAGACGCAGAAGCAGAGCCTTCTGCACAATCAACGAGGATCAGCCCAGTCGAGACAAAATTAATTAATTCACACATACCATAATATCACTGGACAGTTCCCCGTCAGTGGTGTCAAACTCACACTCTGCTCTTTTATTTCTTCTTTTGTAAAGGTGGCAGCCAACACTTGCCCTTCCTTCAACAGCACAACCAGCTACCATGACACCTGCCATTATGTGCAACATGGTAACTCGCTCTGACTACCCGGCTACCGTAACAATTACACACAACATTTTTTAATCATTCATCATCTACAATCAGGGATATGTAAGGGGACAGCTGGTCTAAAATCAAGAATCAATCAAGAATCAAGAAACTTTATTGTCATTGCATCACATGCTAGGAAAATGAGGTGAATGAAATTAGATTCCCTGGTACCAAAACTGGGACTTTCCCCGGAAATTCAGGATGTCTGCCAGGGTAACCCTAGGCTATGCCCGTTAGCTTGTACTAAATGGCTGCACAGCAATGAATAACACAAGTAGAATCGTTAGGTTCCTACATTTCTGTCATCTACAGATTTCCAACAAACAGTAGGGACAGAACTTTCCATCAGACTTTTGCTAAATCCTGCCAAGTCTTATATGTTGTTTGTTTTTTTAGGATTTAGACTGTTTCTAGAAGCAGTAGAGAACCAAATGGGACTACATGAACATGCAAAGAGTGAATTTCTTCTTGATAGCTCACTTGTAACATCCATGGATATAATACAGAAAGTTATAAAAAAAAAAAAAAAAAAAAAACTTTTGTACCTTTTTATAGTCATCGGAGCTGAAAACCATCTTCAAATAAATTACAGTTACAGAGGAAATAACTCTTTAACTTTCTTTAAGAGAACTCTCAGCAGTCATTTTACACTTTGAGCAGTAGTGTTATTTTCCGACTTCCTAACTATAACATTTCAGATATAATTAAGAAAGAAAGAGAAAGAAAAACAAGAAGTCATAATGTTGAGAATTAGGAGAGAACGACTTTTTTGCCATTTCACTTGGGAGCCAAGCCAGACTTTAAAAATATTCCTTTCCTAAAAGGCGACAAGTCACGACACAGCAATCAGCACCTTGTCGTTTCAGGAGTTTGCTTACACTTCCATTAAACTCACAAATGTTGTCACGATGGCAAGTATTTTATTCTCAAATTCACAAGGAAGTTTGTTAAAAACTGGGATTAATATTTTTTAGAAACGCGGTTGTGAAGTGTGCAACCTTTCATGGAAATCTCTTTGCTGATAAAGCTGCGAAAAGATCAAGACTTGCAGGCTTCAGAGGTGTGTCGTTGTACCAGCAATACCTCTCATGGGGGTAAATTTCTGTACGAGTGCTCTTTTTATGGAAATTCACGGAGGACTAGGTGGGCGAATGGGAGCAGGGGTGTAAAATTAAAGTTAAAGTTTTTCCTTTAGACATCACTTGGGGCCCATTTGCATTGCTAATAAGTTGAGCTGCATTGGAAGACTATATCCTAGCGGCTTTTTTCCCCTCTGTTTTCACTGCAGGTATCGGCCTTTTTGATACAGTACTTGACTTCAAGTAGAAAACAAAAACCAAATAAAAACTTATAAGCAAAGTCTGCAACACATAACCAGAAAGGCTTCGAACATCTGACCTGGAAAATGCAGATATATGCCTCATTTATTTTTACACGAGAAAAAAACAATTCATATTTCAGAAAAACAGAAAAACCTATTTTACAAATAAATTCTGAAAGGTTTCCAGCATTGCAATTCAGCACCAGTGACCTGACACTCTTTAGGACCACAATTTTGCTACTATTTTAACGTCAGACGTCTCTTCCAGTGTTTCGCCCATTTTGCTTTACAAAACAGCTGAAGCTCAGTCAGGTTGGATGGATCTGTGAACTTCAGCTTTGTTGTCTTGCCACAGATTTCTTTGGCTGAATTTAGATCTGGACTTTAACTGGACCATTCTAACACATGAAACGTTTTTGATCTGAACCATTCCAATGGAGCTCTGATTACTTGATGTTTGTTAATGGATGTTGTCCTGCTAGAAGTCTGAAGTCTGAAGCCTTTTCCAGCCTCTAAAAGGGCTTTGTTCAGCATTTCCATCTCACCATCAACTACAAGTACCTTTCCTGTACCTTCTAAAGATATGATGCTGCCCCTACCATCATAGGGAAGATGGGTTTAGGGTGAGGTGCAGGTTTTGTATTCTGGCAGAGCATTTTGCTTGTAGGGCAAAACGGTCAATTTTTGCTTCATCTGCCAAATCACTTTCTTCCACGATTGCCATGTCCCCTACAAGGAACCTTAAATCTTCAGTCTAGTATATAAAAACTGAAGCCTTATCAGTTTGAGTTACACCTTATGGCAACAGCAGTCTTTAAGGTCTTTCAATGTGACCTGATGGAGTTTTTCTTATTTTCCATACAGGGATTTTTATATTTCTTTTCTACAAATCAGACCTCTCATTGCACTGTTTACTAATTAAGGTGACGTCTGAAGGCATCTGATGGCACTGGATTTTATCCAAGGATATCGGAGTAAACGGGGCTGAATCCATATGAATGCCACAGCCCTCAGATTATTTGTAAAATGTTTTGAAAGGTATGTATAATTTTCATTCCACTTCACAGTGAATTTTCATTCCTGTTCAGTGTTGGTTTATCACACAAAATCCCAATACAACAGAGTTTGTGGATATGATGCTACAAAGTGTGGTCAAATTAATTGGGTATGAATACTTAAGCAAATCACTGTATGTCATATGCGCCACAATTTTCAACCAGAACTTCACAAAGAGAAAGCAAATTGGCTCTGGGAAACCTACAGAAACTCTGGAACAGTCATAATATTTGTTTTTGGATGCCTAAAAGGAACTCCAGATGCTCAGCCTGAGAAGAGAATGAAACACACACATTTGTTTTTGTTTTTTTCAGCTCTCAGATAGTTGTAAATGACTTTGCAATGCCAAGGAACATTGTTAGAAAGCTGATGGATGCCAACTGCTTTTGAAAATTGGCTTCAAAATTACTTAGACAAACATCTGAAGCTGTGTCTATAACAAGTCTGTCTGTATATCAAAGATACACCAAGTAAGTGTAATGAGAACAAAATGGAAATTAAAATATAATCTCTTGACTTGTGTTTTTCACAGGTTTGTTAGGTACTACGCTGCAATCCAGTTGGTGTTGTTTCACCTTGTTATCCAGAATCTAGTTTCAAAATCTAGCAGAGCGTGGAGAGATGCATACAAATAAACAGGTTTTCTACAGTGAGTGAAATTAAATGGCTTTGCATTTTCAGACAGTGCATTTGGTCTGATGGAGTGTTCTACTTGGTTTCCCTAAAACTTTCTCCTAATGTTATTTAACGACTAGAATACAAAGATTCTCAGTTTGAAACTGATATAATTCAAGTTTTGGCAATGACACGCATGTAGTTCACAGGTTTTTGTAGGGAAAATACATGTTGCTCATGGTTTGCATTACGATCAGATGCATACCTATCAAATGCAAATCATTCTACTTAAAAAACAAAAGTACCACGGAAAACATTTGGCAAACTGTTGTGTAGAATCAGTGGATGTGCATTTTTAAAATTTACTAAAACAAACAACAGAAAAATGTGTTAAATTTTGAGCAAAGAGCTATGAAACAGCCTTTGTCCCCATTAAATTAAATTTATTATTAGAACTAAGCTATCCAGACCAATCTGGCCTAAGTAAAAAAGTAACCACTCCTTGATAGAAAATTATTTATAATAAATATATATATTTTTAAATGCTGAGTTCATTGTTACTTGCCACAACTTGACTGATTACTGCTACACCGGTAGAATCCTGAGCTCACTTAAACCTGTCTAACAACACGAAGAAGCCTAAAAGGTCTCAAAATGCAAGACGGGGCGAATGGGACAAGTTCAGATGAGAAACAAAATCTGAAATCAAATCTACATTATTTATATAGCACTATTTTAACAAAAACAAGGTTTCCAAAGTGCTGTACAACAAAATAAAACACGCTAAATATATAACACAATAAGAACACAATAAAAGGTCAAGTAGACAATAGAAAAATAAAAGCAGTAAAAAAAACTGCCAGATTGTAACGACAACTGTTGCAAGAGCTCTAAAGCACTGCAGGTCTCATTTGTTTCAGTTAAGGGGAGTAATTATGACTTAACAATAAGAAAGAAACTGGGCAAAATGTCATCTTTGAGACAGTTCCTTCATGTAAAGGCCAAACTCAGATTTGCTGAAAAAAAAACCCAACAACGTTATGATTCCAAAGACTTTTGAGAAAACATTCCTTGAACTGATAAGATAAAAGGAGAACTTTTAGATGTGCATCCTTGTACATCTGGCATGAAAATACCTCAGCATTCCAGAAAAAAGAAAGCCATCTCTACTGTAAACATGGTGGTGGTAGTGTGATGGTCTGGGCCTGCTTTGCTGCTTTACGATCTTGCTGTGATTGATAAAACCATGGATCCTTATCTGTAACAGAAAAATCCCCACAGTATATGTAGATCCTAGCCTCAACCCCACGTTATTGATAAAATCATCACTTGAAAACTGTGTTTTGTATTTATTGGGACTATCTCAGTTTGATTTCAAATTAGTTTGTTTATCTGTAATATTTAAGTGTCACAAAAAACAAAACAAAAGCAGGTGGATTATGTGAGGAGGCAAATGCTTGTAATTGAACTGATCATGAGAAACAATCTGATAAAATAGAAAAAGCATTCTCTAGTTTACAATATCTACACCAACAAGATCTTACAGCAACATTTTTCATTTTTTTGTGGACGTTTTACTTGCTTTAACCTTTATGCATACTATTTTAGACATTTAGACACATTTCTCAACACCTCTTTTGCACCTTTTTGTTAGAATATTTTCCAAGAGTAAATAATTATTTTTATCGAACATATGCAGTTGTTTTCAGAGTTTTTAAGAAATTATATGAATTTTCCCAACAATACATTTTACAAAACCTCAACGTTCCATGAATCGAGCTTCTGTCTTATTGAATACATATGGAAAATTGTGTATTTTTATCATCAATTCTGTATGTCATCTCTACTTTTCTGAAGAAAGACAAAATGTCACACATTACTCGGGTATCATAAGAAGGTTTGATATAAATGCATGTTTTGTTTTATCTTTTTCCATTTAGACTCAAGAAACACATTTCAGACGATGTATTAGGACATCGAAAACAGCAAAAGTTTATGAAAAGCGTATGGAGTAGTGCAAATGCCCAAGGACAGGTTAACGTTTTCATGCTGTCTAGAAGACTGATAGCTGTAAATTCCTGGATCTGTTTACTACACTATCATCATGGGAGCTCGTTTACACAAACAAATCTGAAAACAGCATCTGAGAATATACTAATGGCTCATCCTTGCAAGGCCCACACGGGTCAAATCGATGGGATGCTTTGGCTTTGAACATCCTTCTAATGTATTGCCAAGGGTTTTCCCATGTCGCCCAATTTACAAGTTGGGAGATTTGTATATGCCAATAACGGCAAGCTAAAACTTTAGATTTTTTTCCCTCTTTTTTTAGCTCTCGCTCATCCTAAAATGGGCTTTAATAGAACATGACTGACTGCAAATGCAGCCTTTAAGAATCAGTCTCTGTGTGATGCAAATGTTTGCTAATCTGTCATGGATGTGTAATTGGCTTATGTTCGCACACATTCACTGCATTTATGGTAAAATGTGAAAATACCAGATTGAAAACCACCAACATCTTTTCTACCTCTATTTTCCTCTCATTTCACCCCGTTGAGACAGACGGCCGCCCACCAAGAGCCGGATTCTGGAACACGACTGGAGTTCAAATCTTTCATCAAGTGTTTGCTCAAGGGGACATTCTTTGGTTTCTTTCTATATGTCCCTGTCAAGCTCTTTTAAAGACATTATTTATTACAGAATGCAAATGTAAACAGTAAATGTATTCAAACAGTTGTGTTGCTAAAAATACAAGTACTACCGTTCCTAGCTTTCAGGTCCCACATTTTTTATTATTCTTATTGAACAAAAACCTTTATCACAAGGTTTTGCAGTGGTAAATGAAAATCTGAGATTCAGTAAGGGTAATACTATAAATTTGTTTTTGGCTCAAAGTGGTTCTGTGGTGGATGGGTGTGGTATTGATCACGTGGTGTCAGCAGTGATTGTAAGATCACCTGTTTTGCTCACCTGAGTAGTTGTCAGTGAGTGGGTGATGGGGGATGTCTACTTTTTGCTGACCGCTTTAAGCATTGGATACCTTTTTGTATTTTTTGCCCTTGATCATGGCTTGAACCTGTGGATTCATTCAACAACAATAAAAGGATCTTAACCGCAGCTTGGACTGAAGTTTTGAATAGCGAGCGCGTCAACAAGAATTCCCCTATTCAGCCGCTCGGCGGCGCAGAGTTTGTTTGACTGTCGCCAATAATTGTCAGCAAAAAACTCGACAGCAAGCTTCTCGCACATCAGGAACTGCGACGCGAGCCCGCACAACCCCGCCATCCTACACCTACGAAAGCGGATCACTTGAGACGGAGAACGAGAAGACAACGGGGGTATGTAACCGGCGCGTTTTTGTGCCGTTTAAACCCAGCTTGGTTCCGCCAGGTGAAGCTGTTGTTGTGACACACCCCGCCCCCCGCTACGTTTTGCTGTTGGACTGTGGCTGCGGGATTTTGGTGTGCGTGTGTGCGTGGCTCTGCGTGAGTTCAGCAAGCTGATGCTTTGAAGTTTCCTTTCATTTGGATTTTGGCAAATGACATAAAATGAGTGGATCATCTGCTGCATCTGTTGGTGAAAAACCTGAAAAGGATAAAAGAACTATCGTTCTTACTGAGAAAGCTCTCGCAAATAAAATTGAAACGATCCAAACAGAGCGGAAAAGGCATGTAAATAAAATGAAAGGTGTAATTGTGTCTCTTAAAGATCTAATGAAAGATGATGAAAATTATTCACAAGTAGTGTTACAGTTGGATGAGTTAAGACACCTCTCCAAGGATGCCAATGCATTGCATGACTCGCTGCTGACTTTAATTCCACTTGATGAGAAACATAAGCAAAACACATGGTTCTCAAGCATCACTAAATACAACAAGGGGTTTATTGAAGATGTTGAAATATGGCTTTCCGAAAACAATAAATGCTCAAGCAGGCCATCATCCGGCATGTTACAGTCAGAGAAAACCCCAGTAGAAGGAAAGGCGGAGGTTCAACAGCATATGGAACCTGAGTTGTCTGTTAATCCCCAGCATGACAACCACGAGGATGTGTTGCCATCTGATAGTGTTTCAAATCAAGGGAGCAGGTCAAGCTCTAAAGTATCATCAACTTCATCTGCACGTCTCAGGGCAGAAGCTGAAATGGCCGCCTTGCTCACGCGTCAAAATATGCTCAAAGAAAAACACGCTCTGGAAGAACAAGAGGAGCAACTGAGGAAAAGGAAAGAACAGCTTCAGCTTGAAGCAGAAATAGCTGCAACTGCTGCAAAAGTAAAAGTGCTGAAAACTGGATCTGCAGTGCAAAGCACAGCTTCACGGAAATCCAACGGAATGGAATCCTATTTCAAAACAGAAGGAAATGCTCTTGAGCTCCTTAAAGCAGATTCAAAGACTTTTGTTTCACAGACACTTCCCAGGAGAAGTAAAGATTTTGGAAATGCAGAGCTACAAGTAAAGACAATGCAACAGAATGCGACAAGGGAAAAACCTGCACCTCTTCTTATGGGGCCTGATCCTCTAACCAGGACAGCTTCATATATGCCTCTGCAGGAAGCAGCTCAACCAGTAGCTAATGAAACCCTGTTGTCCATCATGGAGAAACAAAACGAGTTAACTTGTATGTTGGTACGTCAGCAAGGTCTTTCTTCACTGCCTAGAAGAGAAATTCAACCCTTTGATGGCGATCCTCTTCATTTCCAGGCCTTTATGCGTTCGTTTGAGCAGGTCATTGAAGGAAAGACAGACGATCCAGATGATTGTCTGCATTATCTTGCACAGTACACTAGGGGTCAGCCTTTCGAACTTGTCAAAAGCTGTCAACATATGCCTGATGGTGCTGGATATGTAAAAGCAAAGACTATGTTGTATGAGCACTTTGGAAATGTGCATATTATTGCATCTGCTTATCTGAATAAAATTCACTCATGGCCTTTGATTAAATCAGAAGATGGAAAAGCTCTTCAGGCATACTGTTTGTTTCTACGTGCATGTTGCAATGCGATGGAGGAGGTTTATGATCTTTCTGAATTAAATACACCTGCCAATATGCTTGCTGTGATTAGAAGATTGCCTTATAAGTTGAAAGATAAATGGCGAACAGCAGCATGTGACATCCAGGAGAAGCAGCATCGCAGAGCTACATTTATTGACATCGTTTTCTTCCTTGAGCGTCAAGTTAAAATTACTACAGATCCTGTTTTTGGAAATCTATGTGACGCAACATCAACAGTCAAAAAAGGTGATGGAGAGAAATGTTGTCCTCGTCCAAGAACTAGAGGAAGTAGCTTTGGCACAACCATCTCTGCCGTAGAGAGAAATAACTCTTCAGAGGCTCAAGAACATCAGACTGCTGTGAAGATTTGTCTGTTTTGTAAAGGTGGACACAAACTGGATTTATGTTCTGTGTTTGATAAGAAACCTCATAATGAGAAGATTTTATTTCTTAGGAAGAATAATGTGTGTTTTGGTTGCCTGTGCACAGGGCACATCAGCAAAGAATGCAGAAATCGCCTTTTATGTAAAATCTGTGGTTTCAGACATGCAAGCATACTTCATATCCATCACAAGAAGAACAAGGTTAAACTTGACACTGAAGCAGATAACACTCCTGTCACAGTCCAGACTAGTGGTCTTACTGGGGCCGGGGAACAAGACTGTAAGCTTTCCATTGTGCCAGTCAAAGTAAAATCAAAGAAAGGTCAAAGAACAGTGGAAACATATGCCTTTCTAGACCAAGGGAGTTCAGCATCCTTTTGTACAGTGGGTCTTATGGACAAGCTGAATCTCACTGGGAGAAAAATAAAGATTCTTTTGCGCACCATGGGACAAGAGAAAGTGATGGACAGCTTTATTGTACCTGAACTGGAAATCGCTGGATTGCACAGCAATATGTATTGTGACATGCCTGACCTCTTCACTCAGCACAGAATGCCTGTAGACCTGAGTAACATCCCAAAGCAACGCGACCTGGACAAATGGCCACATTTGAAGGATGTTCATTTACCAGAGATAAAAGCACAGGTGGAGCTTCTGATTGGCATGAACATGCCCAGAGCTCTAGAACCTTTGGAGGTCATCAGAAGTGAAGGTGACGGACCTTTTGCCATTAAAACGATGCTCGGTTGGACAGTGAATGGGCCACTTGAACAAGAATGCTGTGGAAAACCAAATTGTCCATTAACAGTCACTACCAACAGGATATCTGCTGTTACATTGGACAAGTTATGGAAACAACAGTTCAAGATGGACTTCCCTGAGAGCAGCTATGATGAGCATGTGGGGCCGTCACAGGAAGACTCTAGGTTTATGGAGTTGGCTAATAAGACCGTGACCTTGAAGGATGGACACTACAGTATTGCCCTGCCTTTGAAAGACAGAGACATAAGAATGCCTGATAACCGTGTAATTGCTGAACAACGTGCCTTAAGCTTGAAGAAAAGGTTCATCAGAGATAAAGACTTCCACAAAGACTACACTGTGTTCATGAAAGATCTTATATCCAGAGGTTATGCAAAAGGAGTGCCAATTGCAGACTTGGAGCGACATGATGGGAAGGTTTGGTATATCCCTCATCACGGGGTTTATCATCCTACCAAAGGGAAGATTCGGGTCGTATTTGACTGTGCGGCATCATTCCAGGGCATTTCTCTTAATGCACAGCTCCTAAGTGGTCCTGATTTGACAAATAATTTGGTTGGTGTGCTGACTAGGTTCCGAAAAGAGCCTGTTGTTTTGATGTCTGATATTGAAGCCATGTTCCATCAGGTGTACGTACCAGAGGAAGACGCTGACCTATTGAGATTTCTCTGGTGGCCGGGAGGTGACTTCAATCAGAGCATTCAGGAGTATAGGATGGGCGTTCATTTGTTTGGAGCAACGTCCTCTCCGAGTTGTGCTAACTATGCTCTGCGGAAATGTGCGGAAGACAACAAAGCACACTTCAACCAGCAGGTGATTGACACCATTCTACATAATTTCTACGTGGATGACTGCCTTGCTTCAGTAGGCACTGAAGAGGAAGCAAGCTCTCTTTACACAGACCTCAGACTCATCTGCGCCAAGGGAGGCTTCCACTTAACAAAGTGGATAAGTAATAGCCGCAGGGTCCTGGCAGTAATACCTGAGGAGGAGAGAGCTAAGGAAGTTAAAAATCTAGATTTGGATTGTGACCTATTGCCTATTGAGCGAGCATTAGGAGTTTGGTGGTGTTTACAGTCAGATGCGTTTAAGTTCTCCATTTCCATCCCAAACAGGCCATTGACCCGGAGAGGAATTCTTTCTATGGTCAGCTCCTTCTACGACCCTCTGGGATTCCTTGCTCCTGTCATTTTCACAGCTAAAAGGATACTTCAAGATCTGTGTCAGAGGGGGATTGGATGGGATGATGCTATTCCATCAGATGTTGCTCAAGAGTGGCGAAGGTGGGTGGAAGAACTGCACCTGTTGGACAACATCAGCATCAAACGATCTTTAAAACCAACTGAATTTGGAGAAAAAACTACCGCTCAGTTGCACCACTTTGCAGATGCGAGTGAGAAGGGGTATGGTGTTGTTACCTATTTGCTGCTGCACAACAGTCTCTTACAGGCACACAGTTCCTTCATAATGGGGAAGTCCAGGGTGGCACCTTTAAAACCAGTCACAATTCCCCGTATGGAATTGACAGCGGCTGTGCTAGCAGTTCGCATGGACAGACTTTGGAGAAGAGAGCTGAGGCTACCTCTTTTGGACTCAATGTTTTGGACAGACAGCACCTCAGTGTTGAAATACATCAATAACAAAACTACGAGGTTTCGTGTTTTTGTGGTGAACCGAGTGTCTGAGATTCTCACGTCTTCTGGAATATCACAGTGGAGGTATGTGAATACAACGCATAACCCTGCAGACCTTGCCTCCAGAGGTATGAAGGCAGAATCTTTTCTGCGTGACACTAAATGGTTATCTGGTCCTGCATTCCTTACACAGCCAGAGACAGAATGGCCTGTTAACCCAGAGAACTTGCAGGAACTTTCACCTGAAGACCGTGAAGTCAAGATGTGTGCCTCTGTGGTTGTCTCACCCACACATGATCATGACCATCCATTGGATTCCTTGATTCATCGTACCTCATCCTGGACTCGTCTTGTCAGGGTGATGAGTTGGATTTTGAGATTCAAAACATTGCTCTTACATCGCAAGAAGAACAAGACACATTTCCAGCCTGCATCTAATACAGCTCTGTCTAAATGTGCTCATCCTAGGGTTGAGTTCTGTAATGACTTTCTCTCATTGGGAGAGATTGAGGATGCTGAGATGCAGATAATCCGGTTTTGTCAGAGGAAAAGATATGCTGAAGAGATCTCCTGTCTCCAAAAGGGAAAGAGCGTGAAGCGAAGCAGTCACATATACAAGTTGAATCCTGTTCTAGAGGATAATGTGCTGCGTGTTGGAGGACGTCTCAGCAAGGCTGTCATGTCTGAAGATTCCAAACATCCTATCATCATTCCTAAGGACTTTTACGTTGCTGATCTCATTCTTCAGCATATCCATAAAAGTGTGGGTCATGGTGGTAGGAACTACATGCTCTCAAAGCTGCATCAGAAATATTGGATTCCTGGTGCTGGAGCCTTGATTAGAAACATCCTGTCGAGGTGTGTGACCTGCAGACGGCTTCATGGAGCTACAGGCCAGCAGCAAATGGCTGACTTGCCTGAAAGCAGAGTGACTCCTGAGAAACCCCCTTTTAGTTTTGTTGGAGTTGATTATTTTGGTCCATTTGAAGTCAAGCGTGGGAGAAGTCTTGTGAAGAAGTATGGAGTTCTCTTCACGTGTTTAGCAATTAGAGCTGTACATATTGAGGTCGCCTCATCTCTTGACACAGACTCCTTCATTAATGCCTTACGCCGTTTTATTGCAAGGCGAGGCCAAGTTCAAGAGCTGCGGTCTGATAATGGAACCAACTTTGTGGGTGCGGAGCGTGAGCTGAGACAAGCCATAGAAGAGTGGAATCAGGAAAAGATCACTGATACGCTGTTGTTGAAGGGTGTGAAATGGATCTTCAATCCTCCAGCTGGATCGCACCATGGCGGAGCATGGGAGAGATTGATTCGTTCCATCAGAAAGGTCCTTAATTCCACCCTGCAGACACAGCATTTGGACGAAGAAGGACTTCAAACTGCTCTCTGTGAAGTGGAGTCAATCCTCAACGGTAGACCTATTACATTGGAATCTACCAATCCAAATGATCTGGAAGCTCTAACACCAAACCACCTCCTTCTGCTCAAGTCTAACCCGTGCTTACCACCTGGTTTGTTCCAGAAAAGTGACCTTTACGCACGCAAACGATGGAGACAGGTCCAATACATATCTGATCTGTTTTGGAAACGATGGATTAAAGAATATTTGCCACTGCTTCAACAGCGCCAAAAATGGATGAAAATTAAACGCAACTTTGTTCCTGGAGACGTGGTCCTTATAGTGGATGACTCTGCACCTCGTGGTTCCTGGATCATCGGCAAAATCACAGAAACTGTACCAGACAAAAGGGGGCTTGTACGCCAGGTCTGGGTTAAGACTCCAACCAGCCATTTATGCAGACCCATCACAAAGATATGCCTTCTTCAGGAGAGATCCGACCAATAAAGACAGCACTTTTTCGAACTGGTTTGACATGACTCTTTGACTTGACTTTAATACTACTAGATGTACATCGCAGACTGACTATATTAGGCTAAGTGCTGGTAACCTCTGGCCTATGACTGACTGACCACATATGGACAAAAGAAGAAAAAAGGAAATGAGTTTATGGACTATTTCAATGTGTAATGTCTCATTCAGTGTTCTGATATAATGTATATGGTGTTGGATGTGTAATTATTACTGTGTAATGATGTAATAATTAGGGGCCGGAATGTGGTGGATGGGTGTGGTATTGATCACGTGGTGTCAGCAGTGATTGTAAGATCACCTGTTTTGCTCACCTGAGTAGTTGTCAGTGAGTGGGTGATGGGGGATGTCTACTTTTTGCTGACCGCTTTAAGCATTGGATACCTTTTTGTATTTTTTGCCCTTGATCATGGCTTGAACCTGTGGATTCATTCAACAACAATAAAAGGATCTTAACCGCAGCTTGGACTGAAGTTTTGAATAGCGAGCGCGTCAACAAGAATTCCCCTATTCAGCCGCTCGGCGGCGCAGAGTTTGTTTGACTGTCGCCAATAGGTTCCAAACTATCTACAATGATTTTGATCTTGCATGAAACTGGCTTTTTTTCTTTGTTAAATCTTGAAATAAACATCACAACATATATCTTCAGAGGCTTGCCTCATTTGATCAGCCACACTAAAAAACATTTTAACTGTACTGGTATAGTTGTTCAAATAATGATTAAAAGCAGCTTAAATGATAAAAAAAAGAATTGAAAATACTGTGCTTTTTTTTTTTTTAAAAGGATCTAAAGGTTGTTTTTTAAACTTTTTTTTTTAACTTTGTTCAACACAGGGTTCATCAGTGTAAATATTATAGATATTGAGAGTGGAGAATGGTTCTTAAACTTTTTGTTGGATGACAAATTCCAACTCATATACCAACTTGTCCACCGGACATATAAAGTAACATTTTCTTGCAATTCCGATACTCTGCAAAGTTAATCAGGTGCATACCATAGATGGATGGATGCATGGATTGATGGATGTCACCCTGTACAAAACACAGAAGCAATAGAAAACAACAGAAATAAGTAAAAATATCGACATAGTTTGGGCCTGGCTAATAGTTTACTTTTCCCTCTGAAAGTCTCAATGGCTCGACACACACAAGCTGTTTTGTTTTGGAGTACAAGCTTCTCCACAGACTTGTGTGGATAACTTCAATCAAACATAATTGTGATCTGTTTGGTAAAGAGCAAAGACAGTTGTCTACTGCTGGTAAGATGCTCACTGATCAAAGTCTCTTAACAGAACCCGAAGGGGGAACTTCTTTGCTGATGTTAGATGTTAGAGAAAACTGTGCATTATGTAAAAAGAAAATAAGAAAAAGACTTGAAACAGTTTCAGAACATTCGTAGGTAAATTAGTTGAGGCTTTTTTGCCACAGATGATGGTCTAAATCAAGAATCTCTCCGGAAGAAAACAGACTTTTCAGTCCAATACAGGTATTTTTATATTTGAAAGAAATCTCCACTTAGTAATTTGGTTAACACCCTGTGTCTCATATTTTAAAGACTTTTTGGATTACCTGATAAATAATGTTAGATTTCTGTAACAGCATTTTACTACGCATAATGGTTAAAGCGAGTTTGTACTCTTGTAATAGAGGTTTACCAAACAGAGCACTTCTCTTCATGTGCATTTCTTATGTGCTGTCTGCAGTTTTATTCCATGATATATTGGAAGTTTCCTTTTCAGACTGTTGTTCACAGAAAGCTTAAACCTGATTTCATGTTGCATGGATTCATAGTTTTTTGGATAGTTATTTTTTTTATACATTATCTGTTTGCATTTTTTACAACTCATCCGAGTCAGAACTTCATTTTTTGGCCATGATTTTGAGCCCAATCAAGGAATTTGACTTTGGCTACAACACTCACAGCGTACAGAAATTAAGTATAAATATCTAAGCAGCAGTATGTACATTATTCCATGGCTTTTCCTTATTTTATATAACTTTCTGCATTGCAGACACATAGTGACTATATAGTATATACTCAAACGTATATTGAATTATGTATAAAACACAATAATGTGAAATAACTTGAAACATCTTGTATATTTTAGCTTTTTCTAAATACCCCCACCATTTCAATTACTGCTTTGGTCACTCTCTGCCATCTCTTGCTGAACTTCATGAGGTTAGTCACCTGAAATGGTCTTCAAGTTGTCTTAAGGAAGCTCCCAGAGGCAGTAATAAAAAATAAAGACAAACCATTGAATGAGTAGGCGAGTCCAAACTTTCCACTGGTAGCGTATATTCATGTCATTGTTTTTAGGATTACACTACCAATGCAGTGACTTTCATTTGTCAATGACATCAATAGCTGTTTCCAACGATGAACCACTTTTTTTCATATTCCCCAGGAAGTTTGCTTGTATTGGACGGAATTCTTAAGATCCTGGGATTGTGCTTTTTTCAGTTTTTCATCCTTTAGTGCTTGTTTATTATTACCTTTTGATTTAGTCAGTGGATTCTATTATTCATTCTGTATTATTTCTGTGTCATACTTTTCTGCCCCTGTCAATCATTCTCCCGCTCCCTCAGTTCCCTGCCTTCATTGCTCCATATTCTCTGATTACTTACACCTAGTTCCTTGATTCATCTCTCCACTCTACCCTGTCTGTATATATATTCCATGTTCCCTCTCACCCAATGCTGGATCGTCAGCTTTCTTTCTGTGGTTTCCTCTCTTGTGCCACTATTGAAGTGCATGGACTGCATCATTTATGTAAGCTTCTTTGTACCATTAAACATCACTGTTGCCCTTATCTGCATCTGTGCCTGGGTTCTTCCACCATATGAGAACATGACACTTTTAGACAATTGTCACAAATGCAGCTTAAACCATTTGAGGGCTCAATCCAAATACCCTTATAGAGTAAGGACTCTTTAGCTAAAGCGGAAGCGTGTCAGCAGTCGCCATGATAAGTGCTGTCCGAATAGTGCAGTCAGTAAAGAAGGAGGTAGGAAAAGTAACGTAACTGCTACCTCCCACAGCTAGTTTTGCCAGGAAAGCCGGCATCGTCCCTTACCGGTACTAAGAACCCTTAAGGTATCGCACAATCCTTTGCATGACATGACGTATCAGCACAGCCCCCTCACGGAAATAAACAAAGGTGTCCGGAGAGAAGAATGCACACTTTGCAGTTAATTTTCGGAAGGCTGTAGCCCCGGATTTGACTCGCATCGTTCATGTGCGTTTCCATCATGTAATGACATCGAAGTTAAAGGCTGTCCGAACTCAGCACAGCAGTCCGAAGCTCCTTTCCTCCCTACGATAGAGTTTTTATTGTTGGAAGGTCAAGGAACAGGAGCTAAGAGCTATTATTAAGGGTATTCAGATGGAGCCGATGACTAAATAAGGGCAGTCGATGCATATTCTACACATATGGACAATCGTTTTTGACACATCTAGTGATCAGCATTGTTTCAAATTCAGGCTGTTTTGCTGCTTTTGCATACTAAATGTATCTCTATTGTATCTGCCACATTCAACGTAACAATCACTACCTTATTTAACATCTGCTTGATATCAATAACACAAATTTAAGGCCTAATTGTAAACAAATCTAGCCTGTAAGGGGTTGATTAGTCCTTTAGACGAGCACTACAGGAAATGTAATTTATTGTTTTAAAAAAATAGAACTGAGCTACTACTTCTGCAGACTTAAGGCAAGCTCAAAGACTCATTATATTCTTCTGGGACATGGTTTAAAATTTAGACTGAGTAGAAATAAAACAAATAAAAAAAATTCACTGTTCCAGAAGGAATGAGTTTCTAATTATTTTTAAGCCTTTTACCATTTTGCTTTTTACCGTTTCTTGTTGATTTTGCTTGTAAAGCTCTTTATGCAGCATGTGCTGTTACAAATGTGCTACATAAATACATTTGACCCTGACCTTGTTTAAGGGAACTTCTGGTCACCATAAACCAGTAGTGAAAAACAAACTCACATTTCATCTTGACATAGCTGGTAGAAATTAGGATTTACAGGTGGCCAGTGGCGGCTGGTGATAGATATTTTTTGGGGCGTGCTCTAGAGGTCGGAGATGAACCCCACAACAACAAACTCTACTTAAACACAAATCTGTCAATTGTTACTTGCCTGCTGCTGGATGTTTATGCCTGGTTGGTCCAGCCCAAGTTCCTTTATCTGCTTCTTCCCACCAGCCAAAGCCTTGTGAAATCATTATTTAGTAAATAAATGACTGGATTTTTATTCAATGCACTACTCTCTGCTTTCTTCTTGTTGTTGTCTGACTCTAAGTTTGCATTCAAATGCTTGAGTGACCTTTGCGCCTGCAATTACTGTTTATTTTGTGATTTACGTTAACCCTGTCTACACTTTTTCTTGCAATTTTGATGGGGGCGGCGCCCATAGTCACCCCTATTAACAAGCCGTTACTGATCATCAAACATAAACAGAGAAGCACAGATCACAAAGTTGGCTTGTTTTTGCCAGAATTATTTGGACCTGATTTGTCTTCCAATTCTGTTCTAGGATGCTCCCAGGACCCTGTGCAGGTGAAAGGAGACAGAAGAACTCCTTCTAATAGCATCACTCTTTGACAAGCTCCTCTCCAGTCTCCTACCCTAAGTAGGAGGACACTGTTTCATCTGTAAGACTCTATAACATCACTGCTCCCAACAAGTTATTTACATCAATGCCATTTTTGCACACTTTTAAATGTTTTTTTCTGTATAAATATACAAATCTGTTTATCATTTTTTTTAAATGATCTTACTGGGAATTTCTTAGAATCGGCATATGCTGTTTTACTAACTATATAGTTTTTGTTATATTGTACATTTGACCTTAATATACAGTATATAACATTTTTATTACTACTACTTATTTTATATTTGTATCTGTGTGCTTCCATTTTCCTGTCACTTTGCGCCCGTAGCACCTGAACATCCCCACTGAAGGGCAATAAAGCATTTTTATTTTCTATTCTCTTCTCCTGAGGAATTTAACCTAATCTTCTGCTTGCTCAAAAGTTTCATGGTGATCCTCAGCTGCTTGTTTCTTCGCTTTTGGGCCGGTAGCCACGGCAGCTGTAGCTATTTACTATTTTTACAGGATGATCTGGGAGACCCATCATGATCCCACCCACCACGTTTTCAGTTAAGCACTACGTGAAGCATACAGGAATGAGCTTCAGGGCTTGTTTTATTGACGGAAGTCTATGAGTAAGAAAATAAGCATCTGTGGCGCTTCATTTAGTTCTCATTTATACAGTGTGTGCATCTGCTGCAGTTATTTACGACTCCAAGTGACTTTTTCACTTTAACAACAGAGAAAAAAACTAAAATGAGACTGAAGGTTTTTTTATTGCTGTTTTTTGCTTAGGTTTGTACATTTGTTTTTACACATTTTCAATAATTAAACTGCAACAACTGACCAACCAGGTTTCAGATTTGAAATCAATTACTAGTCTATATTTGGACAGTTGTCTTAAGTTAACTGGATACATTTTTATTTTATTTTTCTAAATTGTTAAATCCATAATGCAGACATAGACTACAGGCTTAACTTTGGCACGCATTTTTTTAAACCTGTATTTTATTAGCTGAAATACTGTTAGCCTTCAGAGGATTTTTTAACCAATGCAAACTTTGTTTTGCATGGCCTGCTTGGTCGCTATAAGACACAAGTGTTTTGTTGAAATTACAGGACTCCCGATAATCAACAGGTCTGTTTGCTTCCGACTCTGTACTAATTTGCACCGCTCCTGAGAGACTCCTTTGGTCATTACTGAAATGAGCTGGTTGCACCTGTGATTGTAGTTGGGGCCAAATTTGGAACTGCACTCGCAGAATGTGACACTCCCACAAGTGCTATTTCTACAAGCAGGTGCTAAATTGCCTGTAAAGTAAATCTGTCCCTTGGTTGTTGAACAATTTACAAAAAAAAGGCCAGAAATGATTTTCTCGTTCAGTGGCTACCTCTTGCACAATTTGCCCAGAAAGAATTTCCTCTTTGATTGTATAACAGAGTGCAAATGGTGTGCTTCATACTGATTTGTTTCTTGACATTTCTGCATAAAACTTTAAACAGACTAAATAATTTATTTGAAATTCTCAATTTGGGAGTATTAAAGATGTATGTTGTTGACCTTTATTAGTGTTGTAAATATTACTAATTTTACCTTTGCCTACAGCTTTGTTTATATGCACCAGAACCAGTCAACAGGCTGATTACACTCATCCATTATTGTCTATACTTGCTTGTCCTTGCAGGGTTGCGGGTTAAATAGTAGTGCACACTAGAAATAGTGGTTTGCCAATGATCACTATTTCAAGTGGTCATTGGAGGAGAGAAGGTTGACTGATCACCAGTCCATCACAGGATACTGAGCACATCTCTTTAGTAATGTGCCAATCAATCAGCCAATTACTGAAATTGGCATATTTTCTGTTAATAAACTATGGTTGGTGATCAGCATGTTAAGTGTACAGCCACACATTTAAGTTTATCTATTTATTTTGAATTTGATGTGATAGACGACGCAAAGCAATGTACGGTATTATTATAAAATGGGTAGTGTTGTTGTCAGATTTGAACTAAACCCCCTCCACCATCCTCCTCTATTTTGGTATAAAGCTCATACTAGCTAGGGTTCTAACAATCTCTGAATCTAACGAGTGTTACCCTGCTTAGAATACCTGTGAGACCTTTTTAGCTAGATAAGTAGGACACAACCGATCTACTAAGCACCTACCTTCTAGGCCCCACCCTTCTTCAGTGGACAAGTTGGGCAACCTAGTAACCTGAGGCCACCTATTTCCTGACTACCGCTCTACTTAACGGTGGCTCCTACTTTTACACAACGGCACTTGTTACTGGATCGGTTAATTTTTAGTGACTCAAAAGACCCTACGGGTGTTGTTTATTAAATTTATGCTACAGGCAACCTTTTAAGACCTCCTAAATAATTTCAGAACCATGCACCGTGTCTGTTAATTACAGAGCCTTTATGTTATCTGTTTTTCTTAATATATTTAATGTCCGAATTATCTATTAATTTGTGAATAACATGGAATATGGACGAGCTCACCATACCACCGATTTTGTGGCAACTTGATAATAGAAAATACATGATCTTCATAATTTTCTAAAAATGTAAATCTGGGCCCATATTCACAAAGATTCTCAGAGTCCTCTGAGAGAGCTCCTATCTTAGCCTAAAAAAATCCTACCAGGGAGTTTTAGCTTAGGTTTGATTCAGATGGTTGCTTTGAGGGACTCTGTATAAGGATTAGGTTGACTCCGTTGCGAGGTGTGACGCTGTCTTCTAATGGTCACAAACGCGTTTTCGCCGACAAGGTCGCCACATTTGCGTGTTTTCGCTCACCTGACATATCGCCAGCAATTCGCATGGCGGGGGACTAGCCAGAAATAGTAGTACAATGGATCTATCTAGTGACACTTTCACTTTAAACTTGTACCTGCCACTCCAGTCTTCTCACTCACTCTGTGCCAGGCTTGGTCCTTTCTGGACATGTCTCTGTAGTAATAATTGATTAAGTCATACAACTCAGGTCGACCGCAGACCGCCACTTTCAGCTTGTGTTCCAAGTTGAATGAAAATTGCTTTGTCTCCGCTACTGTCCTTCATCCCAAGTCACAGCCACATCCAGTTCCTGAGTGGTTGTTGTGACGCAACAAGACACAAAAGTTCAGATTTTTCAACTCCAGCCTCTGTCGTCTCGCATCCATTGCAGGTATCATGTTGCTGTGGCTTTGTTGTAATCGCCAAAATTAGGCCTGTCCCATGGGTAAAAATGAGTCTGTTGCATGGCTTTGCGTCACATCTCTCCTGTGTTGCACCTGTACATAGGGATAACATATAAATCGGTTGCTCTGGTCGCCGAAAACATGTTAGGTGTGAACGCACATTTAGAGCTGTGATTGGAAAAAACAAACAAAAACCCACACAAATGTACTCCTAGTAATCAATGAAGAGAAATCAGCTGATTAGACTGGATAAAATGTGTCATGATGATGAAACTTTGCAAAATTTAATTATTATCACACAGCATCAAAATGTTTGAATGTACCCTATTTAGATCCTCATCATTATTTTGATATGCTTATTGATATGTTTACTTGCCATACTGGTCACTACTATATTTCATCCATTTGCTATTAATCTGTGTCAGGGTGCAATTCTGCCTGCTGCACCCTGAGCTTTTCTAGCACCTTCCTTCTCCCGCCCAGCTCTGTCTCCACTCTGCCTAATCATCCACGCCTGTTCAACCTTCAATCATCCTGGACTCATTCCACCAGCAAGCCTCCCTATATAAACTCACTCCAGTCAGTTCCTCACCGCCGGATCGTCGTCAACCTTTCCATGCCTGTCAGCCAGACATTTTCCCACGTCTGTCTGTCAGAGCTTCGACCCTCCCTCGTCAGCCAGTCAGAGATTTTCCCACGTCTGCCTGCCTGAGTTTCCCACGTCTGCCGCCCCTGCACCTCCAAGAACTCTCTCCGCTGCACCTCTGGTTCTACTGCAGCCCTGCACCTCCAAGAACTCTCCCTGCTGTGCTGCTGGATTTACTGCAGCCCCTGCGTTCCACGAACTCTCCCACCTGCTCGGAAGGCTTCCTGTCTCAGCAGTGCAGCACCCGCAGTTCTACAGCTCCCTCCGGTCCTTTAAGAATTATTTTCTTACTGCGGTAAATTTCTAAATGATGTGACTAAGAGCTACTTTTAGTCATAGGATTATTTGTGAATACGTCCCCAGATGTTCTGTAAAGGCTCCAGAGATTTGTCAGAGAACATTGGTGAACAAACAGCATGATGAATGTCAAGGAACACAGCAGACAGATCAGCCATGTTGTGGTGAAGTTTAATGCAGGGTTAAGTTAGAATACAATATCCTAAGCCCAAGCATCTCACAGACATTTTGTCAATCCATCATCAACCCACCATAACATGGCTGTCCACCAAAACGGACAGGCCCAGAACGGAGAGCATCATATATGAGACACAGCCACGAGATCCATAGTAAATGTGGAGGAGCTGCAGTAATTTTCGGGTCAGGTGGTGACAGTTATGTTAATAGCAGACCTGAATCTGACCTCGTGAAAGCGTGGCATGAGGAGAGAACTCCCCTTTTGCAATTTGCCACCATCTATGAGGATGATGCAATAACCATGTGGGTGGTCTGGTCAGATGTTGCAGGCAAAAATTAATTTCAGGCTATGTTGAACTCAGCTTACCATGCTTTACTGAGGTCCATTACAGTTGTAAACCTTTGACACGTCACAATGATTTTCCTAAGGGGTGGAATGAGTTTCTTTGGCCACCTACTAATACTCTCTTATTGATAAGGCCATTTTTATACTTTCTGCCTACTTATATTTGTGAGTGATAGCTCTGCAAAGTACTAATCATTATGTTTTTCGATCTTATTTGTGGCTTTCATTTCTGCATGACTACAACGGAATTCGTAAAATGGCTTTAGTCTATTCTGATCCTTTTTTACTTAGAACAAACCACAGATGAACTGGACAATCAGTACAGATTTCACTGAGTATTTATAGTTTTTTTTTAAGTAAATTTTTATATCTTGTTTGATTGCAGATGTTTTTGTCAACCGTTGTTTTATGTTATATTGGCTATCTTGGAATCCCAGTGGGATATTACCTGAATAAACACGTCAAATAAAATTAAATCAATAAAATCAAACTTTCTGGCCAACATGCAAAATGCTGTTTGAAGAAAAGCTGACTCTGCAAATCACCCTGCCTCTGAGTTTTGTTAGAGAACATGCTGCTGGCAGCATCTTGCTATGTGGATGTATTTCTTCAGCTGGAACAGGGAAGCCGGTCAGAGTTGACGTGAAGATAGATGAAGCTAAATTCAGGGCAAACCTGGAAGAAAACCTATTGAAGGATGGTAAAGACCTGAGATTGGGGTGAACGCTCAGCTTCCACCTGGACAACGACCCAAAAATACAACCAGCACTTCAACGGAATGGCTTAGAACAAAGTAAAGTCATGTGTTAGAATGACCCAAAGTCCAGAGCTAAATCCAATTAAGAATTTGAATTACATACAAAAGGTTCCCATGGCATATGCAGCTAGACACCCTAAATGTGAGATTTATTACTGCTACATATGAACTAGTGACTAAGGCATTCATATCGTAACAGCATCAGCATTCTCCAACTCAAATGTTCCTGGCAAGAAAAAAAACTTTACTCTCTAATGAAATATTCATCCAAATGAAATAAATTCAACTTAGAAACTAATGTGCTGTACTTCATTGCAAGTATGTATTGAAACTGTCAAGCTTTGAAGTGTTTTTTTTCTTCTCTCCCAGTTTTTATGTGTTGAGAGAGAGTGATGGAGCACACACACATGCACACATGTACTTGAGGGTCTCTCAACAGCAGCTTTCGCCTCTCGCTGTCACTCATTTCCTTTGCTTTAGGAGTTTCTCTTCCCTCGTGGATTCTGGAGAAGCTAAAAGAACCTGTGGTTTGTGTGTACTTCATATCTCCGCAGCGATCGTCTGCGCGGGGACCTGGACCGTTATCCCAGCAGAGAACAACACATCATTTTCTCTTGTCAAGCCTTCTCTCAGGGCTCATCACAGAGAGCAGGCACTCAGGATCCATGATATTATTAGTCTCCCAGGGCAAGCTGTTCATTCGGTCTCCCCTAGAACATTACACTGTTTCATGGTTCCTCTGTGTGAGGCTAAAACAAGTGGGGGGGGGGGGGGGGGAGAGAATGGGAGAGGCTGGCATTAATCCGTTTCCGCGTTGCAATGTGTTTCTTGAGACTAAGGCGATTCAATATCCGCCATCTTTACAGATGATCTGTTCAAGGGGAAAAGAAGGTTTTCCTCTTACTCTTGTATCTCATAATTTTACATTTCTGTTTATGGGATACTCTTGCTCTCAGGTCTGTTCTGTAACCACTGTGAGATCAATGGAAACCCTTAAGTCTTTCATACATGCTCCGACAGGGGAGGGAGGCTTCCCCCACCCAACTCCTTGATACAAATATTTGCACCTCAGTGGAAGGAGGGCAGGTTGCATGCAAACAGCTTCAGCACAAACGGGTAGACCTTTTTTTTTTTTTTTTCCTCCTACATACACCCGGCCCAATTTGAGGCATTGGGAACAAACAAAAAAAGAAAGGTGCTTTGCTGTGTTTTCAACAGCGCTGCACAGTTCAATCCCCACTCTTATTCTCAGAGCCTCAGGCTTAATCCCCTCGCTGGTGAAGGCGTTTGTTTGAGGATCGCCCTCACCGCTGGCGCCTGCTTCTCTGTCCTTGGCCTGCCCTTCAGAAACGCTCTGGCAGGTCTTCACTCTGGATTTCTTTTTAAACCCAGGCTGACACTTTTCAGATGTATTTCCCTATTATTTCCCAAAGCCCTATATATTAGCAGTCAGCACAAAGAATTATTTTGACTAGAAAATATGTACTTTGATAAGGTACACTCACCGGCCATTTCACACCTTGCTAGAGACAGTTTAGACTCCTGTTTCCCTTCATAATTACTTTAATTGTTCCTGGCATAAATCCTTGAAGGTGTTGGAAACATTCTTCAGAGATTTTGATCCATATTGATGTGATCATCACAACTGAAAACTGAAATCAAGATTCGTGGAACCAAGTTTTTCCATTTTGTTGAAACTTTGGGAAACTAACCAGTTTTAGAAACACTTTTTTTTGCAGTGTGCAAACTTTAGTGCCAGTTCCCTGCTCTCACTGACAAGAGGGGCACCCAGTGCGTTCTCCTGTTCCTGTAGCCCATTTGCTTGAAAGTCTGATGTGTTGTGTTTTCAGATAGAAGTATTCTGCATAGTTTGGTTGCATCAAGTGTTTATTAAAGCTACCGGTGCCTTTTATTATCTCGAACCAGGCTGCCTTTTCTCCTCTGACTCCAACAAGGCTTTTCTTTTGACACATTTCACCTGAGAGATAGTTGCATGTAAAAACCCCAGAAGAGCAACAGTTTCTAAAATCCTCAGACCAGCCCATCTGGTACTAACAAACACACCACATTTGAAGTCATTTAAATCACTATTGTCCCCTATTCTAATACTCAGTTTGATCTTCAGCAGGTAAACCGTGTCACGTCTAGATGCCTACATCCATTGAGCTGCTGCCTTCTGGTTGTCTGCTTCGCCGTTTTTGATAACAAGCAATTAAACAGGTACAGCAAGTAGGGGGTTAAAATGTTATAGTGGCAGAAGCATTGCTCTCTTGGTTTTAATTACTCATGTGGTGGGTTTCTTCAGGCACTTTTCAAAGTAGCAGGTAGTTAGGAGTGATCGAAATACTTCAATTTGGGCAATTAAAGTCCATTCTGGAGGAGCTACATTTTGCAATTTAAGCTTACGGTGCCAAACTGGCTAGCACCGAAACTGAGGGAGAGGTTCAATGGTTTCTTATCTAAGCAACATAGCTACAGGCCGATGGAAAAAGTATTTGCCCCCTACATATTTACTTTTTGCTTTTTTGTTTTTGTTTGGAGTTTCAACACCTTAGAAGTAGCTTTGTAACCCTTCAGAGACTGACAGGTTTCTCTGACTTTGTTTCCTATGTGTTCTTGAATTTCCTTAGATTGTGATGTGATACTCGTTGAGATCTTGGATCAGATGTGTCCCATTTCTGTTGCATATTTAGAACAATTATTACCTGGTTTCCCTTAATACAAAGCATGTTTACTCATTTCCTCATATTTTTAGACTATATTACTGTTGACTGAGGAGATTAATAATTGCTCACACAAAAGACACCCTCCTACTTCAACATGCAGATATGATGCTTTTTTTTTTTAAATCTGCTGCCTAACCCGGCATTAACGCTCCTTCTGTTGCCTTTGGAAAGAAAGTACGGACTGAGAAGGACGAAGGATGTCCTCATTCAGATTTGACATGCTTAACGGAAAAACGCTGACCATTTGGAACGAATAAAAGTGGGAAGGGGTTGAGGGAGACGCAATCTCACAAATTATTTTCATTCATATTCAGCAATTTCAGAGCAAATGGGTGTTAGACTGGAGGGTTTTTATATTAGATTTTAGCATAGCTTCTCATCAGCTTCCCTGGAGAAATCCCCAGCGGATTCTGGAATCAGGCAAAGTAATCCAAATCCTTGCATCATTTTTCATCACTTTTCACTTAAAGTAGACATCCAGTGCTGTTTTATAAGCCATGCATTTGAGATAAAAAACAACCCAATGCAGATTCGTTCATCAGCATGCTGCTTTTTCCACATTACTAATTATAATTCCAAGAGGGAAACATCCAAACTGCAGATGCAGGATTTAGTGATCTGCACTAATAGAGTTGACCAATTTCTCAAGGTGTGAAAGCAAAAGCAAAGTAAACATTTTCTGTGCGTTGACAGGCCAGAGAATATGAGTTCCTAATTCCTCAAAATGTGGGCTGACTCACACACGCTATAAACATTGAGCGGCAGAGGAAGGAGAAGAGCTGCCAGTGATTGATCGCTGAGCTGCAGAGCTGAGCTGTGGAAATGAGGACTGGGAAAGCTCGGATTTGCGAATATGCCAATAACTCATCTCCAAAGAAATAAACATCAGTTGCATTTACAGCAAACCAGAAGTTCTCTATGAAGGAAAACATGTTCATTTTCAGCTACAACTGCCTGACGACTGGTACATTGAACAAGACAATCAAGTTGTAAAATCACTCTTCTCTGGCGTAATAACACTAAATCTGCTCACAAACATATAATTGAGGTGCCAGTTTGATCGATATGCCTCTTTTTACACAATCATCATAATTCAGTGGGAGGATATGGCTCCTGTAGAAGAGCTGATCTATTAACGATTGATAACAGGTCACACTCTGAAGACTGACAAAGGCTTGACAGTTTCAGAACATGGTAATAACGAAGACCTCTGGGGCTTGTGGCATTTATTCATTCAACACATATTTCTAATGTTGAGGTTACAATGTTTTTGAGGCGTATAATGCAGATTCAAGTCGATAACTGGGTTGATCCTCACATCTTTTGAAGTCACTAAGTTATACAAACAGTCAAAGATCTACCACCGGAGTAGAGAAGCAGCGCAAATTAGATCCGGATTTAGTTTACTTTTTGCTATAAGGTTATCATTTTAGGACATAAAGAGATAACCACAAACAAATGGCTTTCTTAAGTGTTGCAAACTAAGCACATGGAGCAATGATTCAACGGCTGTATTAAATGCCAATACATATTTACTGTGTTTGTTCTCCATAAATGTTAGATGTTAGCATAGTGCTAGTAGCCCAAATTCAATAAATTATTTTATGCAGTAGTATCTAAAACCCCATCATGCAGCAACAGTAAAGTGAAGCTTTCAGTATTTATACCTTAAATTTGTTATACAGTTATTTAAAGTCTTATATATCTTAGGCTGCCACACACCTAAACAGGCTATTTGTCTGTATGTATGTCGTATCACCAAACTTGGGCAACAATTCATGAAACAATGACCACCCAAAAAAGGCTTCCTTTCCTTTCTTGAAAGTGAGTTTTGTGAGGAGTGGACTCGCTAGAAAAAGTATTTTCCTATTGTGTTTTTAATTTTTTAATTTTGTGTTTTTGAACACTGAAATCGTACAGTTCAAACTAGTTTTAATACCAGAGAAAGATAACCTAAAGAAACACAAAAAAGAAAAACAAACTTTCTTAAACGATGATATCATTTATTAAGGGGGAAATGTTAACCAGTCTAACCTGACATCATGTAAAAAGCAGTTGCTCCTATTATACTAGCCACAGCCAGTTATACTGCTCAGAATAGAATCACTTAAACAGAACCTGTCCGATGGCATGATTTAAGCTAAAATCTCTTAAAAAGCATCACATAATGACCTGATCCAAAGAAATAAAATAAAAAAGCATGTGAAACAAAGTCAGTGAGAGCTATCAGTCTTTAAAGGGTACAAAGACATAGAGAGAACATGGAAAAGTGTTGAAATTTCCCAGGAGTGGACAGCCGCCCAAAGTTCCATCAAAAGTGCATCAATAACTCATCCAAGAGGTCACAAAAGAACCCAGAACCACATCTAAAGCACTGCAGGTCTCACCTGCCTCAGTTAAGGCCAGAGTTCACAATTTAACAATAAGTGAGAAAAATGACATATATGGGAGCGTTCTAAAAAACAAAACCAGAGCCAACAGAACTCAAAGACTTTTCTCACATTTGCCACAAAAAAAAAAGATAAGAAATCTGTAAGGGGAAAAAGGCTTTTTGACAGCACTGTAGTCCTTCTCTTAACCTGTTTTTATTGCTAACCAAAACCTTTTTGTACATATTGGTACTTCATTGCCTGTAAAGTTTACCATATAAATCAATGAGATAAGAGGCTTATTCAGAAAATGATACAGCAGAGCAAAAATGTAAAAAAACAAACAACAAAAGGTTGGTTCTTCTGTCACCAGGATGTTCCTTTCTGTAAGGACACTTCTATACATCAATTTCATAAACAACAAAATATAAACACCCTTTTGTTCAAGTTACATTCAACAAGAAAGTCTTACCTGATAGACTAACGTGTCGGCATTTATCAAATGATCTCACATTTGTAAGTTAGGATATTACAAGAATGTCATAAATAAAAGTGTTGTCTTTATCTGTCCCTCTTGCTGGTGATCTAATTGATTTGAGTTGTTTCTCAGAATAAAATCAGGAAATAGTTGGTATTCAGTGAAGCAGTTCGGCTCCTGCTCGGCATCAGAGGTTTACTGTGTGGCTCAGAGAAACCTTTTTTCACGCAAGAACAGTTTTGTTTATGCCCGGGTAGCGCCTTGACACTACTGTAAAACAGGATACTTGTGGCAAGGTGTGTTTTGCTGTTTGCTTGCCTTGCTGTGCCATGACACCCTTCCACTATAAAAAATGGATTTAACAACAGTAAGGTTTAAAATAATATATGTTAAAGCCCATATGCCTACAGTTCTGAAATATTGAAATAAATTAATTATTAATTGCAGTAGTATAATCTGAAACAGAAAAAAGAAGAAAAATCAAGCTTTTAAATTGTGTTCGTCTACAGCATTCAATAGGGGGACGTCCAATATTAAGAAATACCTGCTACCAAACCAAAGTTTGCACAAATATTGGTGACTCAACCATTATATTTTGTGAAAACATTGTTTTGCCAGCAGGCCATCACTTAGTTTTCGAAAAGTCTGGTGCAAATACAGGGAGAGAGACATTTTACCCATTCGTCTTTCTGCAGTCTTTTCCTGGCTTCTCCTTAATGCTGTGTTCTCTTCGGCTCACCTGACAGGCTTTGCATAGGATTTTGTTCTGGGGGCAGAGAAAGTCATGGAAGAAGGTGAACTTTGTGTCCAGAGGTGGATAGAGTAGCTAAAAATTGTACTCAGTAAGAGTAGCACTACTTCAACATGTTTTACTCAAGTAAAAAGTAGTCAGCTAAGAAATTACTCAAGTAAAAGTAAAAAAAAGTATTCAGTAAGAAGGGTACTCAAGTACTGAGTAACTAATCATAACAACTCATGATTTAATATTTTAAAATTATGTAATTGGAAGGACAAAAATATAAGGTTATGGGTGAATCCTGGTATTCTAAAGACAAAAAATATATACTAAAGACACTTTAACATAAACTCTAGGTTTTTGTCTCTGTGGTGCATTTTTGATTAAAAAAAAGTTCTTTATTCTTGAAGTTACTGGCAGCAGGTAGAGTAGCCAGACATTTTACTACTTGAGTAATAATATGACTCAAGTAAAAGTAAACAGTAGAGTGGAGTAAAACTACTCTGAAAAGTACATTTTGTTCATAAAGTTACTCAAGTAAATGTAGCTGAGTAAATGTAACAAGTTACCATTCACCTCTGTTTGTGTCTGATGAACCATTTATATGCTGATTTGGTCATATGTTGGATCATAATCCAGCTGAAAGATCTGAGTTATGAACCATTTTCAATTTGTGTTAAAGGCCACCAGATTTAAAAAAAATCCTAGTGTTTCAAGGACTTTATGATGCAAAGGCCTTTGGAGGAGAAACAGGCCCACAGCATAACATATCCTCCACTGTACACAACACTGGGCATGAAGACATTTATGTTATTGACAGCTAGGCAAAAAAGGCTTTGTTCTGGCATTATGCCCAAATAATTTGTTAGCTTTTCTTTAAAGCAGTGAGGTAAGAAGGGGAATCAGGTCGACCAACTGAATTTGATTGCAAATAGTTACCCTGATGAGCCCATTATTATTATTCATAGTCATATATTCATTTGTTATGAACCAATACTCTTGTCACATATTTCTGTTATTTCATGAAAACAGCTTCCACCCTTTTGCTTCTCGTTCTCTTCCAAATTTGAATCCTCAGATGCTCCGACATTTTTCAGAAAATTAAAAGTTATAAAGGGCTCCTTTACAGTAAATGCCTTATTAGCTTAGATGAAACATTCATTACAGACGACAGATGCTCCCAATCTCATTACATTCTTAATTCAAACATTCAAAGCTTTTCCAGACTCATTTTCCCAGAGGTCTCAGACCTTTAGTTTTCTTAGTTATCTTAAAACGTTGTGTCTTGGAACAAAGATGCACCCTAAAGTTCCCAGTAAGAAGCTCTCAAGGAATGGAGTTGGCGACCCCAGGTATATAGTATTTGTTTTTTTTCACAAAGGTTGCTTTCAAAGATTGTTTTGTGTCTTAAAAAATTGTTTTACTTTTTTTAAAGATCATTCTGCTTTAAATTGTGATTTTTTTTTATGTGTCATGCTTTTAGGATTTTTTAATGGTTTTTGGCCCCTAAATATATTGTAATTTTCTCTGCATTACTATTTTTGTAGATCATATTTCAGAGGATCAAACACAGCCTCCACATCTGTAAAACCTGGATGCACTTTTGTTGATCATATAAACCCCAGTTTTTCCATTACCATTATAATTACATGTTATATAAAGATTAATGTTGCCCTTCCTATAAAGCATATATCTGTATATATGTGTGTGTGTGTGTGTGTGTGTGTGTGTGTGTGTGTGTGTGTGTGTGTGTGTGTGTGTGTGTGTGTGTGTGTGTGTGTGCGTATGTGTTTGTATGGTAAAATCACAAGCCATTGCCATTGTACTATTCCATAATTTCAAGTCGGTTATAATAATGGACCTGTATGGCAAATCTTTTTAACATTTAATAGCCAGGAGAAGCTTTCAACAAGAGAAACTTTCAATGATATACCCCTTTGTCAATTCTTTCAGGTAAAAGACAATTAAAGTTTCTAGAGCAGCATTCTTCCTAGTCACAATACACATTGAGCAGTCTCAAACCTCATTCTTTCTTGGACAAATTTAGGATTTTGGGATACTTTAAAATGATAAATTCCATATATTTTGATATCTTTAATCAAATTTGCTGATAGTAAGGATGATATTTTGACTAGGAATTCAGCATAGGCATGCTTTTTTCAGTAAATGCTGTAAGGACCAGAACAGGAAGGAAAGATATTTGCCTGAAAAAGAATTGCCTGAAAGAAGTGGATCACTATTCAACATGTGACTGATTTTAAACACATTTGCGTGTTCTCTCAAGCAAATGTGTCTGTGTCTCAAAATTAAAACAACAATAAGAAAATTTCATGAACAATATTGTTGCTGCTTTAAAAATCCTCACATCTGATTTAAGCTAAAGCAAGGTGGTAATTGCTGATATGTCATTTTAAACAAAAGCAGCTACTTTGTTTATTGTGACTTGGTAATATATTTAGTGAGAAACTCTTATCAAAAGCAAAACACTGTGTTTTACCGTTTTAAAGGGGAAAACATTATTAGTGCTAAAATAAAAAGATGTGCATTAAGACAGACAGAAACAGTACTGTACAGCTAACAGACGGCCAGCTTTCATTCCTAAGAGTGAATCACATCAAAGTGGAAATAAATTGTGTTTGACATGAGAGAAGAAGGTTCTGAGCCATAACGCCTCAGAGGAAATGAACATCTGCATTTGATCCATTTCATTTCTCTTTTAAAAGTCTTTTCCATATCCCTGCGGGCCGAGAACAAAACTTGTCGAGTGTTATTTGTTGATGCGTTCCTTTCAAACCTCAGCAGCTCATATGTACATATTTGAACTGACAACATCGTGAGGAGGAAGTCTGTTCAACAGTGCAACTTGTTGAAGGTTAAGCAGATGAGAGCGCAAAATAATTTCCGAGCTTTGATGAATGCAACGGTGCAATATGAGTGTCTGCATCACAGAGGACGAGAATACAGTACGTCTGATTGAGGCCCCGTTTACTCGCATGGCTTTGTTACTGTATCTCCTTCACTCCCACACAGCCCTGCTGCTTAAAGCCGATAGTCCTCTGAGTCAGAGTTGATGTAAACAACAAGACAGCTTCATGTCCAGCCAGAGCTGAGCAGGATAATGGATATCAACCCAGCGACATGCGATTTGCATAGACGGCGCATGGGGATTAGCGTATGATCTGTTGAGTCTCTGGAAGTGCCGCTGCTGTAATTCACGAGCAAGTAAAGGCCCCCTCGGATTTGATTTTTTTTTTTATGTGATTCCAAGCAGTAAATCCCGATCAGACAGTTATCCCGATAGGAGGAAACAAACATTCCAGCTTCGCATTTAAATATCTGTGCTCGCAACTTTTATCAACGACAGACAGACAACGGTATGTCAGGCGAGCATCATTTGGTATTATCCCCTCCTTCCTTCGATATCTGCTAAAGCGCTGTCAACAGGCAAACAACAGGTCTTTTTACATTTTTTATTTTATTTAAATTCAGAGCCGTTGCCCTCTGACAGCCCTACAGGGAAATCATCTTTTTTTTCTTGTGATGTCTATCTGCTCGGGTGTATTTTTAAAGGTGCAGGCGGAGCTGCCATCATACCTGCACTGGCTGCGCTTCCTGAAGGGGAATTCCCAATGGCACCTTGTCGAGTGGCCGTGTCAACAGTTTGTTTGCACACCGAATGGCTCCGGGCGTTATGGTGGCAAGCTCAGAGAATAAGCAGCCCGTCCCTACCCAAGGACCATCATGGAATTTGAATGTCAATCAGGAAATATTCTCTGGGACTGACAATAACGACTCATATCCACTCTGAACAGCTTCCTTGATCCCCACAGCACAATGCTGCGACCACCATGTTTTATCATGAGGACTGTGTTCAGAAAATGTGCTGTTAATTTTTACCCATTTTTGTAAGTTAGCCCAAAAAGTTAAATTTGCTCTCATCTAACCTGCTTCTACTGATCCCTCTACCTCACATGGCTGGTAGCAGACTAATAGGGCTTTTTATAGCTTTCTTTTAACGAAGGCATTCTTCTTGCCAATCTTCTGTAAGGGCCAGAATTGTACTGGATTTTTGTCAGAGTATCAGGGTATAGAAGGCTAATACGCCCTTACGTAAATTGCAGATTTTGCTAATAAATCATTTTAAAAAGCATGTATCATTGCACATTAGAATAGTGAATTACATTGTGTTGATCAATCACATGAAACCCAAACAAACTACATATACATTTGTGGGTATATCAGTTTCAAGGTACTTACTGTAAGCTTAAGTAAAGGAGTTGAATTTCTGGTTTGAAATCTAGGAAAATTCAAAGTCAGTGGCCAGTCTCTTTAAATGCACTTTTTATTCACATTTGGATGTGATTGGATTGAATGGAAATTTCAGGTCTTATAAAAGACTTTATTGTAAGCTTCTGTAAACAACTTCTCTGGAGAGAAGCTGCTGCTCAGCTTATTCACCTATATTATTGGCCTTGAACTCAACTGAAAAAGGTGGTTACAGAGATGAAAAGCAACTTATCACCGAGCTCTTACTTTATTGTTACGGCTAATAAGGTCAGACAGTGCAAAACCCTCAACATAAAAGTAATTTCTGTCCTTTATAATGATAATAAACTATTTTCCATTAGTATTTTGCCCTCAACAAGAGGCTAACACACAAAAAAGATTGAAAAAAATTATGATTGCAGGTTGTAAAATTGGAAAGGAAGTCTTATGACAAATGTATCTATCATCTGCCTCAGATTTTCCTATTCACATTTTGAAGATATGAACTAGACAAATAAATACACACATTTCCACATTAGCTTTTGTTTGTGTTATCATAAGTTTTATCATTTATTTCATTTAAATAAAAATGATAATTATATAAAAAGTTCATATTCAAGCCACACTAAAAGTGGGATTTTCAATGTTTGATATCATTGGGTAAAAATACCAGACTTTTATGGTAACAACGTTCTTATTAGCATTTATTTTGATTCAAATTCATAGAAACACTCAATGGCCACTTTATTAGGTAAGAAAAATGCTATTACTGGGTTGAAACTTCTTTTGGCTTACTTAATTTGGATTGATATTCATATGACAGCAATACATAGTTCTTGCAGGTTTTTTGCTTACGTATGATCCTTGATGACAAGCTCTAGATCCACCACTTTTCAAAGGTGCTCTACTGGATTGAGATTGGGGGACTGTGAAGACCAGTCGGGTGCAGTGAACTTGTAATCTTTAAGAA
The DNA here is from genome assembly GCA_037039145.1 of Fundulus diaphanus. NCBI lineage: Eukaryota > Metazoa > Chordata > Actinopteri > Cyprinodontiformes > Fundulidae > Fundulus > Fundulus diaphanus. The sequence goes on from CM073131.1 coordinate 23,398,576, forward strand.
ACCAGTTTGAGATGATTTAGACTTTGTGACATTGTCCATTATCCCCCTGGAAGTAGTCATTGGAAGACACGGCCGGCAAGCCTAGATGCATTGAGTTGCTGTTGTCTGATTGGCCAAGTGAGCGGGTGTACTTGAAGGAGCAATAACTAAAATGTTACCGCTAGTTGCGCAGTTGAGCACTGTCTGTAGACCAAAACAAGATGTGTGGCAAGCCATGCCACTCTTTACCTCCAAAACCTAAGCAGCAGACCAGTTATCTACTTCAATTACCATAGCACCATAGTCGATCTAAAAAGATACCTTTAGTTTTTAAATGATTTGTAAAAAAAAATGTCCTGAATGTATGCTAGGTTCAGGTTACCTGACTCCGCCAGATGGATTTGCTCCGCATATCCATCTGGAAACCTTCCGTTGAAGTAATTTTGGGAAGGGGCGAAAATACTGGTTAGCTGATTGGCCTATGTTGGTGATAGACGGGCCAAATAAACCAATCAGATCAACGAAGCATATGACGTACTCGTCAACATGCTTCGTCGTCGCTCGTAACAGAGCGACGACGAAAACACAAGCCAAGCTACTCTTGCTGCTGCAGGTAAAAGCTCGTTAGCTCAGCAAAGAAATACTCTGTAATTCCGATAAAACTTGCTCGATAGCCACGCTAACGCTAGTTTCATCGGCTGAAGCCGCCATGTTCTTTAGACTCAACTGTCGCGCTCCTCGTTGCGTCACACCTCAACCCGCCTCAAAGCCAACGCTGATTGGACGTTCGTTTGGTGAACGGCTCCAAATTTTCTTTAACGGAGAGTAGCCAGACTGATCTGCGAGTGAAACCTTGAAAGCTTGCGATATGGGGTAAGATCACTTCCTAAATAGACTTGTACATAAAAGGATAGTTGTGTCCATATTAGTCAGAAGTTGTGCATAACAAACATTTGTAAACTCATAATAATTTAAATCGCATTCAAAAGATACAACATACAGTTTAAATAGTTACAACTTCAATAACTAATAAATACAAATTTCAAGTTTAAATTTGTGCTTTACTCTTTATGAATACAAACAGCAGCGGCTGCTTGAGAATACGGATTTTTTCTTTGAGAATACGAATTCACAACAGTGGTCTGACGTCACGGTTTCCAAGGCTGGTTAATGGAGCACAGAGTGCGAAGATAGGAGCCGCGCATGCGCTCTTCAGACTGACCGTCTCTGAATGCACCGCGGCTGCAGCTTCATTCCAGACAGCGCAGAGATCACAGTGGTAAGTTAAACACTCCCTTTTCTACTGCTGTTCTTCAAAAGTACGTTTTCAGATCGTTTGAGGTGAGAACATTATACTTTTAAGCTTCCCTATGTCGCCTGTTTACAGAGTTGCTGCGTAATTTAAAAAAAGAGTCTGATTTATTTGTTTTGTGTTTATCAGGCTGCGCGTGTTGCTTTATTAACTCAATAATTGCTGGAATAAATTGTAAATGTGTCCCGAGGATGACAGCAGCATATAAAATGGAGCTGGACGATAATTTAATAACAATATATATCAGTCGAAAGACGTGTGGCACAATAAGGGGAAAAAAGGGTCGATAAAAGTTGGTTATAGAGACAGTTTTCCTTCCTTCCTCTTAGCCTATTATATTAGTTGATGCTGCAGTCACTGCTTCCTCTCAACCAATCGTAATTGCGGACCCAGGCACACCGTCACTAAGCGCCGCCCTCTCAAACCACAACACACAGCACGTGAATATGTCGCAGCAAGGAGCGGCGGGGGAATTTGTCCCAAAACGGGGTTTTACTAGTTACTACAGTCTGACAGAAATAAACCACAGTGATTTGTAAAATTTGCAAGGAACCGGTAAAAACAAAGTCTGGTAACGCAACCAACTTGTTTCATCACGTAAGCCGCTCACACCCGCAGCAGCGCGAACCGTTTTAGCCCCGCGCGACTCCGTGTCATCTTCTTAGGAATCTTATGGAACTTCTTCCAAAACAAAGCAGGTATAGCAGCTAAACTGGGCTTCCTTCTTTGTGATAAAATGACAAAGCGTCCTGGCGGCGTAAGGACATCAGGCATGCAGTAACGTGCTTCATAGTGATGGACATGCTGCTGTTGTCTGCAGCTGAAAAACCTGGCTTCAAACAACTACTCGCCACTATTGATCCGCGATATAAAGTTCCGGGCTGCAAGTTTTTCTCTAACAGCGCTGGTCACTTTAGTTTATTCTTTGTAAGTATTTAATAACATCACCCAGGTCTCTTAAGTTAAGTCATTTTTCATAAAAAAAATCAGTTATGGTTAAAAATGTTGGTTAAATAAGAATTTAATTGGGATTGAGTGTTTGTGTGTGATATATTAAAAGTAAGTCATTTAGCAATATTATAAGAGCCTGGTTTTAAATCTTTTTGATAATTATCTATCGATCAATATGCATTTTTTTTTATCAATATGCTTTTTTCTATATCGTCCAGCCCTAATATAAAATCTATAAATAAATTAATAAATTCTATAAATGTTTTTCCTATCTAATTGAGTTTCCTCTGAGTGAGGCCACGAAGAATTGAGAGAAGAAAGAGGGAAAGAAAACAATAGTAACAATATATGAAAAAAATACAGATATTTATTTTAGACAAATGTTTTAACTTTGGAAAAGAATGAAGGTGTAACATATTTAACAAATTAAGTTACTAACGTGGTTTAAAACAAAGAAATAACTTCTATTAACATCTTATACAAATAGACAACGCCTACAAACATACAATTAAAAATAGTTGGAATGGAAATTAATTTACTGATTATTTTATGTATTTTTACAGGTAGTGAAAAAAATGAAATGAAGCAGCATGTGTACATGACTCCAACTGATCTAGGTTAGGTCACATGTAGTCATGTCAACTTAAACATGCAGCCAGCTGGAGCAGCTCCCTGTCTTCAGCCGCCGGATGGTCATCCTCCTCTGGGTCCACCTCCTCATCCTCCACGTCCAGCTGGTCCCCTGCCTCTATACTAATATTATGGAGGATGCAGCAGGCGGTGATTACTTTTGGGGCAAACGTCAGGCGGACCTCCAACGCCCTTAAGAAGATGGAACGCGACCGTGTCTTCAGATCACCAAAGGCACGCTCAATGATGTTTCTTGCCCTGGCGTGGTGTCTGTTGTAGCGTGCCTCCACTTGACCTGCACCAAATATAAAATTAACTTGTAATTTAGGTAATATGCTGATATGTCTTAATCTTCTATCCAATTAATATAATCTATGTATCAATTGTGTGTCATTGTTGGCTCTATTTAAGGACAAGAAGGTAAGAGATCTTACTGGCAAGCTGTTTCCCTATAGGATCCACCGCAGGCCAGCCAGTGGCCATCCATGGACCTTCTGGATGGGCAGCAGCTGAAGGAGGAGGACGATGGTGGCCCTTCTTAGCCTGGCGGCTGGTTTCAGGTCCCCTTCATTAAAAAATATTTGGAGGATCGGCACAGAAGTGTTTATCCTCACATTTTTTGTTTCTGTTTCTTCCTGTAAATAAAAAATGCCAAATGTTACCATAATTGTTTTTTCAATTCTCACCTTTTCACACCATAAAACTATATGTGGTTAACATGCAGATTATTATAGTTCTCAAGAAAGAAAGGGTCAAATGTATCGTAGTAAATGTAACAAATGGCTTCCCTTCTCTGGTATTTCTACCATTTCACTGAAAGAATTAACTGAACTAACTGCACACAATTTATAGATTAATCATTGTAAAGGTGGGCAGACAGAAATAACTTTTCCTTAATGATCAATGCTGTGAAGGTTAGTAGGTGCAAGAAAGTAGTTTAACCCTAATCCCTTTACTGTTAATAATATATACAATTATGTTTTCATTTTAATTATTTACAGATAGTCACAATTTCAATGTGATCACATGTTTAATACCATCCTCAATGTTGTTGTTTTTTTAAGATAAAAGTAGGAAATAGGCTGTCAATGTTAAAAAAAACCTACCAGTTGGCACAGACGCTCAACGTCGGACTTTTTTTTTTTTTTTTTTTCCTTTTTATTAAAATTACGCACTAACTATGTAAACAGGCGACATAGGGAAGCTTAAAAGTATAATGTTCTCACCTCAAACGATCTGAAAACGTAAGGTAAGCGTACCCATTAAGCCCACCAAAATCTAAGTTTACGTATTTTTCATAGACACTAAGATGGTTTATAAAGATGATCATTTGTTAAAATGATGGATTAATCTCTCATTTGAAAGTGTATTCATTTACTTATCCATATTTTAAAGAACAAATTAAAGAAATGTTATTAATAAAGTCAAAATTCTGACATGGGCTTAAATGGTACCGTAGTACCATTTAAGCCCATATGTGTTCCAAATAAGCCCACAACCACATTTGTTTACACAAATATAAACATTTATTATTTTTTTCAGGTAGTAAACACATATTTATTCAATAACATGTTATACATCTTATACACAATTTAATTTTTTAACTTGCATTTAATGTTTGGCTTGTAACAATGGACCACCACAAACATGACTAAGTAGGCCTAAAACTAAATTTCATCGGTTTCAGTATTTAACATTTCACTTAACATTTCATTTAATATCCACAAAATAATTTTTTAAATTTATTTTAAAGTAGAAATGACATAACACCAACAATATCTTTGAAATACACATGAAATAGGCCAACATTGTAAACAGGTTACTGATCGGCCACTTTCATTTCTTTTAGCTTTCTTTTGTAAAGACTTTCAATTGCTTCGTGATTTTCGAGACGAAAAGGGCCAGCACTGTGCAGCTTTGCTTGGCAAAGAATGAATTTCCTTTCCGCATCTTCCACCTTCTCCCGTAAGGGAAGGAAGGATAGGAAGAGATGGATTAGTCTTAGCCATCTTTAGATCATATTACAACATTCATTCTGTTCTTCATTTGCCTATTTAGATTAGCCTAACATCTTGTTTACAGCCTACCTGAAGACACTCTGAAATCTCCTTCTCTACTCCTGAACTGAGGAAGGTTGTGCGTCCCTGATGAGCCTCAAGACTAACTTTCTCCTTTAATCTTTCTCTCAAAGACTTCCTATCCACTCCACACTGTCTTGCTAAGAGACAAGTTCTTAATTGTGCCCTCATGGTAAAGGCGACATGCCACGATGATTTTAGGACAGTTGCTGTAATTATTCCTTTTTTTTGTCATTTTTCTCACTGTAAACAAATTATTATGCAAAATTAACTTACATAACAATTCTTCTGGGCAGTGTGTGATCTGTGATGTACTTGTGTTAATGAAGTTAGTGAGGTATGAGAAAATCAAACACAGGATTACAGTAAAAAGCTATCAAACCTCAAAATGTCATTATTTTCTATTGAAACACATGAAATGGGCTTAAATGGAACACACTGGGCTTAAAAGGTTCTACACTGACTACCAGGGAAATAAAGCTAATATGCTCTTACCAAAATGCAAGAAATGTATACAGAAATGCCTGTAGCCTAAATATGCTTTAAAACTTGCCATCATAGTTATCCCTCTTTTGCCAAACTTTCTGAATTAACAAGAAATTCTTATTCAAAGTTAGCTTACGCTAGCTGTTTTTTGGGTCACTGTACCATTTAAGCCCACCTTGGAAAAAAGGCATTTTTTGAAAATATTTCACCCATCCAAACCCTTATTTGTGTTTTAATTTGAAGATTTATGTAAAATGAATCAGAAAACATTTAGTGTGTATACTCAAAATGTTTAATCCTTAAGCAGTATATCTATCAGTAGATCTACATGTATTGACTAATGATTAGCTCGCTACGCTAACTAGCATAACTCATCTTTCCACATAAAACCAAATAGTAAAATATGACAAAGAATTACCTGTTTACACAGAAAAAACAAATCAATAATCTCCCAATTTACATAATATGAATGTACTTACCAAGTCAAGTAAAATAGCTGAAAATAGCTGAAAAGAGGCTCTTTTTGAGGGGTCCGAAAACACCAATGTTTTGAAGCGACTTTATCTGAGCCTCCTTGAGACTGCACGGATGTAGGCGGGCCTTATTTAATATTGACAAATGTGATTGGTGCCAAATAAAAACTGACATATAATTAAGAAATTGTGTGATTGGACAAAATAATGAATAGCATTAGACAGGGCCCCCTTTTTTTAAAAATTGACTTCAAATTGGCAAATGGGCTTAAATGGTGCCTGGGCTTAATGGGTACGCTTACCTTACTTTTGAAGAACAGCAGCAGAAAAGGAAATGTTTAACTTACCACTGTGATCTCTGCGCTGTCTGGAATGAAGCTGCAGCCGCGGTGCATTCAGAGACGGTCAGTCTGAAGAGCGCATGCGCGGCTCCTATCTTCGCACTCTGTGCTCCATTAACCAGCCTTGGAAACCGTGACGTCAGACCACTGTTGTGAATTCGTATTCTCAAAGAAAAACTCCGTATTCTCAAGCAGTCGCTGCTGTTTGTGTTCATAAAGAGTAAAGCACAAATTTAAACTTGAAATTTGTATTTATTAGTTATTGAAGTTGTAACTATTTAAACTGTATGTTGTATCTTTTGAATGCGATTTAAATTATTATGAGTTTACAAATGTTTGTTATGCACAACTTCTGACTAATATGGACACAACTATCCTTTTATGTACAAGTCTATTTAGGAAGTGATCTTACCCCATATTGCGAGATCAGGATGGTCTCACGAGACTAAGGTTCAGGGTGGGCAGCTTAAAAGTCTGCCTGGCTGCATTAAACAATGCTAACTGTGTTAGCTGGGCTACCGGCTACTCGCCTCACATAAACAATAACGGCTGGCCAATTGCTGGTCAAACTCCAATAATTAACCCACATGCCACAATTGTAGTATTACATTAAATAGATTCAACACAGCAACACAAGTTTAACAAGACTGTAACACCAACAAAAACAAACATCTGACTTCATGCTGTTACTCACCAGTTCGGAGATGAAATGCTAGCTCCAAGTCAAATGGGAGATTCTTCTGCCCTCAACATTCTCTCCATCTTGGAAATGCGAGGCCATTGTTAATCCTCATTTTGTCTCTTTCCATATCTAACAATTTCTTTGCCAAAGACTGTTTTGCAACTATTTACATGCATGCGTGGCCTGCTATGTAAATAACAGAATGGAGAAACTTTCTGGTCAGCAATTAAAAAGTGTAGGAGCAGCTAGAAATACACAGCATCATTTGGGGGATGGGGAACATGCCACTGCACTAAGCTTCATACAGCTGGAGAAAACCGTATTGATTCTAGCCCTTTAACATGAAATATTTTAATTTAAAAAAAGCAGATGTAACACAACATTTTGTCGGATTTAAAAATTATATTTTTTAACTTTGTTCTATCAAGAGACTGGAAACAGACCCATGTCCAGGTTGGCACTAAGTTGCATCAAACAAACACAGTTTTGTATGTTTCTCTTTTACTGAAGCAAATTCAAATTACAGGCACATTGTAAAGGCTTGAAATAGAGACTCTCAGCTCTAATTAAATGCCCATGCTTTTAAAACTACAAATTTTAGGAAATGGATCTCTGATATGTTTAACCTCATTTCCAAAACTTTTAGTATAATTAGACAATAGAGTTGAAAAGCAGTTTCATTACCATGTGAGTGGTATTATTTTATAACGTTTCACAGCCACAACCTCCAGATAATGGTGTGCAAAAACCCTGAAATTAAATTCATCTTTGATTGGAGTAATATATTTTGACACTGTGTGACAGTGAAAACTTTATAAAAATCCACCCAATAATCTGAATGTATTCATTCAGTGAGAAACAAATCTCATGTAAAGTAATAATGAGTTTCAACAAAATCACCATTGCCACTTCTATTCGCAGTCCTAATAATCTCAGGAAAATGAACATGGGTTGAAGCTTTTTCTTAATTTCTACTCTACCCTTATACCTAATCAAGTTGTATATAACCCATGTTTCTAAGGGGTCAAAATATGGTGGGAAATGTTCATTTCTCCCATACACTATTTTAAATTGTAAAACAAGAGAACATGTATAGGTTTCCATATATATGTATTGGAAAATTACTGTTTGCTTTAACTGAACCATATGTACAGTGACAGAAATAATTAAATTTTGAAAGCTACTGGAGGTGTTACAAAAACAAGGCTGGACAAGGACCAACACTTTTCTTGCGACAACACACAGTGAAAAAAGATGGTAGAAAGATTAATAAAAATCCAAAGCTCACTCTTAGAGAACTGCAGTAACTCTAAGCGTGAGATCATGCTGCTGCAATAAATACAAGCAGTTGTTCACACTGTTGCATGGGTGTTTTTGACTGACAGGTGTGATGAAATAATCTGATTGGATGAAGGAGACAAAACACAAAAAGTGCTGATTGGCCATGGGTGGAGAGAGCTGTGCCCTGAGGAGAATCTTTATGCAAACAATTAGAGACCAGCTTTAAATAGCCAAAAGGTTAAAACGTTACATACACACTCCTTTGTCCGGTGCCCCTTGGCTTCGAAACTTAAAAATTAGGAGGGCTACACCAGGGACGATTCTAGGATCTGACCTTTAGGGGTGCTTAGCCCCCAGTGTTGACTGTGATTCCTGGCATGAACAACAGGCTTTCCATTTTTAGTCCAGATGTAAGATTCTTAAAGTTGTTAAGCAAAGTTAAGCAAATTGCTATTAAGGTAATAAATCCCTACACACATCCTTTATGAATTTACATACTGAACTTTGTTTTTTTTTTAACTCAGATTAAGAGAAACAGTTTCCTTATTAGGAAGAAAAACATACAGTTCAGATTTAACTTTTCAGACAGGCATTCTGAATCTACGACTGCATCTACTGAGCTCATGTTTAGAAACAATTCATTAGAACAGCTGAAGCACTTCGGACACAAATGCCACATGTGCTGAAAAGAATATAGCTGCACAAAAGAATATATCTTAAATTAATTTTGCGAATATTGCATATTATGTAAAATAAATTATAAGCAATAATAGCAACGAAATATTGGTAAAAGTGACACTCTCACCTTTTCTGTGGCTGTGGCTAAGAATCTGACTTTTTAATAGTCTACAGTCTTTGTTTTTCCATCTTTCCAGCAGTCTTCAGAACTCCTGCCTGGCACAGAATATTTAGTTTTATAAAACAGATTAGGTTTTTGTTGATAAAATGTATTATACTTCAGAATTAAATGCTATTTTGAGATGCTAACGTTGGTTACTTACATTTCTCAAGTTCCACAAATCAAAACTCTCTCTCTCTCCTGCTTCTTTACAGAACTGCACTCAGCAGATTTCACCTATTTTAGTGCAGATAATATTTAGTTTCTTAACTGGGACCAGTTTTGTAGCCTAGTATTAATTGTAGTAACCGCAGTATCCCAGTATGAATGAACACTTAAATCTCACGCTCCATGCACAAGCATGCACACACGCAATAGAAAACAGCCAATCAGGAAGAGGGAAGACGGGATTTAAGGCAGCACAACCAATGAGAGTGGAGTTAAAGGGGGGTGTCTACCTTGTTAATCAAAGGCCAGACGCGTTAGTGATTGGCTGCGTGGAGCGTCAGGCCCCGCCCCCGCTGGCGCACAGCAGCATTGAAATGACACCTAACGCCAAGCGCTTCACACAGAGGCGCTCCGGGCGAACCTGTGCATGTACGCATGTCTGACAGAGCCGAACCGACACGCAGGAATACTCTGAATCAGTAATTATTTAGGGGTGCTGAGCTAAGATTGCTGCTTGAGCACCCCTAAAAACGGCCTAAATACGCCACTGGTCTACACAAACTAATAACCCATAATAGATCGAAAATGGAATGAGAATGCTGAAATTTTTTTAAAGTCAGACACATTTTATGAGGGTACAGCTGTAATAATTACTTTTTATTATGTAATTTATGTTTACTATGACACTTTTTTCTTGCCATTTTGAATGGGGAGGTGTCTGAGCGCTTTCTATTGATAAACCACTACTGCACTTTACTCACTGCATAATCATGCTTGGTATTACAAATATTCTCTGACTCTTCTCTCTTATTGTTAACTAGCCAACTACAAAGAAGAGAACTTGCACAACTGCTATTTAAACCATATATAATATAGATGTTTCAAGTTAACCACTGTATTAGCCCTATGGGAAAAACAACTCACCGTTTCCCTTCTTTCAACGATCGGTGAATAAAAGAATCACTTAGTAGCCTAACACCACTCACAGAACGGAAGAACCACAGATTCAGTGATTCATCAGCTTGATAACTCAATTCAGCACAAAAACTCTCTAACTCATTTCCAATATAGCAATTCATTCACTCACTCACTCCTATGGCAGTTTGTTGCTACCCTTACTTGAGTTGATATTACACTGCTTAACACTAATTACTGTACCTAGCGATGGCATGGGAAAAAAATCCATTTGTGTGATATTTGTATCCCCCAAAAATCTTTTAGCCAGTTCCACTGTCTGTTCCTTGGAAAGATAGTTAATGAATTATTCCTGCAGCTGCAGTGTCCTCACTTACCACATATGGGTTCTGTCCTTTCACTGCCTCATTAATGGACATTATCGTTATTTATTTCTTTATTTGCCATATATACCAAAAACATTATCACTAGAGATATGGACTAATGTTTTTTTTTTAATTATTTTTGTGTCATCCAGAAATAAAATAAAACAAGTTTGTCATTTAGGAGTTGTTTATCTGTCATTTTTGTCACAAAAACATTAATTTTCTCTTTTGAATCAGTGGTTTTAGCTGTATGACTCAGAGGGGACAGGCATTGGCTGGTTCTTGTGTGAAACTCAGGGTCACTGACTCAGTGAATGAAATTACCTTAAAATCCCCATTCAGTTTGGGGAGTGACTCACTGGATCTCGAGTCAGTAAAAATAATCACATTTCACATCACCGATGGATGGATGGATGGATGGATGGAGAAACAGACAAAAGAAAAAAAAGACAAACACTTTTTTCTTCCTTTTTTCCTCATTGTCTGACCTTCAGAATAAACGTATCCTGTTTTAGGTCAGTTAGGATTATCAAAAGTATATCTATTTGCTAAATGTGAAAATAATGAGAGAATTTCTTTGGCTTTTGTTTTATGACTTTTTTCAAAGTCAGATGTTTTCATACACCAAAACAACTGTACGAGAAGATAATGGCAAGAAGATAATGAATGCATACCAAAAATGTTTGACCCAACAGTTCTACCAGTTACTAGGGCTACGTTCACACTGCACGAAAATGCGACCCAAATCCAATCTTTTTGCTCATATGCTTTTTCATGGTAGTGTGAATTGTCCAACTACGGTCTTTTCACCCCTCAAATAATTCAATTTGTGCCACTTCCATATTTGGTACTAATTTGAATACGTATCGGAAGTGTCCACATTCTGAACTGTCATGTTGCATTTTCTCTGTCTTTCACATCACTGTCCTGTCTCTCACTACACATCCACACACATTAGTAGTTAATATTGTCCACTCCCATTGCTCAGCAGCTTTCTAATAATAGCAAGGAGAGATGGTGGGCAGTATCTGCGTTTGTTTTTTTTTTTTTCCATTAATCCTTTATTTATACAGGTTACTCTCTTGAGACTCAATTTAAAAGTGTCCCAACATATCGTTTAAAATTTCATGACAAAAGTAAAACATGTACAAATGACTAAGTAAAACAAGTACAATAGACCCTTTTCACATGACGTCACTCAACTTCCGTTTTGAAGCGGAGCAGGGTATCTTTACTTCCGGCTACATGCTTTTACATAGAAAATTCGGGAGGTGAAGAGGTGTTTCACTGATAATCTGCGCGATTTCATAAGGTAAGACTGAGACCACAATGTGTCGCATTGACTATCTTTATTGTCCTTAGTATTGGTAGCGATCATTGCTGTTATATAGATGCTTTGATCGGGACAGTAACATGTAGATCAAAGCTAACATGCAGCAGCTTGTTAGCTTACCTTACCAAACTTTTACCTATCAGTAATCAGCGTGATTTCATTAAGTAAGACTGAGAGCACAATATTAAACGTGTCTTATTGACTATCTTTATTTTCCTTAGTATTTGTAGCGATCATTGCTGTTATATAGATGCTTTAATCGGGACAGTAACATGAAGATCAAAGCTAACATGCAGCAGCTTGTTAGCTTATTTTACCTGTCATTAATCTGATGTAGATGTTATAAAATGATTACTGTAGCTTTGCTATTATAGAAATAAATCTTGTTCACAGAGTGAAAAAAGAGACATTTATCTGCTACATTGTTCCCCTTACTTGATTATGGTGACGTGTTATATATAATTGCAGTCACTGAATTAAAAAGATCTTATTCCATTTGAATCTTTTTGTTCATTCCTAAAACTGTCTATTGGACAGTACTTCTGTTTCTGAATTTTCTGTGTATTATAATTAATTTTCTTCATAATATTATTTGCACTTATATTAATGCACCTTTTTTTTAGTTTGTGTGCAAAATACTGTATATTTTAAGTAGAAGCCTGAAATTGTTTTATTATACTGACCTCTTAGTCAGATCAACCTTTAAAAAAGAGATCTTAATCTCAATGGGAGTTTATCTGGTTAAATAAAGGTTTTAATAAGTATTATAATTAATCTATTTGTTCTCCCCTTGTGTCCATCTCTCAGCAGCATCATATCCACCAAGCATGGCACAATCACAGAGAAACTGCTACTTACAGTGTTCGAACAACAACAAAAAACTTTCCATATCTCAGTTTTCACGACTTCCCGGCTGATGCTGAGACTGGAGCCTATTGGGTGACAGCAATAAGAAGAGACGAGGGGCCAAATTTTAAAATCCTTCGCAGCAGCACTTACGCCTGCAGTCAGCACTTCTCTTCCGAGGACACCTATGTTTCTGCAAGTGGTCTTTAACAAATTAAACATCTTTCTTTCTTAAAGATAATTGAGTTATAAGTTTATTTAGCTATTCCCAAGATAATTTCAGTGGCTCACCACGTAAATTTTTATTAGAGCTGTCAAAATCAATTTGTTAATGAAAGGAAATTAATCTGAGAAATTAATTAATTTCTGCACATACAAATGGTTTTTAAAAATACTCACCTGTACACTGATCGCACACCGTCTCTTTCTCCTGCATTGTTTACATTTCAATTGTTTACTGTTAAATCACTGCTGCACTTTATCCTGTAATTTACTGTAATTCTCAAGCTGTATGCAAACGGAATTTCGTTCTGTACGCACTCTGTGCATACATAATGACAAATAAAGTTGTCTAAGTCTAATTTGTCTATGGATGAACCCAGAACCACACACACGGGACTTAAAATGAAAGTCTTTATTGAAGGTTTGATGGGATGGAGGGTGATGTAACCAGCGAGGTAGAACTGCACGGGAACAGGGTGATGGTGTTGGCAGGAGCTGACGGCCCGGAGAGAGACTTCTTGGAACCAGGAACAGGCAGCAGGGTCCACAGCTCGGAAGAGAATTGACAGTTCAGGGGAGAACCCACCAGAGCTCGGCAGCAGGCTCTTCTGTAAGGCAGAGGGGAACCGGAGCAAGGCAGCAGGATAAACAGGACAGGTAAAAGGTAAAATGGACAGAGGTGCTATGAAGTATCTATGTAATAAATAACTAAAATATATGAAGTGTGATGTCTGAAGTTTTTTAAAATCCATGTTTTTTTGGTCAGTTCCTGAAAAATAACAGTATAGGACACAAGGGGTTTGCCCCGACAGCAGCATAATCCATAAATACTATAGTGAACTGATTATTAGTGTGCATGCAGTGTGCATTCAACATTATTGACAGCGTCTTTCTCAGTCTATGATGTCCTGAACTATCACAGTTTTAACAGGAATGGGCAGAATTATTTTATTAATTGAGGCTCCAAATATACTGACGAGACTGAGAAACACACTGAACCCACAGAGGAATTTTGAGGGATACTGTAAAGTCTGCAACCTCAGTAAAATACTACACAAAAAAAAAAAAACGGGAGGGAATGAGGCTCCTCATTTTTATTCATAGAGGTGTGACAGCGTGCTCTAACTGTGAGCAAGTTGCCAAAAGCATTGACACTGTTCCAAAACAAAGTATGAAAAGGCTCAACATTATACATCAACTATATCCTTGGTGAGACTCATTGGCTAAAAGCTGTGAAACAGATAAGCTGATATAGCAATAAAGCTAGTGTAGCAATATAATGGAGAAATAGAAAACTAATAAATGACAAAAGTCCTGTTGGTAGCATTGCTATCATTATCCTAGCATCTATGCTAACAACAGAGCTAAGAAGACAAAGCTCTTACCTTCATAATCGAAAAGGTATTGTTCCACAAAGAACTTGTCATCTTTGTCGAGTTTGGAGGCTGGTGTGGTCGAAAGCTTTTGTGCCAGTCTGTGCACGTCTCCCAAACGAAATTTGAGTAGATTGGTGAGGGACTGTGTGAATTCCCTATGTAAAAACACTGCTCGCGGAGAAAGCGGAAGTAAAGATACCCTGCTTCACCGCAGAACGGAAGTTGCATGACGTCACTGTGAAAAGGGTCTATTTCCTATAGATCATATCTCCAGTTTTTTTAAACAAAACTTTATTGAACACTTCTAGAAACAAATTCCGCATTACTTCTGTAAACAATGTGCTGCTGTGTGACGTCTCCTTCTGTTATCCGCACATGCAGGCCACTTAGCGGTCTTGAACTGCTCAGATAGAAGTCTGATGGTGGTCGGATTTATTAGTACCATGAATGGTTACCACAAAAAGTCAGATTTCAGCAAAAAATCGGAATTGAGCATCAAGACCTGCAGTTTGAACGTAGCCTAAAGGCTTGTTCACACAGCAGGATTTTTGGCCCGATTTTCGGCCCGATTTTTGCCCCAATCTCCCCCTTCCGAGAGGCGCCGATTATCTGCGTGTCTCTTAAGATAATCTTAAGAGAATATCCTGCCGTGTGTGATGTTAAGGGCGATCGGGTACGCTTGGTAGAATGTCAGGATCGCTCCGACCTTAAATCGGGAATATTCAACATGTTGGATTGTCTTGCCCAAATATCCTGCCGTGTGCGGTGTCTCCCGAAGACAAACGAGCAGGTAGCCTGTTGAATGAGACCAGAAAGCAAGATGAGGGATTCCCCGAGAGAAAAAAAATTTCACAGTGCAGCAAGCGTAGAGCACCCCGGTCGCGTTGTCTTCGCTTCTTTATACAATGCCTTTTCTTTTTGTTAAAATCAGTCTACAAACCATCGACATTATTCTTCCTGGCCGTCCATGTTTATTTACTCTGAACTCACATTTGATCTTGAGAGGATTCGGCAGATTTCCCATCTGACATCTGAATGATCTTAAGTGAAATCTGTTCGTGTGTGGTGTGTTGAGCTTGTCGTCTGACCGGACACCACACAGGTGGCGGTGGGGTTGATGTTGGAAAACATTCGCCATGTTCTATAATGACACCGTCTCACATGGGGTGATTGATAGCATGGATATGTATGACTTCAGGTGGCACAGTTGTTTTTGTGGTATGACAGAAACAGCTGTATAAGTTTTTGAGCATATGTGAACACACTTTCTTCTCAAATCCCTCCCTACTCAGGAGGTTATGGAGCTAAAGTAACTGAATATTCGGCAATCCCTAAGTCATTCCTTTTATATCAAACTAGCGTTTCAATCAAATAGCAGAGGACTACTTCAATAAAATGCTGGCAAACTAACCTGAGATAAAAAATACACATTCATTGGTCATATGTCAATCTTTCCAGTTATATTTGAAATCTTATAAAAAGTTCAGTTACATTTTTTCTTCTAGTTCACAAAACCCTTTTCCCCTCTTTCTGCTACCTAAAAGCATTTTGTGAGTGATAATAGCACCTTGGGCACTCTATTCCCAAGGACACCAGCCAGTGGAAAACTGCACCAAAGGAAAGTCATGCAACTTAATGAATTTGATTTTGACTTTTGTGAGATTAATCAGCCTGATATGAGGCTTCCAGCAAAACTAGGCCTCAGCCCGCTACCTATAGACATTAAAGACAAAGAAAAATAAACTATTTTCATAATAAAGGCTCTTAACATCCTCTGAGATTTGGCAAGACCCAAAAAAAACTTGTTAGCTTCCACAAATTGTGCCTCACCCAAATGATACATGACAACTTATTTTTTTCTTTTGTGTTTTTTTTTAGAAACTTGTTGTAAATATACTCTTTATTAATTTACATTTATCACATAGTTTCTTCATTTACTTCCTCCACTATAGGGAGTATGCTTGTGCTATGTGACTGGTCCTCTGGGCTGCCAGCTACCTTTTCTCTTGGGATAAATTGTAGCGTATCTCGTCTCAAAACGCTACTTACAGAGGCCCTCTGGGACATGAGCCTGTGAGGGGCCCCATCTGTGGGAAAAAACATTCAGTTTTCTTTTGCTTGACAGCATCTGAGTATGAGAGGAAAAAAGACAACGTGGATGTTGTGTTATTCTCCAGGCACATGTCTTTTTTGGTCAAAGTGAATATTAAACATCAGTCTCAGTCAACTTTCCACCCTTGCCTTACACAGGACATGTGTCAACATTGTTTAAGTTACTCCAGGCCTGAATGTGAAAGATACTATATTTATATCTATTTTAAATCAAAGCCTTACCTTGAAAAACCGGGTATAAATACAACGCTCTGAGAGAGGGACTGAAAAAAATGTATCAAAAACATAATTTAGCTCTGGAGGAGAAACCAGAGGTCACCATATCCAAGGGGAAAAAAGAAAGCTCAAAGAGAGACCTGAAGGCTGTGGATCCATCAACAGGGACCATTAGGGTGATCTAGGTATCTCATGGTTTGATAGAGGAGCTGTCATAGGAGAACCTGCTCATAGCTCTCAAGGTTTTAGGCAGACCATCCTTTCACGTGACTTGTCCTCAGCCCCCTCAGGAAACACAGGAGGTTAGAGAAGCTGATTATCCTTAAGCCCCTCCAGGAGTACAGAGACAAAAATTAAACCAGGCTCAGACCATGTCTGTGTTTAAAAGGTTCGATGCCAGTCTTGGGCTCAAAGACGTTAGCGTTTAAGACGCATCCAGTGAGACTGAGGCTCTAAAGTGGGGTACCAATACAGACAAAGAAATAATGTTTTTTGTGTGTTTCTTTTATTGAAAGCAGTCAATATAACAGAAAAAGTATTTGAACTATACAGTACAATAAACACTGGCACATTTGTTTTTTTACATCAACTCTCCAAACAGTGTACACATTTGAACCCTTTCTTTCTGGGCCTCTGGTGAATATTTCCAATCCTGTTTGTACAGGAAGGTTGTGAGTTGTTCTCCTCGCGTCATTCCCATACAAGTCATTGTAAATTAAAATATATTTGTCAGTGTTACACTTTGATTAGACTGTCATGAAACACTGCACGCAGATACCTCTAAGATCTCATCAAAATGTAAACCTATGGCTTATGACAGAGAAATATCTCTTAACATTGGCACCTTGACGACAGCAAAATAAATTTCCATAATTTCATCCATTATTTGATGGGACATATAGATGAAATTTCTGTCATACTTGAAAGCATTCCTGCTATGTCCTTGTGGTTTTCTTTGTGGGCTTCTTGTACATTGTATTAACAAGGGTTGAATACCATGTTTCTTATGAAAGGATTGGAGCTGCAGTTTTATCATTATTAAAAATCTGGACTTATCCACCTCATACTAAAAGTCCTGAACTCAAATCAGTATATACAGTAAACCTGTTCAAAGTTGTGTCTTGGAAACTCACAACGTCCCGTGCTGAAAGAGAAAGGTCTCGACGTGCTTCTTCACACTCGCCAACTGGGAGTGTAGCCTGACAAGCCCTAGGTTTTACATCTTTCATTTGATGGAATTTTCAACTTATCTTTCATAGCTGAGATCTTTAAATGTATCTTTGTCTTCCACATTAAAGCTGCTTCCCATAACCAAACAAACACTCTTGTAAGTCTTATTGAAGCCATACTAAGTAATTTTCGAGTGGTGATCCCTCTACAGGACCCTTTGAAAATAGCACTGTCGTAAATACTCGCTTCCCTCCGCACGCTCCTCACACCCCACAGCTACATCACAATGTCACTCTCAAAGCAGCTAGGGAGATGGCGAGAGAAAGAGAGAGATGTGTGTATGCGAACAGATGGTCCCGGGTCACTGTGAGCCCAGCGTAACTCAGCGTGGGTAAGTCTATTTTTATCTTATTGTTTATTTAGGAGAGGGATGAGGACCAGGAGGAGGTGAGACGGATAGAGAAATGTGTGTATGCAGACGGATAGAGGGTGGAGTCACCAGCTTGCTGTCTGTAGCGCAGTGGGAGCTGGTCTATTTATAGTCCTTGAACTAGTTGCCTAGTTTGTTGCCCAAATAAGAGACTTCACGGTCAAAAACAAACCAAATATTCAACGACCGGCAGCTCACGGAATTTACAAGACACTTAAAAAAAGCCAGACATCGCTTATAATAAGAACACTTGGTAACAGTGCTATTGATGCCAGTGGTCTTAAGTTGGGCTGCCGTAAAGCTGTTCATCTTACCACGAGAACGAGACCAAAGTTGCAAGACCTCCTCCGGATTGGCGCAAGTGTGGTTTTTCGGCCAGAGACACTAGGAGGAGATGACAGACCCTTCAATCGTCTCGTAAACACTTAGATTACCATCATAGGGACTTAGAAAATGATATCTTAAGGTAAAAATGTTACTTAGTGTGGCTTTAAAGTGCTGCATTTTGTTACCTTGAAAAGTTGCTTAACTACTGAGCCAGCTGGAGGTCTTTGTTTGGAATCATTATCCTTGCTTGCCAGAATTTCAGATTGAATGTTAAACTTTTCCCCTTTTACCTGGGTTCTGGTCTCTAGATCTTCAATGTTCCTAAAGGTGATTATGGGCGTGTTTCTATGTCTGTTTTTTCCAGAACTTTAAATATATCTTCAGCTTTGTTGGCTGAAGTGAAGTGACGTTCTCTGGAGATCTTTTCATCAATGTTGTCCAAAAGCTGCATTTTCTTGACTTCTGCTGATACAGTAGGCTCTCCTTGGTTTTGCAGACTTTCCCTATCCTTTCTCTATCTGTGGAAATTTCTTTTGTATCCTTGAATTTGGGCAAACTAATTGGTTTTATTTTCACAACTGGTATAAAAAAAGCTCCGGCTCCATCCGAATACCCTTAATAATAGCTCCTAGCTCCTGCTCCTAGCTCCTGTTCCTGTTCCTTGTTTCATGGGGTCAACAGGAAGAACACTATCGTGGGGAGGAAAGGAGCTTTGGACTGCTGTGCCGATTTCGGACAGCCTTGAACTTCGACGTCATTTCCAAGTCACCAAGTCAAATTCCTTGTAAGTGCAAACCTACTTGGCAATAAACTTGATTCTGATTACTAGACAGAAATGCACATGGATGATGTGAGTCAAATCTGGGCATTGAGCCTTCCGAAAATAACCTGCAAAGTGCTGTTGTGCAATTATACACTGTTTAAAGTTATTTAATGTTTCATAAATAACTGTCTGTTAAGTATTGTCTGGTTTTGATCAGCTCTTAAGCTGATATCAAGACAATGGTTGAAAGGGATGAATTCGAGCACTAGCGATCTTTTAACAGCAAACCCTGCACACAGAATAAAGGAATGACAACTTCTTTTCAAGTTCAAGAATTTAATAACAGAAATAAAATGAACATCCAGAGAACATCACTATGTAAAGCTGTTTATCTGAATTAACACGATATTTAGATTAACAAATCCTCTCTACTAGGCTACTGAAACTTAACTAAACTACTGAGAAAAATTAAGATAAAGAGAAGCTAAGCTAAGGAACTATTTACATGCAAAACAAACAAAAGACAAAACAAAAGTGGTTGATCATAATCAGAATAATTCTGTGAATCCCGTTCACTGCAGATCTGATTAAAAAAAACAAAACATGGAATGGAGTTAAAAAAACATTTGGCATGTGTTTCAATCCATTCACAATGCGAATCCAGAGTTAAACAAAACATTATTTGATGAAATAATATTTTGTTTAAGTTAAAGAATCAAAGTTCAACTTAAAGAAGGTGAAATTGGGGTTAATTAGCTTGACTAATTCAGAACAACATTTGACATGTTTCAACCCATTCACAATGCAAAGCCCAAGTTAACCAGAACATTATTTTGAGTAAATTAACATTCTGAGGACCGATCTGCCCTGTAAACTCATTTACTTCAGAATCGCTTGCCTTTGTTTATGCGATTCTACCTCCGGGCGCTAGGGGTCGCTGTAGCGATCGGTCGCTAAATTGATAAATGTCTAAAGTGATCAAAACAGCCTTTAAACCGACATTAATATTCAATATTAATGCGGGAATAAGGCTCATAGCTCTATCGGCCGACGGTGGAGCAGAACGATTAAGCTTTATGCTTTAAAACAAGCTCCTTTTGAATGTCTGGAACCGGATGTTAACAGAAGCTAATAGTATTTTGGCTAGCGGGTTTTCGGCATTAAATTTAAAGACTTTAGCTTTATTTTTAGTCATAATGAGTGGGCTTGATAATGTAAACATTAATGTCCCATCTCTTGACAGTCAACTTGTAGGTTGCCCAGTCAGAGTGTGGATCCTGTTGCTCTATGACCGCCTTTGTAATGTTAACTCTTGCTGGTGGCCAGTAGCATTCATCCTCTTCAGGCCCGATAAACCATTTGGTCGGAATCACTGCCAATCCTCCACCATTTTCAAAATCAACAATTGCAAAAGGCAACATGCTTAAAGAAAAAAAAAATACACATCAATAGAAATTCATACATGCATAACAACAAATAAAAAAACAAATAGGTAGCACACTAGTGCAGGAGTGGCAATGCCACATATCCAGTCTTGTGTGGTAACAGAACCATTTTTGTTTTTAAGTCCTCCACAGGTAGTAGCTGCAAGTGTTCAGATAAATTGAAGACAAAAAGAATTCCAACAAGTGAGGAGTCCATTGGATAGGTGAAAAACGGTTGGGCGTTTTCAAAGGAATTACACAGTACTTTAACGGTTCCACAATAACAACATTTCCCCCAACAGAAAAACAGTTATTGCCACAAGAAGAGGAGATCAGCGTCTGTCCATCATTGTAAGATCTTCACTGTTCAAGTATCAACTGATTTAATCATTGGTCCAGAAAAGAATCACAGATCTAAGTCCATGTAAAATGAAGCTAGATTTGTTTTGAGTTTATCGCATCACAGAGGTGATATAGGCTAATGTGTGCATTATAAGGCGGAGGGATTTCATCTGGTTATATGCACTGCATCGTCACTTATTTAAGAGTCAAAAAGCGACTTCACTTTCAGAAACAAACCCAAAGAACCCAGGAGTGAATGCTGCTTGTCGGGACTTTGATGCAATCAACTGGTTTCCTTATATAGGACATTTTGACCAATCTGTATAATCTGACCCAATCTGTATAATATGATTGAACTTGATTTTGTAAAGTGCCTTGAGATGACATGTTTCATGATTTGGCGCTATATAAATAAAATTGAATTGAATTGAATTGAATTGAACAGCAACCTGCAAATAGAAAAAAAAAAAAACTCAAAGTCGTATGAAATAATCAGGCTTGGAAACAGTGAGCGCGGGTCACTGGAACTACCGCGTCGAGGGGAAAGAAAAAAAAAGTCCAGCGCGGCGAGGGAAAAAACCATCAGCGCCATTAACGCTCGTTAAAAACAGTCGGCGTTGTGGTCTACTCACGGCCCTTTTAACTTTCAGTCAAATACCGACTGCCAAAAAAATAAAATAAAATAAATAAATACACTAAACAACCCAAGAAGCTAAGGTCTAATAGTGTAAGTCCAGCTCCGATTCCCTTAAGACGGTAGAATGTGCCGCAGAGCCGAAGCTCCGAGCTGACGGCAGTAGCAATTCTCTAAACTATGCCTGCAGCAGACACTTTAAACCTAGCTCCTGCACTCTTTATAGTTACTTTCCGAAAAACAGTATTTATTAGATGTAGAGGCATATTCTTACCTGTATGTCGTCCGAAAGATACCGCAGCAAGGATACGTCCTATGGCGCCGAAACAGGGTTAAATAGACTATGACAAGATGGCGCCTGTTAACTTCCGGCTAAGCATGGTGTCGGAATCCACTTCCGGTAGAAATAAAACTGTTTTGTTAGCGAGACTACTGGATGCTCCTGGACGATCCAAGGTTTAGTTCTGTTTCAGACAATTTTCGTATTTGTTTAGTTAGCTTGGGTGATTTTCAAGATACTAATTTAGTTGTGAAATTATTAAAATGTGAACATTATAAACGTTCCCCTGTCTCGTGTTCACTGCCCCCTAGTGACTGAATTGAGAATTGTGGTAATTAATTTTTCCCCTTCTAAAGTTTGTTAATAAAGGCCACAATTAATGAAATACTAAATTCTTAGCATCCTTCGTTTGCAAGACATGTTAGCAAAACATGTTTTTTTTAAAAAGCTCTTAAAAGCTACTTAATCCACAGCGTGGTGATGTTAGGTGATGTCCTCAGCATTTGACAGCGGGTCCTTCTGCCGGCTTTTCAGCTCCGTCTGGGTTTTGCTTTCCTGTAAAGGCTGACAAAAATAAACGAAACTGTTTTTGGCGTGGCAGGATTTCTTCCTCCTGCTACTGACGCTGAGGTTAAGACAGCAGACTTAACTCTGATTTGCCCGGACATGTCCCCCGGGCGACGAGAAGTTTCTCCCAGGTGCTGGCTAGTGTGTCGGTCAGGCCCGGCCAGGGCCCATGGTCCGAAGTAGCTTTTTCCTGGTCTGCTCCAGGGAGAGATGGTCTGAGCAGCTTGGACTCTGAAGTGAAGAGTCTGAAGAGAAGGTGGTCAGAAGCACTCTGACCTTTTATTTGTGGGGGTGTTTACATAAGCACCCTGCTGAGAGAGAGGGTCGTCCTTGCTGACTCTCCTTTGTGGCTGTGTGGTCAGAATTCAATCTGACATCAATTATTCATTATGGCGTTAATATAGCACAACAGTGCATACTCTCTTCTCTCTGGCCATTTTTGTTCATTTCTGTGTAGTGGGCTGTACTTATACATTATGTCGTGCAAATGATTGTGGGATTCCTTATAGCTCAGTGACATTGTGAGGTTCGTATTCTAAATTAGCTGCAAGAGGAAGCATACAGGCTCCTTTTCCTACCTCCTAACTCACTAACTGCACTATTCAAACAGTACTTATCACGGCAACTGCTGACGCACTTCCACTTTGGCTATACATTTTTACCCATAGAGGTATTCGGATGGAGCCTCCCTCTCTTCCTCAGGTGCCGTCTCAGAATTAGAGGTAACCTAGAAACAGAAGTCTTTGCTTTGCTTGTCTGTATTTTTTTCTCAGACTTGTTTATTCATTTTCCTGTCCTTGTGATTTCATCCTAACAAAATCATTGGAAGGTTAAACTATTTTTAGATACTTGACAGTTGAAGGCAGTATTTTTTCTTTAACTACTTTTTATGTGTGAGAAATTCTATTCATTGTCTGGTGGTGGTCAGAGGGCCCGGTGGCGCTAGTGTATGGCAGCCTCGCCTCTGTCAATCTGCCCCAGGGCAGCTGTAGCTACTAACATAGCTCACCACCGTCAGGGTGTGAATGTGTGGGTGAATGGGTGAATGACTGAACTGTAGTGTGAAGCGATTTGGAGGTCGTCAAGACTAGTTAAAGCGCTATACAAGCCATTTACCAATTACCATTGTCAATATAGCCATTAAAGAAGGAAAACAAATAATTTGCTAAACATTTTCACAGTCACTGAGATTCAGTAAATTAGAATATCATTGAAAAGTTAATCTATTTCAGTAACTCGATTCACTAATTGAAATGTGTTATGCAGATTAATTACACACAGAATAATGTTTTCAATTTCAAGCTTCTATTTTTGTAAATTATGATGATTTTCCGCTTACAACTAATGCAAAGACAATGTTTAAGGTTACATCAGACCAAAATAAAAGCACAACTGTGAGCGTGATGAAAAGTATGTAATAATTACTTAAAGGTTATTTTAAGTATTTTAAATCGGATGAAGGAGCCTCATCAGAACATAATGTTCTAACTTGCTGAATTGGACTGTATATTGAGCTTTGTCAAAATAGGTCCAGTCCAAAAGATCAGCTAGTTGTGGCAAGGCTGGATAGTTGCCGTTGTGGGCTATTTCATGCTTTAATGGCCAGTACAAGCACTTATCAGCCACCCTCAACCTCCTGGACAGCTGAGGGTTGATGCAATGACATTGTTACCTGAAATGACATGCATGATCAGCCTTGAGGAGCCCAATATATGATTGCTCAAATCATAACATTGAGCCATTTACCTGCTGTCAAATAGAATATTCTAGGTTCAGGTTAAAATACCAAAATAAAAATAGCAAAACACCAGTTCACGACAACTAAAAGATATTTTGTGATACTATCGCATCAGAGCCAAGAGTCCATTAGGGTCCCGAGTGAGATCACATGTCCACAAACAGTTTTCCTGTAAACAGAGTGAGAACACTTTGACCATAACTGAAGTGAACACAAATATTTTAATTACCCTAATTTATCAAATGCTGCAACTTTTTTTCTAAATCTGTACATATATATTCTGTATTTTTCAATTTTCTTATCACTTGTTTGTATTACTCCTACTTGAGTTACAGTAATCCAATAGAAATTCAGGGATTTAGGGTTACAGGACATGTAATGACTAAAAGAAAGATCATAATTCACTCCTGTAACAGAAGTTACAGGAGTGAATTGTATTATTTGCTTAATAATAGATCATTTCTATTTTATTCTATTAGAATAGCAGAAAAGTGAAGGGTGTAGATTCACACAAAGATAAAAAAAAATAGAAAAACGAAAAAATGAGAATAACAGACGGTACAGTAAAGGGAAATTTACACCATAAGTAAATAAGACTATACAGTTATTAAAAATTGCATACCCAGATTAATAGCAATGTTCAACTTTGCAGAGAAATTTGAAAAAGGTCCCTGGAGCCTTTTTTTGTAATTCCAATTATTTTTCCCAAGTTTTTTTCCCCATGAATTTTTCAGGGTTGTGTTCGTCTAAATACTTGATTATTTCATTAGCATAGCATTATAGTGGGATGTCCAATGTCCAATCCATGTAATTTGTAAAATCTCCTTTATGAGATCATTGCCCTGAGGTGGTTTTGAAAAGAGTTTTGGTTTTCCCACAGACCAGCACATGAATTAAATGTGTGTCCAAATTTAACTGACATCATGTGATTTTCTGCGCGAAATGTCCTTTATCAACTTCGTGAGACCAAGAAGACAACAGTGAATGACGCCTTCGAATCAAACATTTTCTCTGAGGTTTGCCATTCGGCGGGTCCCCTTGAACAGATTGTTCTAACTAAAACAAATGAATGACTAAAATACCTAAACTGAAGGAACTGTATTTATAAAAGAATAACAGGGGGAACAAAGCTTCTTTAAAGGGGACAAAACCAAAAACTGTTGTCCAGTAGAGAAAATGTTTTGTCAAAATGTTCTTTGCAAAGTATTGAAAAAAAAATACCTGTGCACCTTCTGAATTTTTTTTTCAATCTTAGTTTACTTTGCTGAACTTTTTTTCCGTAATAAATTTCACCTTCCTTCTCAGTTAAATGCACACCTACGTACACACTTGCAATTTTTAGCCTAATATTCGGTCGCCTTTTAGATTTAGTTTTGGGTTCCCGCAACCTTCCCCCTGAAAGTACCTTTGTCAGTTGTCTCTTTCAGTGCCTTCCCAAACTTACCACTTGTTTCCCTTTTTATCTCATTTCGTGCTAAACCAGGGTTTCCGCGGGGCATTAAAAGTCATTAAAAGTCATTAAATGAAATTTTCTAAAATTAAGGCCTTAATTGGCATTAAAAGTCATTAAATGTGATTATCTGTGGCATTAAAAATGGCTTATTTTTTTTCTAAAAAAAAAATACGGTCATAAAAACAGTTTCTTCAGATATAATATATCAGATATCACTGATTCCGCGTTGTGCGCGGAACTGCTTCCGGTTCATCGTAAAGCCGTATGTTTTTACAATGTTCGGAAAATGGACTCGAGGCAGAGAGAGTGGGAAAATAATTTCATCAAAAGCGGATGGAAAACGGACATGGCTGCAGCCTGTCGACGGTAAAGATGACGAAGAATTTTGCCGTGTTTGTAAAAAAAAAAATTAAGCTTTGCACAATGGGTGTCAATGCTTTGCGGTCTCACATGAAGTCGGACAGTGTAGTCCAGGATGTACGCAGGTATACGGCGTATACCCACTTATTTTTCAGTCAGCATTGCCTATATCAACTTCTGAAGCGGTATTTGTGTCTTTTGTTTGAGCGCGCAGTGAGACAGGTATTCAGCGTTTAAACATCACTCGCGCTCAAAACTGATAAACTCTTCTCAATTCACTTTGCTCGCCTTCGGTTCCGTGTCTGCCCGTGACCTGCTGCTTCCACGCATAACACCAGCTGTGAGCGGCTCGTGGGATTCTGCGCTCTTGACTTCAAAAACTGTCTTCAAAAAAACAAAAAAACTGTCCACCTCACCAGCCAATCACAGACAGGTTTCTTTCCATCCAATCAGAGTAGGGCTTGCAAATACTGCATTCAGATGGATTAAATGAAAATGCTGCAGCTTTTGGCAGAAATTACTAAACATAACGGTGGGATTGAAGAAAAAACAACAACCAATAAACAGTTTAATATTTTAGCCTAAAATATTTAGTTTAAAATAATTCCTTGAGTTACTAAGTGAGGTGTGAAAAATGTTTTTGTCTTTTTTCTTTCCAGCTTCTGGGTGATGATGCAAACGTTTCTTGTGATCATAATCATCATCATTGTCATCATTATTTAAAGAGCACTTTAACACGAGGTAAAACAAAATAACATCTAATAAAATGACTTGAGTAAAGAATCAACAGTTTAAAACTTAAAAACAAACAGAAGTTCTTTAAACTGAACTCTAAGATAAACAGGCAACCAGTGAAGGGAGGCCAGGATGGGCTAATGTGCTTTATTTTATGTTTTTCCATTAAAAGGTGTGCAGCAGCGTTTGAACCAGCTGCAGACATTTGAGTGAGGACTGACCGATTCAGAGATAAAGAGAATTACACAAATCCAGCCATGATGAAATGTAGACTTAGAGTAGTGTTTCCATATTTCTGCCTTGAAAGAATATGTTTTACCTTTGCTTTGTTCCTTAAATGATAAAAATGACTTAACTGAGGTCCTTTTTGACTGTCAAGTTTAAAATCACCGTCCATTTTAAAATTGAGGGGCTAAACATTCATTGTCAGGGTGTCTAAATCAACAGGATCAACAGTTCTTTGGGTGTTTCAACTGGTATATTTTGACAATTCCTCATTTGCAAAGACAGAGATTTGAGTTTTGATGTTCTCCTCGTTATTAACTTTATCTCTTTCTATAGATTCTCTTTCTCATTCAATTTAGGACTTTCCATATGCCTTATCATCTACGTCTATATTGAAAAACCTACAGTAAAGTAATGAAATGTTGATTCTGGATGTAGTGTAGGAATTCCTTCAATATAAACCAAAGAACATTTTACATTACCTGCCAGAAGCTGGATTTTTTAATCGATTGACAGCCCTAATATATATATATATATATATATATATATATATATATATATATATATATATATATATATATATATATATATATGGGTACTTGTTGATGGCATTAAATTTATTTCTACGAGCATTAAAAGAGCATTAAAAAGCATTAAATTGGGGTTAGTCATTCCTGTATAAACCCTGTAAACAGGTGGCGCTCTGTGTGTTTTTCTAAGAGTTCCTTAGCTGAAACAGCTGCCTGTTGTGGCTGGAAACAGCCCGCTGAAAGCCGTTGTGTGTACTAAAACAAAGCAGGCTTTAAAAAGAAAGCAATAAGTGGAAAAGAAGCTATAAAGCTTCAAGGAGCGGTGTGGGGAAACTGCGGGGTTCAGTGATGATTCGCTAAGAGTCGATCGGTCTCGGCAACCTCCGTTGTGAAATGATTTGATCACTGCAAACCAATTTTTCTGATCCTGTAAACAATTACTAATAAAAAAAGAGATCTGAGCAAGACCAGTAAAACTATTACACTCCTTTTTGTTTATGTGTGTGCATTCTCGTTTTAAATGCCGCCAACATCAGAGCAATTAATCAATGTATCCCCCTCAGCTCCCCCTCTCCTGCTTGCTTACTGGTGCTCGGCGCTCCTCTCCGCAGTTCAGTTGCCCAAAATATCCCAAGATAATTTGATGGGGAATTTATTTCGTTTACACATCATACCACACCAGCTGTAATTAATTGTTTTGCTGCTCAGCGTACAATAGTTCACTGACTCCTTTGTGTGGCTTTCGGGGACCGTTGTTGTTGCGTGATGTGCGGGTGCCATGCTGAAATTGTGAACAGATGCTGCTGTCATCTGACATGACCACACAGATCACTTCTGAACAAAGAATTCCTGAAATTAACAAACAGAACGCCTGTTGCAATGCACCGCAACTCTCTCTGACAGAGGGGCCTCGTTAGCGGAATGCGATGTTTGTGTTTTTGTTCTGTTGGGGCGGACATGTCAGGAGAGAAAAGGTTTGTTTTCCGTCTAATCTGACCTTAAGATGAATTAAATCTTCTCAGATAAAAAAAAAGGGAAAACAATCTTTTTATACCCGTTAAACTTTTTTGCATTTTTTTTTATTTTGCAGCCTTAGTGTTTGAAAAGTTAATGCATGCCACACTTTCCTGATTTTCTAAGCGTCAGTTCTAATTTACAACCATTCACCACTTTGTGATGGTCTGTCACCTAAAATCCCATACCGATAAGTTCGAAGTTGTTTTGTGACAAAATGTTGTGAGGTTTAAGGTAAATGAATACCTTTACTTTTCTGATTTATGACTCATAATGTAACCTTTCAGTGTTACCATACACTTACACAATGTTTGACATAGGAGGTGTGAAAAGTAACCCAACGAAGGTGTTTGCAGCTACGCTTAATTGGAAACAGGTGGAAGCTTCCACCTTGACTGCAGTGTTCAGGCGGTGTTAACGCATCATATTTGGTTGCTGTATTGAATTTACTTGAAATGCCCTTCATACTTCACAGCTTGCTTTAGTTGAAGCGCTTTCTATGAAGAGTTGGCTTGTTTGTGGAGTGGCACTGGATCGCAAAAGAAACAAATTTCCTTCTTGCTGGTAAATATGCCCCTTGACCGTTGCGTTTTTTCTTTCTTCTTTTTTGTGTGGAATCTGTTAAATTAGAAGTAGCGAGCTGTCCCATCCATTTTCTAACTGCTGTTCTCTGTTACCAGCAAATAGCTTGTCCTCCTGTGTCCTTGGATTACAAAAAATGCTTTATGTAGCTTTAATATGACATATACCATGTACAACTCAGCTGAAAAACAATTATCTAGGGGAACAACATTAATTGTGATTGTTAACCTTTCACTTCATTTTCAGCGTTCAGTGTTCTTCAGTACTCATGTCCCAACACTTATAGACTTTGATGAATCTGAAATAAATAATATAAATATGTGCATCCTCACATTAAAGTCATACTTGACAGGAAAGTTGCAAACTGCTAATGATATGTGAACGTTTGGATGATAAAGGATCGAATGCCACACGAAAAAAGAGCATCACACTCTGCATGCAGTGGAACATGGCGGTGACAGCATTATGGTTTTGGGGTAACTTTTCCCAGACGTTTCTCAAGATGCAACTGTTGTTGTTTTTGTTTGTTTGTTACCATGAGGGATACAATTATGATAAGACAATAGTAAGCTTGACCCCAAATCTTCATGTGTATTATTGATATTATTTTATCTAAAATTATTAACAGGATTAAAACAAAGTTTTAAATTATGCTGATGTAATTTGAACAAATTTGGTCTTAACTGGATAGATGGATGGATTACAAAGCAAGAACACTAACACGATTATCAAAGATTTTAGCATAAAAAAGTATAACAAATATATGTAAAGCTCCAGTGATTAGAGGAGGCATTCTCCAATCACGGATTTAGCCTTTATTGCTTTGCTGCAGAGTTGAGCATAAACCAGTTGAGAAGTTTTCCATGTGTACAAAAGCAAGTGTCCTACTGCGTCTCTGACTGTGCTTCATAACTCATCACTGCATTGAGCAGTTTGTCTGAACTCGGGCATCTTAAGAAGCAAAGTTTCAGGGCTCTTTGGCAGACACATAAAGTGACTTTGTCACGGCTGTCGCTGAGCTACGGATTCATTGCTCACTGAAGCAAGTTTGACGAAAAGGGAGTGGAGGTCACAGGAAAGGCGATCCGTTGTGGGAATGGAGCTTAATACAAGGCCTGTTGAAAACTTATTATGAGAGAAGTGACACAAATTAGTAAGAGGGCCATCTCATCTGTGCGTTCCATTGTAGGCATAGTTCACAACAGGGTTTTGGTCCCCTGCCATTATGGACTGTCATCGGAGCATGGCTGACAAGAAGGGACGGCGCTAATTAGCCCTTGTCATCCAGATGACATTCTAATCACGTGTTTCAGGTAATTACTTCACTTTTACAATCTCCGTACTTATCTTAGGTCGACATGATAACACTTGTCACTAAAATTAACCTTTTAGAGCTAAGTTGAGTTCGCTGGATAAATCTGGGGAAGAGGGGGAGGGGGAAGCATGAACTCCACTTTTCTTCTTGTGTGGGTTGATGTGGGCAGAAAAATGACGTCTTTGTTGCAGACAGTAGATTGGCATTTTCCACATTTTGTCATCTAACAAATGATAGATATGTGATAGAGCTGCACAAAGTATTGCAAAAGTATTAACTTAAATCATTTACAGATAGAAATTGGGGAAGTTTGGCATCTATTTGAATTCCCCTTGGATATCCCTAAATGAAATAGAGTTAAAAAAGAAGTCACTTACATAGAAGACAGAGTGATTTATCTCAGTAAAAATCCAGCTGTCCTGTGAAGGACTCAGATATTGGTTCAAGAACATTAGTGAACAAACAACATCATCATGAAGACCAATAAACTCAACAGACAGACCAGGGAGAAGGCTGTGGAGACATTTAAAGCAGAACTACGTTAGGTTTGACTCCACGAATCAGAACTTTGTGGAAGAATACGAGAAGCAAAGTCCAACAGGACAATACCAATGTTCCCCCTTTTTGTGGATGGGATTCTTTTCATTTTTTGGGGAAATAATGAGAATGAAGTCATAATATTACACAATTAAAATTGTAAAATTCTGGGACTAAAGTAGAGTTTTTATATAAACTCGAAAAAGTGCAGCCGTCCCCCTGTGTTAAAACAAGGAATGTTGAGCATCTTGTAAAGTTATACTTTGGCATCAGTTTTACAAATAAGGAAATACTACTGTAAATATTTTTAGCATATCAGCATCACGTCTGTGTCACGACCCTGACTGGGTCCTAAAACAGTCGGCACCTAAATCCAATTGACAACCAGTGTCAAAACTTGAACTTGTACAGAGGATAACGGCCAAAGTTTTCTGTCTCTAGATGTGCAAAGCTCGTGCTCAAAAAGACTTGCACCTGTAATTGCTGAATACAGTCGTCAGCCTTTTACTTGTAAAAATATCATTTTCCTATTTGGTTTAAAATCGCAGGACATGTTGTCATAAAAAAACTAGTTCAATAAATGTAACTTTTTGTAACACAATATTTAAAGTCATTTGCATACTTTTGCCTTAAATCAAGTATTTTCTGGGCTAAAAGAGCAGAGACAGTGGCGAGTGTGTGCTTATCAGTCTGTACACCTTTGTGGTGACTTCAGGTGTTAGCTTCACAAAGCTCTACCAACTGAACTGGTTATATGTGAAATTAAAAAGGGAGAATTATTAAACAGCTAGCTGACTGTAAACATGGTTCCTGAACACAGAGCTTGGAGAGCTACTAATTTACATCCTGTCTCATCCTGCAAATGGATTCAAGCATGTATCCGTATTCACACAACAGTGAACTGGACCTTTTATTTTGTGAGTCTGAGAAAAATTATTCCAGTTTTGCAGTTCCCCCCCCCCCCCCAAACAGATGCTTGGATTTCATAGGAGAATCTTTTTCCAAACTGCTGCCTGCTGAAATACAAAAATTCCCTGAATTTCCTTCAGAGCAGACCTGCTGTGCCATGTGTAGGAAACCAGCTCCCTACCTATTCCTAAACCATCTCCCTGTGGGTAACCATTAGCTGGGGCTCATGACATCATTTGGATTGGCGACCTTCCATGCCATGAGGGACCCCTGGATCGGTAGACACATCATTGAATAATACACGCCTCTTTTGCTGCTTGAAGCATCGGTGGTGCCCATGAACGGCGGGGAAGAGACGGAGGAGCATTATGCTAAGATATATATATCCTTTTCCATTGTGGTTCACCGTGCCTGAGTGGCTGTTGTTTGTGGCGCAGCACCTGTCTCGGTTTCTCTGGGGCTCGCTCCGTCTCTGCAGCTCTGGCCTCATTATGTGTGACAGCGCTTTGAGGAGGCAGGTGGAATAAAAGACGGAAAGGGAGGAGGGCTTGCTGAACAGAGATAGGCCTTCTCTTCCTCCTGATATAATGGATGAATCAATTGATGCTGCTTTGTGCACTTTTTCTGCTGACCCAGCGAGACAGGGAGGAAAAAATATTCGGCCAGTTGCCTGTGGCATGACAGCTATAGTTTGAGTTTAGCTCGTTCTGTCACTATTACATCCCCCCACGACCCCCCGGCATCCTCGCGCTCTTCGTAACTGTGAGCACACTCAAAAGAGAATCTGTGCATACACCCTCCCACTAAAATGCATTTGTCGCCTGTGGAGTTATGGCATTAGACTGTCTGCTAGATATTCGGGTAGCGGGTTTAAATCTAGATGATGGATGATTTCTGTTGTGCAGTCAGAACTAGTGCTTGATAAAAGGACAACACAGGACTGATGCAGAGACAAATGAACGGTGGGGAGAAAGCACAACTCCCATCAATATCTGCTTCTCTCCAACTGATCCTATTTGAATTGGTCCTCGCAGTACAGGGCATCGCTACTGCTTATAAGAGGAAGTTTGTTTAGAATGTCACCATGCCAGATACTTTAAAGCTATCTGTTGCTTTAAGCACACTGTTCACTGCTGCATTTGAAAGACAAACAGTTTTATAGATCCTCAATCAAATGCTTCCCAGGCATTTTTAGTTGTGTGGAGAACAAAGTCACTGCTGTCTTGCCTGTAAGTGGAATAAATACCGTTACGCTCGAGCAGCCTGGTATGTTAATTAAATACATGCTTATTGAAATTCAGTGACAGCTGGAATTTCACAGTGAGCAGGGGGCTTCTACTTCTCCCCAAGAGTGTAAAACATAATTGGTTGACAGCAAAAAGTAACACACAATTAGTTAGGAAGGTTTAATTAATAATATTCGGGTGAGGTCCAGGATGCGGCCTACGGGAGGTTCTCGGTCAGGCAAATGCAGCAGATGTTGATGGGTTAAGGCTGATGGTCAAACTGTGAACAACTAACCCCTGGTTGGAGACATTGCCTTTACAGATACCTGACCATTATTATTGTATTTCCGCCAATATCCAGGGTATTCTATATATATATATATATATATATATATATATATATATATATATATATATATATATACACTCACCGGCCACTTTATTAGGTACACCTGTCCAACTGCTCGTTAACACTTAATTTCTAAGCAGCCAATCACATGGCGGCAACTCAGTGCATTTAGGCATGTAGACATGGTCAAGAGAATCTCCTGCAGTTCAAACCGAGCATCAGTATGGGGAAGAAAGGTGATTTGAGTGACTTTGAACGTGGCATGATTGTTGGTGCCAGAAGGGCTGGTCTGAGTATTTCAGAAACTGCTAATCTACTGGAATTTTCACGCACAACCATCTCTAGGGTTTACAGATAATGGTCCGAAAAAGAAAAAACATCCAGTGAGCGGCAGTTCTGTGGGCGGAAATGCCGTGTTGATGCCAGAGGTCAGAGGAGAATGGCCAGACTGGTTCGAGCTTATAGAAGGGCAACAGTGACTCAAATAACCACCCGTTACAACCAAGGTGGGCAGAAGAGCATCTCTGAACGCACAGTACGTCGAACTTTGAGGCAGATGGGCTACAGCAGCAGAAGACCACATCGGGTGCCACTCCTTTCAGCTAAGAACAGGAAACTGAGGCTACAATTTGCACAAGCTCATCGAAATTGGACAATAGAAGATTGGAAAAACGTTGCCTGGTCTGATGAGTCTCGATTTCTGCTGCGACAGTCAGATGGTAGGGTCAGAATTTGGCGTCTACAACATGAAAGCATGGATCCATCCTGCCTTGTATCAACGGTTCAGGCTGGTGGTGGTGGTGTCATGGTGTGGGGAATATTTTCTTGGCACTCTTTGGGCCCCTTGGTACCAATTGAGCATCGTCTCAACGCCACAGTATTGTTGCTGACCATGTCCATCCCTTTATGACCACAATGTACCCAACCCATGATGGCTACTTT
Organism: Fundulus diaphanus; assembly: GCA_037039145.1. Lineage (NCBI taxonomy): Eukaryota > Metazoa > Chordata > Actinopteri > Cyprinodontiformes > Fundulidae > Fundulus > Fundulus diaphanus. The sequence goes on from CM073131.1 coordinate 23,433,032, forward strand.
CAGCAGGATAATGCGCCATGTCATAAAGCTGGAATCATCTCAGACTGGTTTCTTGAACATGACAATGAGTTCGCTGTACTCAAATGGCCTCCACAGTCACCAGATCTCAATCCAATAGAGCATCTTTGGGATGTGGTGGAACGGGAGATTCGCATCATGGATGTGCAGCCGACAAATCTGCAGCAACTGTGTGATGCCATCATGTCAATATGGACCAAACTCCCTGAGGAATGCTTCCAGCACCTTGTTGAATCTATGCCACGAAGAATTGAGGCAGTTCTGAAGGCAAAAGGGGGTCCAACCCGTTACTAGCATGGGGTACCTAATAAAGTGGCCGGTGAGTGTATATGTATATATATATATATATAGCCCCATCCACACAGCAGTCCCTCCCAGCTCAAATCTCCATAGTGTTTTGAGATAACACCTCATGTCGATTAAGGAGCTGTGAATTTCCCCCCTTAAAGACTGCTCCTTCTTTTACTTTTTTGTCATATTTAAATGTATAGATCATTAAACAGATTTTAATAACCTGAGTAAATACAAAATGCAGTCTTCAGAATGTAATTTTCTGTATTAATCAAAAAATGCATTCAATACCAACCTGGATCACTATATATGCCCCCTAAAACTTGTGCTTGTTTCCACCCACGGTGGCAACAACTGCCATCAAGCCATTGCAACACTAAGCAATACGTCTTTTACATCACTCTGGATGACTTTTGGCCAACTTTTCTCTGTAGAATTGCAGTCACTTAGGAGGCATTTACAAGCATGAACATCCTTCAGATACTGAAGCAGCAAACCATCACGCTACCATCCCCAACCTTTGCTGTAACATTTTCGTTTCCAGAAATCCTGCATTAATGCTATGCCAGATGTTAACAGGATGAAGACCTTTTCAAAAGTTCCCATTTTTTCCTCATCAGTCCAAATAATATTCATCCAAAGGTCTTTGAGATCACTGACTGATTTTTCAACAATGGCTTTTGTCTATAACTTCCCCATAGATGCCATTTTTTCTCCAAACACTTTTTTATCATTTAATCATGAACACTGAAAATACAGTGTCTCATATTTAGTGATATCTTTCAACATAACTTATCCACAACAAACCCTATTATATTTTTTTTCTAGGTTTTATTAAATTTGAATAGACAGTTTTATTTAAAAACAGATCCTGTCTCCCTAGATATTCCAAATTATTATTCATGTATCTGCAGGAAGAACCCTCTTGTCTTGTGTAGTAAAATTAGACAATGAAACTAATTAACTTCCAACTATTTCAGTTAAGCTATTGCTTAAGAGTTTTGCATCCGGATAAAATAAAGCCCTGTGCATTCACCCTTAGATAGGCCAATTCAATCTGCAGATTCCCAAACCCCAAACAAGCACAGCTCTGCCATAACTCTGTTCCTCTTTTCTTCCCTCTGTGACTTTGACACCTGGATACCTCTGTGAGCCATGTATCAAATTCGCTTAAATGGCCTCAGATGGCCTATGGACAACAATCCTCTTTGTTTTGGGCTATTGTACAAAGCATTAAAAAGCTATTTGCTGCCAGACCTATTGAGCAGACCTGCAATCGGTCGCCCCAACGTCACTCCCCTGGTGGATGGTTATTGTCGCTGAGTGGTTGGGGGCGGGGGATGAGAGGGGGCGTGAGACAGTGGGCGGTTGGGAAATTACAAGCTTTATTGAGCTGGGCTCCACAAGAGGCAAATGGAAGTGAATTAAAACTGAGTAACAGTAAGCATACGGATACATAATAAACAGTCAGCTATTATTCATGCCTAAATCATTTATGTGTACAAATAGTGAATGATCAGCGAAATAATTATATAAAGTTAAATGAATCCACCTTGTTTGCATTTTAAAGCGTTAAAATTCAAAAATTATAAATGGAGTCAAACAAGTGCAGGTAGCAATGTTGTCCTTTCCTGACCCCATATACAGATAAGAAAAGAATGTCAGTCTTTTATAAACTTCAATCTTAATGGGTATACGTAATCAATATCCTGAGTCAAACCACATATAACTTCAATTATCACTGCAAGTCATTTGGGGTATGTAACATCAAGCTCTCCACATCTTCAAACTGAATTATTTGCCAATTCTTCTTTGCAAAGTTTAAACTCAGTCCAGTTGGATTGGGGTCATCCTCTGAAGATCAAATTTTAAGTTTTTTAGGTCAGCTTGATGTATTGTATTATACCCTAAAAATGCATTGAACCTTTCTCACAACCCCATCCCCGACCTGTTCGTCTCTGTACTCCAATGTTCTGTAATAAATCTCTGACACCTTCAGAGAACAGCTGGATTTATATCGCATTTTAATTACACGGGTTTCCTCTATTTACAAATTAGATCACTTCCGAAAACAATTGATTGCACTAGATTTTAATTATAGGCACCATATAAGAGGCTAAAACAGTTGCAAATCTCACTGTTTAGACCTTTCTTTGTAAAAGATATTAAATTGAATAGGAATAGTTTATCTTTGCTGAGTTTACTTTGGAAGGCCAACAGTTAGTCTTCACTTGTGGCTTCATCAGCCAGAATTTAACACAATTCATCCCGATTGCCTTTCTCAGAAGTTTCAAACGACTGTACTCTCACCATTCCTTCTCACGCTCTACACCTCACACTTCACACTTCCAGTACAAAACTTTTTCCTGTTTCCGCACAAATACTTTAATGTCTCTGGAGTCATTAGGGTGCATCAGAGATGGAGAAGATGCTGAGGACAGGGAGTTGGTGGACCCCTTTGTGGTGTGGTGTGGGAACAATCATCTAATTTTGATTGGGAATAAAACAAAGGAGATGATTGTAGATTTCAGGAGTAACAGGAATAGGTCATCATGTCATCATGGGTGAAGAAGTGGGTGTGGAGGAGAGTAAATACTTCAGCATTCACCTGGACAACAGACTGGACTTGGATATACAACTGTGAAGCTGTCCACAGGAAGGGACAGAGCAGACTTTACTTCTTGAGGAAGCTTACGTACTTCAGTGTTTGAAGCAAGATGCTGCAGATCTTCTATAAGTCTGCTGTGGAGAGTATGATCTCCTCTGCCATCATCTGTTGGTGTAGCTTCATCACAGCCAGTGACTTAAAAAGCTCAACAAATACTAAAGTCCAGCTTTGTTCTGGGGACTCATCTAGAACGTCTGGAGTTACGATTGTGCAAAGAGACAGACCTCCATCATACTAATCGAGATTGGTTAGCACCTATTTTAGACAACATACCCAGTAAATACTATGACACTGAAACACAATCTGTCTTTGATTAAGTGGCTGGCATCATGATAAAAGTGAGCTGGGCACGTGACCATGGGTTGATCATTAAATTTGGTGTTAGAAGGACATTTTTGAGTGGTCTTAAACTCTTTTAGGAGCAGATAATCAACTTTGATTTGCATGGAAATTTGTTTCCAGGATTACTTTTGGAGACAAATCAGAGGATAATAAGATGGTCCACAATAGTTATTTTGTTGCACCAGAGAAAGACATGGGGAATGTGTATGTATCCTCACATTTAGAAATACAGAACATGTTTTTCAATCCGCTAGCATGCATTGCAAGATAGAAAAGTATGTGACAGCAGCAAAACTTTTTTTTTTTTAATCTTTACTCCTATGAAGTCCCACTGAATAAGTTTCACTTGACTTCTCTGGATTTCTGTCAGATTCAGTATGTGCATTAAAATAACATGATTCAAAACTGACCTTATTAGTTATTCGGTGCACATGGTTTCTAGTCTGGAATGTCTCTGTATAGGTTACTTTTCAAATAAGCCCTCCCAACCCTCTGTTCAAAGCTGAATGCCCAATGTATAACTCTAGATTCAAATATAGCTAAATAAGTGAATTCCTAAAGGAATTGCAGTCTTAATGTCAGTAAGTCAAGCTGCATATTTGTATATTTGCTATTTTTATAGTGCACAACACATGCATTTTTGTGTTTTTATTTAGATATATATTTATATATACTGTATATATATATAAACCCCATCTTAATGTTCTGTTTGTTTCTGACTGAGTGATGCACAAAAATGCTAATGTACCTGTAAACTCTGCCCCTGTTATAGGGGCAAAAAAAGCATGTTCTATTGTATTCTAAGTCTGAATAACATTCAGATGATGGTGTTGCAGTCACATAGATAAAAACCCATTAACCCTAAACAAACAACTCCTTCTTTTAAACATAATCCTCATATCAGAGGCATGTTGTCTTTCTCTAATAAGACGTAACCATGTGAAATCCATGACAAATTATTTGATGTCTTCATATAATGATTAATTTCATATCTGGAAACAGACGTGATTTTGTTATTGATGTAGTCAATGCCAATTTTCCATGGATATAATGGGAACAATGGTTCTTGGCAAATCATTGCATTGTTAACCATAGAGCATACTAAGAAAGATTAATGTTTGCAGAGGCTCCCAAGCAGTATAAGTGGGGAAATGTTTCCTGTCTGATTTTCCTTGTAAAACTTTTCTTTTTCTACTCTTTGTACTTCTTGTATATTTTCTGCTAAATTCACATTTTATTCATACAATAAAAGATAATTACAACAAGGGGGAAACTCTTTCTTTTCACTTCAGTTGCGAAGATGCCTGAAAATAACTTTTTTTTTCTTGAAAAAATTTATTCTAAATGAGCTTCACATTTTGTACTGTCTTATCTGAAAATTTTTACCATTGATTTGAGATTTTAAAAAGACACAAGTAAGGTAATTTTGCCTAATGTTTTGGGCAATTTAAAGGAAAGAAATGTTGCCAAAGGCAGTTCGGAAGACGCTGTAGCACAGTGCACTAATTAGCAAACATTTACTCTTGCTTGGCACTTTTTGCCTTGGACAGAGTTGTAAAAAGAGCTGGGACAGAATGAATTAGGACAATCTCTGAACCTTGTGTTTCTCTGCACAGATGATCATTTTCCAGGCAATTAAGACGAGCTGCTCTTTGGAAAGTGGGGTCAATGCAAGCTCATTGGCGGTGTGATATAAACCAGCACTGCGTTGTTTTGGGCAAATGTAAAATGCTGCTTGTCAGCTGTCCTACAAGTTTGGGTAATTGACCGAACCGTTCGACAGATAACTAATATGAAAGAGTCATTAGTCTATTTGGAGTTAGAGTCGCTGTTAGAATGTTTCTCTGTAGAGCTACGTTTTAAATATATGCAGCAATGATGATTGCATCTATCGCAAAGACGCAGAAAATCAATATGGACAATGTCTCATCTGATTGCTTTCACATGGCATAGGCCATTTAAATTTTGATATCAGTTACACTTGTAATTATAAATCTTTAAACACACTATTCTTCAGTTTTGCATAAGTAATTTTTCCCTGTGATCTTATTTCTTGACGCTGAACAACATAAATCTGAAATCAGCAGAAGGGTAACAATAAATCTAGTTTACAGGATATTACATGATATTAATATTATAGTTCTGAACTATATGGTCAAATGTAGGCCATTCCTATTAAAAAACAATAAATCAATATTTATTGATATGGGTGTTTAGTGGCCAACTGTGGTTGATGTGGTGAGTGGGGGGGGAGCAGCACGCATGGTGGAGGGGGTGTGTCCCTTCACAGGGGTGGTACTGAATTGTATTAGCCTCGTCTCTGGATGGACGGGTTCAGGGATTATCGGGGCTGTGGTCCATGCGGATGGTTGGGGTATGGGCCGGGTTTGCCCAGGTTAGAGCAGTGGGAGGTGTGCCCTTGGGTCTCTGGGCCCATGGCTGGATTTTCTCTGGAATAACTGGCTACAGACAGAGCCTATGGGATTGTCGCTAAAGTCCACTGTTTTCTGGACTGTCGCTGCTGTGTAATTTCCTGGGCCTCTCCTCTGGGATGGGGTTTGCGAGGATCAGCATACTCAAAAGTGAATTATTAGAATTAGTAAAGAGTAAGTTTAGGTTAGGTATCTAAGTTCTGATGCCATCTACTTGTTTTGGATTTTGTGGGTCCTAAACGTGCCCCCCTGCATATCAGGGAATGGGGAAAAAGTCTCTATGAAGTGTAGTGGAAATCCTGACCTTCACAGACAAAGCTGGATTGTTCAAATCTCAACACAACAATTGGGTTCATTCCCAAAACAAAAACAGATTTTGGAATCAATAAAGAATGCTGATATTAGGAACAATCCTGTTAAAAATATGCGGAATAAAAGCCTCGCATCTGCCACAAAAACAAACATTTTCAAGTAATTCTATCAGTTTTTGCAGAGAAAGGTAGCCAACATATCTAGTTAGTATTGCTTCAGGTATTGTACCAGAAGCTTGTTGATGGCTCCAAGAAGGGTCTGGTTGAGGTGCGACCTGCTATTGGACACTTAAACAAACAATAGTGTGGTGTACATGTGTATTTGAGCATGTATTTTTCATAATAAACCTTTGCAGATGAACATAAACAAAAAAATTAAAGTGGTGCACCTACATGTTTTCTGTAAATAATATTTTTAGTTGTATAATCATTTCACTTTGATAAAAGAATAGTCAAAATCAATGGAGGCAGCACACCAACTACAGGTACCTCAAGTGTCAGTCACCAGAATTGACAAAGACTCCTGGATAGGTGTCAAAATGTTTTCAGAAAAACCTAGTCAAAGCCCAGTTGCCTCCGATTTAAGCCTGTTCGCTGTTGCGATCACCCGGATAAGGCAAACTGAGTACAGGCATGTCAAAATCATTTTTCTCCAAACTAAGGACATCCGTGTGCAGGATGAGTGTACGTAAATGACTTGTAACTATTACATGTAGTCTAAATGAACGATTTTGATGCTATCTGAGTAAAACCTTTGCAGTTCTAAAGTCAGTTGTATATGATCAGTGGTATCAATTTAGCTATTGCTGAATGATAGCCCACACATCCCTAGTAAATTCTGTGCTATTGTAAGCTGTGGGGAATATGGGACAAAGAGATTAGTTTTCACTGTTTATGGACCATCATTACAAACCACTGCAGGAAAGTCTGATCCACACATGTGTGATCAAAAGGAGGACATTATTTAAAGATTTTTATTCAGCTAGGATAATTCTTTTTATTCCCAGAACTGTGCTGAATCTTGAGACAAAGAGTGAAAAAAAAGAAAATCTTATTTTGTACACTCGGTTATATTTGATAATTTGGTGTTTAAAGGCATACTATGCAACATTTTTCAGTTAATTAATGTGTTTCATACAGTTTTGGATGATTAAATTAGTCATTTCAGGTTGTTACGGCCCCCCCCCTTTTTGTGAGGAGGAGAGTAACACGACAGCCACAACAATTTGACAGAGTCCAGGTAAATGTTGTAAAAAGGAGGGATTTATTGATGACAAAAATCCCCAGAAGGCTCACACAAACTGTGGGGGAGAAAGGGGCGGTTAGGTGGTGCCACATCAAAGAAAATAATAAAACAAAACAGTAGTGATGTTACGTGATGTGCCGAGGCTTCGAGGCGTGTGTCGAGTAATGGAGGGGGCGTTTCCGCAATGCGCGTATCGAGGCTTGCTTCATTTAGGGGAGGAGCCGAAAACGATGACGTCCGAAGCCTCGCTGCCCGGCTGTACCACGTGACTGCTTCGGGAAGTGGTTCAGATTTCGGCACGGGGTTTGACAGCTTTAGAAACCCCAAAGGCTGCATTCAAAATGTGGGTTGTTGTAGGCGAGTTGCGGTCAGTTGAGAGAGTGGATAGAGTTTTGATAGTTTGGATAGCAGAGTTTGGATAGTGGTTATTTAGTTTGAGACAGTTAGTTTGGTGTTTGGAGAGTTTAGGAGAGAGATAGATAGATAGGAGATCAGTGCTCTCAACTATCACGCATTGACTGTCACTGACTTCACACGGTCACACGCAAACATGGCATTTTTCACGCATAAAAATCCCAACGCCCATCTGGGCAGCGGACGATAAAAACTCCGCCTTCTGCTGAGATGTTTCAGCTTCTTTCACAGCTTGTGGCCATCAGTAATTCCTGCTGCAGTTCATGTTTACAGAGCAGCAGGAAGAGCGATCAGAGTTATGAATAATTTTAGTCTTAACCAGTGGTGAAAGTGAGCCGGTAAGGTCCTGTACTACGTACGCAGGAGGGGAGGGGGCGGGGGAAGAGAGCTGCTGCCAGATATTGCCTTCATTCAGAACCAGTGATGGCTGCACTCTGGATCATAAAACAGTTCTGCTCACCAGATGCAGTTTAAAACGCTACGTCTGTTTATAAGTTGTTTTTATTAATTCTGCATTTTTTAACTACATGCACCGTATTTCTGTGCCTCAGCGCTTCGGTGCGCTGCTGCCTTGCGCTTTTTTCAGGTGCACAAAATTATGTTACTTGTAATTTGGGTGCGCGCTTTCATTTTAAAGAACTTGTAACATCAGGAGGTTGATCTCAGACTGGTCAGCTCCTATGTTAACTGTATAGCAGTTTTTATTTATGCATTTCCCCCCTGTTTATCCCTCGCACGCAGCGCACTATCGGGTAAAATCCTCCCACCTCACTGCCCAGAGCGCACTGAGGAGAGCAATAGAGATTTGTCTGGTCGACTGAGATGAGAAACCTGTTGCTGTGAAAGGTGATATAGGTTATAAACTGTTACTGTCTAGAATTGCATTGAGCTGAAAAGAGAGGAGACATCAGCAGCTGGATCGTGCGTAAAGACGCAGCGGGAACCTCTGTGTGCTTCAGTGTTGCTGCTGAGGGGAAACTGTGGGACCGTATAGTACTGGGCTAATCATTGGTCACAGTACCCCAATCTGTACATACTTGCACTTATTTATTTATGCACCCCGGCATCATCTGTGCCATGTGAGCGTGTCTTTTCAAAGGCTGGAGAAGTAGTATCAAAAAAGAGAAATCATTTGAAACCAAAAACTGTAGAGAAATTGCTGTTTCTTAATAAAAATGCATGAAATCATCCAAGTTACACAAGCATTAGCCTATTCACTACCCCCTCCCTAGTTCCACAAGCACTTTCATTGTCCTCTGCCTGATTAAGCCCATGCCATTTTTCTAGAGTCACGGAAAAACATTATTACACAACATGCCATATCATGACACTACTATTTTGGGAATAATTACACACAGACAATACATTCAAACAATGTTTTATTATACACATGTGTATACAAAATTTATGTAGACAAATTATTTCGTCCTACACCTTTTGTGAAGTCATTCCCAAGAGTCATAATAGACAAAAATTCAATGCATCACACGTGTTAAGATACAGCTGGCTGTGATTATACACCTGGCCAGTAGGTGGTTTCGTTTGCACATGAAGCATCAAGAAATGAACCCTTTCTCGAACCAATTGGCTCAAGTGGTTCAATGCTTCATGAGGCTTCATCTCACCATCACTACAAAACAGGGCCTAACTACCGTCTGTGCTAAAGAAACAAAAGAAAACCCAAAAAAACCCTGCCTATCTAATCTAACAAAAGTTTCCACCAAAACTTTACATGGGTGGCACCCACCTACTTGCCTAGTGTATCTAACAGAAAAACAAACCCCTACGTGATGAAATGTACAGGGTACCCCAAACTTACCTCACCCTCTAACTCCCACCACAAACCTTCACACAAAATGCAACAAGACATGCGTCAGGTAACAAAGTCAGTTGGATCTCCAGCTCTCCCCAGCTGGGCTGCTTAAATAAGGCCTCCCTGGATGCTGATTGGCCCATGGTTGGTGAGAATCAATCAAGGGAGATTGACACCAGCTTTCCCTAGTACCTATGAAGAGACAAAGGGGGAGGGGAAAGAGAAACAAACAGCCTGCAGGCATGTAACACAGGTCTAAAAAAGGTTTTCTCGGCCGCCCTGGTGGTCTGTAGGGGAAATACTGTACTTGCAATTGCAGGAGCCCTCGGCTCGCACCCACAGGCTCAGAAGTCTCGTGCATCGCGAGAGTCGGTCTTGCTTTACGGCGAGAACTGCTACACGCCTCCAGTGAAAGGCATGCTCGGTGCTAGCGCAGTGGCGATATTGGTGCAGTTATCATGGCGGAACCAGCGAGAAAACAGCGAAAGCCCATGTCGGAGCAGGCAAGAAAGAGGAAAAGGGCTCTGGACAGAGAGAGGAGTCGTACACGGGTGAACATCGGGCAAGCTTTTTCCGAATGGCGAGAGCTAAAAGAAAAAGAAGGCTGCAAGGCTGACACGGACCTCGCGTTTCTGCTGATGCGATTGTAAGTAACATTGGAATGGTTTCTCTCTCTCTGTGTGCATGTTCATACTTTCACTGTGTTAGTCATTGTTTGTACTGCCGTTTTTTCGACTTTTCGTTGCGTTCGCCTGTCTGCTAAGATCAAAACAACCGCGCCTGGCTTGACGGAGAAACCAGGAGAACAGCTGAGCATCTTTACGACAGTGCACTTTTACTTTCGCCCTCTGGGGGAGCCTCGCTGGAAAATCAACCCCGGTTGCATAGTATACCATTAAATACAGGGCGACCAGAACTGAGATGCAGTGTTGTGAAAAAAATGTTTGCACGTTTGTAGATTTCTCTGTTTTGAAATTGTCAAGCTTAAATTTTTCAGCTCGAACACATTTTATTTTATGAGACAAAGATAACAGGGTTAGATAAAAAATGTGAATTTCAAATAATAATAAGAATAATTTAATTAACTATGGCAAACAAAGTATTCAAACCCATCCTGTCCCCATGTGAAAAGGTTAATGTCCACTTGCCATAAAACCTGGTTGTGTCACCTATAGCAGTAATGACTTCCATTACTATGGAGCAAGTTTTGCCCACTCTTCTTTGCAGAATTGTTTGATCATGTTCTCAATCATATTCAAGTTGGGAATTTGGCTGTGGTTTAGATCACTGTCATGCTGCTTAACCCAAGAGGAATTATCCTTAAGGTCTCCTTCAGGTCTGAAGCAGCTTTACAGCCCCAGAAATTTCACACTACTAACCCCCAGATTCCACATCCTCTGTGACTACTCCGTTCCGTTCAGGTACTTGTACGTCCGTCCGACGGAGCAACTACATTGTTACTTTAATTTTCTGTTCCGTATCGGTCCGTCAGACTCCAGCCAGGTCAAGCTCCACAACTGCTATCTTATCAAACAGGAAAAAGAATGCTAACAGCATCCGGTTTGTCAAAGTAAAATAGGGTAACGAGAGATCGGTAACTACAAATTAAAACATATTTTTTCAAATATTCCCAATGAAGTTGACCGTTTTATTTAAGTATTGGATGCAAATTACTGTTTTTTTCACCAAACAAGGAAACAGATTTGTCATTTAATACTTGTAGGCTTTGTATATAAATACAAAAACATATAAATTTTTGGTGGCCAATGCACTTACCCATACTTGATGGCAGTGAAAATACGCCGAGTCGATGTTTAATCAGCAGCAGAGAACTTTTTGGAAGCTGTTAAAAGGCTGAATGGAAAGTTTTTTTTCCGATTCCTTTATATCCCATTTTTTTTCGTGTGAACTTGTACCTCTCGTGCATGCTCTCCTCAAGCTCCAAGAAGAGTGGACCCAGACGGAGTAACCGCGGATGCATGGAATTGGGGGGTAACACTATGTTTTACTGCATCCTTCAGGGCTGGCCCAACATTGCATGAGGCCTTAAGCAGAATTGCATTTGTGGCCCCTCAAACAGTGTTTCAACACAGATTTGGTAGTGTCCAGTACTAGGGGCCAGGTTACATTGGCTGAGCTTAAACGGGGATAGCTGGTTATTATTTGCTGAGATGTCTTTAAGAACAAACTGAGCTGTGTCATAAAGAGAAGATTAAACTCGTAGCATCACATTGTAGCTATGATAACACAACAATCAAGGATGAACAACAAATGACTATTATCCTTTTACAAAGTAAATATCAAAAAATAATAATATTCCTTTAAATATTTAATTTATATTATAAGCATATAATAATATTTTAATCAATATCCACCGAAACAATCAACTCAAATACAATAGTATTCTCATTCTCAATAAAACTATATAAAAATTTTAGAGCTATGGTAAGAGTTCAAAATCAAACATTTATGGGGGGGTCCATTCTGTTCTGGGGGCCCTAAGCAGTGGTTTAGCTTGCTTGTGCCTTGGGTTTGCCCTGTCTTACTTTATCCAAATGTTTTAGATCACCCTGGGTTAAATCAAATTCTCAAAACTTTGAACCAGAAGGAATTTTGTTTAACTGATAATTTAAAAAGTATAGAAACTGCTGTGTTTGTCAAGTATCTTCAGTGCATCCGATGGTTGGGTCTATTTTGAGATACAGGTCATATATGTAACAAAGCAGATACTCAACTTTGTTTATTACATGTATTTTTCTGTCCTCTAAACTGTTTGATTCTCTCGATATCACTATTAGAAAATACATAACCTAGTACCAAATATTTCTAATATTTTACTTTGTTAAATAACTACCAACAATAGATAAGAGGCACCCATGGAAGGCCATAGCGCACACAGTTAAGGGGAGGACAGGGAAACAACTTTATAAAGGAAAGATAACTGAGAGTGTGAAAATATGCTACATTCAAAAGATTCTGCAGATGCTACGGAGCGCTTCAATATTTTAAACCAAGAGTAAAATCTTTATGATGAAAGTGCTAAGCACTGTCATGTGTGTCCGACCTAATTTTTGAGAGAAAATATTTCTGAAATCTGCACACATTACTTTCTAGTATTTTTTGTGTGCTCCTGGAGGTTATTGAGAGTTCAGAAGCGCACTACTTAAAAAAGAAACCTTAATTCACGCTGTCTGTGTTCACAGGAGCACACTAAGTTCTTCCAAATTGGTAGTTTGCCTTTTGAATGAGACTCTGAGGATGAGCGCATGAATAAACTGAGCATACGGCACAGAGTTTTCAAGACATAGTTTTCTTTAAAAAGGAAAGAAAAATCATCTATCCCTGAAGGGAGTTTTCTGATAGACTGTAATAGAATATTGCTTTCTTTAATGCAGTTCATCCCAGATGAGAAGACACAACTTTGTTACTATTATCCCACTATAACTGAACACATTTCACTTATCTTTTGCGCTACATAATTTAACACCATAAACCACATTTCTGGGGGCGTTCGGTCTCTGGTAGACGAGAGGTGGTTATTTATATGCTGTATTGACTAGGGGGTTTTCGCGCTGCGTTTCAAATGAACACAAGTTAAAAAATAATGGGCATATGAACAAGGCTGGACTGTGCATTTTTTTCTGTGTGTGTTGCAAAGGAAGCCACAAGGAAAGAAATGTATATATTTCAAACTTAGACAAGAGAAAACCAACAGGGAAAGCTTCAGCTTGTGCAGGCAGTTGTTCATGCAGAGACATGTTCAAAATAAATGGAACATATGGTGCCTTTACAATGTATTCATACTCTCTTTATCTTTCCACAATCACTAAAAGTATTTTGTATTTGATTTTATGTGATCGACCAACACAAAGTATTGCATAGTTGTCAATTTGAAGGAAATTATTTCAGTAGTTTTTGTTCCAAATAAAAATCAGTAAATTGTTATTTGCCTTTGTACATTATTATGTTTTATAAGTCTTATTATATTCTGGTCATTTCTGTGTTCTTTATTATATCTAGGGTGTTGTCATATTAGAGCAGTCTTTTAGGTTCATTTTCTCAGTTTATTCAGACAACAGACATGATAGATTCATTTAAGCGATTAAAGATTCATTTCATTTTCTTGAAAGTACAGATTAGACAGTGCTCAGATCTAGGCTACATAAATTAACTACTTAACTGTCATGAGGACGCCGGCGTCTCCATGGAAGGTATTTCTGACTTCTACACATTGCAGTTTGTACGGGAAGCTTCTATATTAAAGATTGGTTTCACAATGTTTGTCTCGGCCCTGCTCCTTTGATTGACGCCTTCTGACCAACTGTGATGATCTGCGGTTCCTCCGGAGCCAGTGTCATTGTCCATAACTCCCTTCTCCTCCTGTTTTCACAGACATTGTTCAGGCCAATTCTGACGCATGCAGCTTGAAGCCAGTAAAATTACTATTAGATGGATGTATCGCTTCTGTGGGTGGAAATGTATCGTTTTTTTCGGACTATACGGCACACTTAAAATCCTTAAATATTCTCAACAAAATTGATGGCACGCCTTATATATATGAATAAAGTTGTGCCTACTGACTGATTTTATGTGGTACAATGTGCTCAAAAATCTGTTAAAATGTGTAAGTACGATTTTGGTAAGCAACGAAGCCGCTCAGCTCAGTGGTTATTCAGAGCATTACGGTACACTGCATCACTACCTGATCGGCTGTCTATAAGACTGCCTGACTGTAATGTCTAAACTAGAAGTGCATTCATTTAAGGCAGCCCGCGACCGGAGTACGCGCTACCAACAATAAACCAAGTAAGTTAATTCAATATAAAAGTTTTGTTTATTTTGGCCTTATGTTAGAAACAGAGCAGTGTAGTCCAAATACTCTCGACAGCACTCACTCTCAGTAGAGAGTGGTGTAAGGTGAACAGATTTGATTTCTCTAATGAGAACCGGGGACGTCTCTGATTTTGTTAAGTGCAGAATCTCTTCCCAGGAGTTGGTTTGAACTGCAATGCCGACGGGGAAGTCTGTTCGGCAAAGCTCTTGCATACCCACAGAAAAAAAACTCCAAAAATGACTTTAAATTTTGACCTGTCATTGAAAAGACATCAGCACATCAGTGCCACCGGACCCTCTGACCACTGCCCACAGGCGGGTGTGGGTGAAGCGTCTTGCTCAAAGACACAACGACTGAGACGGTTGGAGCAGAGGATCAAATCGGCAACATGCCAGTTACAGGATGACCTCCAGGATCTACAGGACCACCTCTTGCGGCACCGTCGCTCCATTGTCTACTTTTAATGGTCCAAAGTAGACTATGGGTTGAATGGTTTAGCTGTTTTTGGTATTTGAGAGAGCAATTATATTTTTCTATGGGGTCATGATGGTTTGGATAGCTTTTTTGTCTTAATAAATACAATCCTCATTTGAACATGACTTTATGTTTACTTAGACTGTCATAATCTGACAAAACACAGTAACAATTGTAAGGGGACAAATACTTTTTCACACCTCTGTTGGTCCTTCTTTGCCCATTCTGACTATAAAAGCTGATTCTTGCTAATTTTTTTTTTTTTTTAAGGATTAGTTGAAGATTCTTTTAAATTAAAGTCAAGCCAAATAAGATGGGCGACCTCAGCACTTTAGCAGACATTTGCATACAGCAAATGATCTTGGCCACATGCAGAGCAATAAAACAGCCGGAAGCCTCATCTATCCAAATACAAAAAAAAAAAGAGAAGAAAACAACTTGGATGTGCAGCTGTTTTAAATGTGTTTACTGTACGCCTAAAGTTGAAAAGTCTGCAAAGACAAAGGCATGATGAATTGCAAGCTGAAACTGACCATAGGATATGAAGTAGATTGCATCAGACTCAGGAAGTCCCTGTGTGCAACAGCATTTCAAGCTCTCCACTGAGGCCAGCTCACAAGCAAATCATAATTTGTTATATGGTTTAAATTTCACAACATGAAGTTACTTTACTGGATCAAAAAGTTACTGTTGTTAACATACACTGATTAAATGTTTTTCTTACAGCACTACATCGAGGCTAAAGGTCTTTCAAAAGAGAGCATGCAAAAAAAGAAATAGTTGTGGCTATGGAGTTAGTGCTTAATTTTAACATCCACATAAAGTCTAAATCAGCCCATTGTCATCTGATATATAATATATAATTTTTTTTAAGTTGTTCCTGTTAAAAAAGGTCCGGCAACTAGTGAATGCTTTCTTTTGAAATACGTGAGATCAGGTGTGGTGAACGCGCAGCTCTTGAACTTCTTGCGGCCGTTCTATCTGTCCTGTGCAGCTCACAATGACTAGACTAATCTGTCAAGAATCTAATTTTAACTGGAGTTTTTCGGGTTTTTATAAAAAAAAAAAAAAATAAATTTTAAAACTTCCACCTGTATTCGACTTCATCTGGTGAGGACACTACACAGGTATCCAACTAAGCCATTAAAAGAGAAAGTTTGATTATTTCGTAGCAAATAATTTATGCTTGTCGGCAAAAATATATTTTCTCTGACTCCTAAAAAAGGAAGACAAAAACAAACATTTGCAGTCTCAAATACTCATCAACTGACGTCTGCCCATCCATTTTAAAAATAATTTTGGTATACTGAGTCACAATTAAGGTCACGGTGAGGCTGGTTTGCAATTAATGAGATTATTCTTCTTACCTGTGTGGGAGAAGGTATTTAGATTGAAAGCCAGGAGCGGGGCTTGGCTTGAAGTTGAGAAAAGGGGCCACTACCTTTTTTGTTTCTGAAGCCATTTTGTGGCTTCTGCTGTTTTTTATGTTTCATAATGTATTAAGAATTTAAAATAAAATCTGGCATAAACATTTTGAAAAATGTCATCAGACATTTGGGTTATGCAAATCCTGGTAAAAATCAATCAGCTGAAGGTCTTTCAAAATGCTGCTGCTGGATTCCTAGCCAAAACCAGGACAATTTATAATATTCTCCTTAAATCACCACACTGACTCCCTGTTTGACAAAGGATCTGTTTAAAAATCTTCTAAATGGCCTATAAGGCACTGACTAACCCTGGACCTAAATACATTTTGAGTTGCTTGTCAGATATGAACCATCAAGATCCCTAAGATCATTACAGACCATTTTACCCAGTGTTCCCAGGATGGAAAGTAAAAAAGAGGAGGCAGCATTTCGTGACTTAGCACCTGAGGGGTTCAGAAACTGTATGGTCTTTTAACCCAGACTGTTGCAGCAAATTCACCTTAAACATTTCTTAATGCTGCCAGTGACATATGTATCCCACTAATGCCGGTTGATGCATATTCCAAAAATACCAAGGATCCTGTTGGAACACACTTGCCAACATCTAGCAGTTGACCATATCCCAAATAATGCCCAATTTTGCTAATTTTCTCACTAAAGACAAACATTTATAAATATACATATTGCAAAAACTGTTATACAAATAATAATGCTGACTAAAATTTAAATTAACTTGACAGAAAGGGGCAAATATACATCTAATAAATTCAGGCAGTTAAATCAGGACTGAAAACATTACAGCTGAGTACAGCTTTCCTTTAAAGGGTAAACATAACTTACTGGGTCCTTTTTATCCTGTCTAAGGTTTTTACTTATTCTAAATAAGCATTTTGACATTTTCTCTTTTCATTAGATTGTTCAGTTTCATATTTTAGTATTATTTTCCCACATTTGTTGTGGTTGTAATTTTATTGACTCATGCTTCTTTATGTCCCTGTAAGATACTTTGAGTTACTTTCAGTATGAATTGAATGGTGCTTTCCAAATAAAGTTGGCTCGTCTTGCCTACATTGAGTTTAAAATGAGTAGCATTCAAATATGCCACAGCTGGAGTGGAGTACAGCTTATTTGGTGTTGTCTGCAGTATACTTATCCAACTACTCTCAAGTACACTTACAGGTGCCCTGTAGAAGCATTGAGGAGGCACCCTCATTAGAGTCTTTATCGGTAATTAACCCAAGATCCATCATCTCCCTATAATCAAGCTAATAAGCAATATAATGCTACTAAGTGATTTGTAATGTGCACAAGCCATTAATCATGCAAAGTATCTGGGCCCAACCACAGATCGTCCATTGTAGCCTGTTCTGACATTGTTGGCATGCCTAATGATTTTTAAATGTTTACACTGTGTATGCCTGTCTCTTTAGTGGAATGTCTAAAATAAGTCACAGTAACTACTTTTATATCATGTTTTGCGTAACCGTTTTGAAGCGACATATTTGTCATGTTATCACTGTCTTGCTTTTGGAGCCTTACAGGGATCATTCATCAAATTGAACTATACTACTGGAACAGAAAAAAGTGTGTGTGTGCATGTTTGAGTGTGTGGTCGTGGTGGTGGTGGTGGTGAGGGGGGGGGGAACTTTTAGAGTGCAAACACTTTTTTCACACAGGGTTGTTTTTTTCTGCTTTAATAATAAGAACCATTTAAAAAACTGCATTTTGTGTTTACTTGCGCAGTCTTTGACTAATAGTTCAATTTGTTTGATGTTCTGAAACACTTAAATGTGACAAACGTGCAAAAGTATAAAAACTTTTCACACAACTGTATCATTATATTAAATAAATCAACATAGTTGAACAAAGATTTTAATTGTTTACCTTTTAGTAATTTTTCGTAAGCATCTTCACTTTATGACCATGTCCCGCACACCATCACCGATTATTTAACTTCTTTATTTTTCAAATCAAAATCGCTTAGTAGTGGAAAAATACTAAGGTGATTGGTCTGCAGCTGAGTTGCTGAGCAGGGCAACCAATCAGATGTCAGGGTGAAATTAATGAGACACAGCATCAGTTAAAGTTGTTTAATTATGTTCTTTAGAAACGGCGGCTAAAAAGTCATTTATAAATTATGTATAATTTTACCACATATTTATTTTAAATTTTGATTGGATTTCCAAATATTATTTTTCTGCTAAATTCTGTTAAATCAAGAATAGATTTTAAAAATTCCCTCACGAATAAAGCCCTTAATAGTCAAGCTTCATCATACATCAAAAATTTTATTACCCCATATGTTCCTAACAGAGTACTTCGCTCTCAGACTGCCGGTCTACTGGCGGTTCCTAGAGTCTATAAAAGTAGAATGGGATGCAGATCCTTTAGTTATCAGGCTTCTCTCCTGTGTAACCAACTCCCAGTTTTGGTCCATGAGGCAGACATCCTGTCTACTTTTAAGACTAGGCTTAAAACTTTCCTTTTTGACAAAGCTTATAGTTAGAGTGGCTTATGTTACCCTGAGCTACCTCTGTAATTATGCTGCTATAGGCTTAGGCTGCTGGAGGTCAGTCGGGTCTATTTTTCTTACTCTGCTGAGTTTTCCTACTATTCTCCAATTTACATTGTTTGTCGTTATTTCAACTTTTAACTTTTTGTTCTCTGTCATTTTTTTTCCTTATAGTAGGAACACCTGGTCTGGTGTTCTGCTAGCTGTGACACCATCCAGGAGGGCAGATCATCTGCCATTACTGTCATGGTTTTAAGGTATTTGGCCCACATGCAGACACAGTCGGAGAACAAGGACAGGTAATTTTTTATGTTTTATTTAGGCTCAATACAAATCTAAAACACACAGGATGAGCTGCAGGCGAGGTCGGAATGTCAGAGAGAAGAAAGAGGATATATAATTAAACTAAAATCGAACCAGGGAAATCTACACAGATGCTGCTCTGCTTACCGCTTGGTAGGGAGGACCTATCCGGGGAGGATGAGTGGAAGAAGGAGTTTTGTGACCTTATGCTTTCTGATGGAGGGAGATGGCTGAGCGACAGGTGAGCTGGCAGATGGAACGCAGGCGGGGAGCCCGAGCAGCACCACAGCTGAGGCAGACAGGAGGAGCAGCTGGAAGAACCAGGGTGAATCCAGGAGGGGGGGTCTCTTGTCCAGTTTGGTAATACCAAGTGGGCTCAAGGGGAACGCCAGAGCAAAATCAGAGCAGCAGGGATTCAGGAACCGGTCTTCAGCGCAGGGAGCCAACACGGGTGAGTAAATCCAGAGCATGACGAACTGAAGAAGACAGGAGACAGAGTTAGAGCTAGGAATCAGCAACTTCAAAAACTCACAGGAACGAAAATCAGTCGACAGGGCAAAGGCCTAGGCATACCACAACGGGGTAACACTCTGGTGTCTTCCAACTGACTCCTTTTAAACTCGAGTAGAGCAGCTTAAACGAGCCGCAGGTGCGGGCCACGCCCACCCGTCAACAACAGCCACCTGTGGAAGAGAGTTAGTGGAGCACGGTAATCCTGACAATTACCATATAACATAGAAAGGTTTCCTGGATCAATGTATGCACAAATTGTTATTTGACATATTAAACTGCTCAATGTGATTTGTGAAATTTCACTTCATGTCAGTCTTTTTCCGCTGTCTGCTAGTTGTCCAAAGTAATGCTAACAACATTTGGTGACTGAAATTATACTATGTGCATCCGTAATCAGCTTTGCAATGAATTGTGATTGTTGTAATTGTTGGATGCCACTTGTGGAGGCAAGTGCATGACCTTTGATAGTAATCGGGATATCCATTTTTTTTCTTCCTATGAATAAGAAATACACCAGTGTTTGTAAAAAGAAATGTTATACTGCCAGCTAATTTTTCTGATATTACTTAAAATAAGTACAATATGTCCAACTACCTGAAAGAACAAGTCAAAAACCTGGAAAAAGATGACAAACAGCAAAACTGTAAATTTCTTGATCTATATTACGTGCTTTACTTTGACTTTAGTTTGAAATTAATTCAACAAATTAATTCACATTTTTTCCCTCCGTGTTATCTTATAGATAGCCTTTTAATAATCCTTTCATGATTATAAGTGCATCCATATTAGTCCTTGAGTACCATTTGCTCCTCCTCAATCAAAAGAAATTCTAGGAATTTATTTTAACACAGGTGTGGATATTAATTGTTCTGATTTCATTGGTTCCTCTGCCATTCAGCAGGTGTATACAGCACAGAAAAAGTTGCATTAGAATGAACACTTGAATCTGTGCAGAAACAAGAGCACATATGATTGCTGGCACCCACACAAAATCTCAAAACAAATTTGTTCTAGGCGTCCTATTAGGCGTCCTTTGACTTTGAGGCCTGAGTCCGGCTGGGAGAGGATTGTAATGCATTTACGACATGACACACTCCAACTCCCATGATGCAACATGGTCCAAATGGCCGCTGACTCCCAGCATGCATCATGGTCATCCTGACACCAGCCTTAGCAACGACATAACGTTGCTATGAGACGATATAAAAGAGCTTGGCACGTTAAAATCATTCTTCTTCACTGGCACCGCGCCAACTGGGAAGACTTACAGCTGTTTCATCCCATTGGTATCCACCCCCCCCCCACGTAGCACGTGTTCAATTTCTCGCTGGACCGAGAACCTCCGAACCAAACTTATCCCTGCTTTCCTATGCAGGAGGTCGACTTTAAAAAGTACTTTGAATTCACTTCGATCAGAGACTGAGAGCCGCTTATCTCCCAGTGATAATCGGGAACCTCGCTTTTGTTTGGCCGAACAAAGCGTCTGAAGAGCCCAGAGACTTCGGGGTTCCCTTTTCCTTGCTGCCTGACGGACCTGCGCTCGCCGAAGCGCTCCAGGACGCCCGCGGATTCGGAGCTGTGACATTTCCCTGACACAACACAAGTAAAACAGGACTCTCTCCTTTTATTTCTCTTTTCACCCATAAGGTGATATATTTTGTGCCTGGGCAGAACCTATTAGGATTTAGTTTAATGCTTAATTACTCTGAGATGGAGTTTGTTTTAACTGCTGGATATTTCTGATGTATGTGCATGCATTTTGATTTTTGGCTGTGTTTGGTTTTTGGTTTTTATAAGCTGATTCTGCCGAGGATCAATCTTCCTTTCCATTCCATTAAGACCTCCCCTTAACGCATCACGCAAGGTCGTACAGGGTTTCCGAGGGGCATTAAAAGTCATTAAATGAAATTTTTTTAAATTAAGGCCTTAATTGGCATTAAAAGTCATTAATATCCGTGGCATTAAAACTGCCTTATTTTTTCCTTAAAAAAAAAATACGGTCATAAAAACAGTTTCGTCAGATATATTATATCAGATATAACTGATTCCGCGTTGTGCGCGGAACTGCTTCCGGTGGATCGTAAAGCCGTATGTTTTTACAATGTTCGGAAAAGGGACTCGAGGCGGAGAAAGAGCTAGAGAATGGGAAAATGCTAATTTCAACAAAAGCGGATGGAAAACGAGGAATTGGGGACATGGCTGCAGCCTGTCAACGGTAAAGATGACGAAGGATTTTGCCGTGTTTGTAAAAAAAAATAAAGCTTTGCACAATGGGTGTCAATGCTTTACGGTCTCACATGAAGTCGGACAGTGTAGTCCAGGGTGTACGTGGGTATACGCTGTATACCCACTTATTTTTCAGTCAGCATTACGTATACCAACTTCTGGAGCGATATTTGTGTCATTTGTTTGAGCGCGCAGTGAGACAGGTATTCAGCGTTTAAACATCACGCGTGCGCGCTCAAAACTGATAAACTCTTCTCAATCCACTATCCTATCCTTGCGCTCGGTTCCGTGTCTGCCCGTGACCTGCTAGTTCCACGCTCAACACCAGCTGTGCGCAGCTCGCGGGATTCTGTCTGTGCAGTGTGCACTGCGCTCTTGACTTCAAAAACTGTTCACCTCACCAGCCAATCACAGACAGGTTTCTTTCCATCCAATCAGAGTAGGGCTTGCAAATACTGCATTCAGATGGATTAAATCAAAAGGCTGCAGCTTTTGGCAGAAATTACTAAACATAACGGTGGGATTGAAGAAAAACAACAACTAATAAACAGTTTAATATTTTAGCCTAAGATATTTAGTTTAAAATAATTCCTTGAGTTACTAAGTGAGGTGTAAAAACTCTTTTTGTCACTTTTCTTTTCAGCTTCTGGGTGATGATGCAAACGTTTCTTGTGATCATAATCATCATCATTGTCATCATTATTTAAAGAGCACTTTAACACGAGGTACAACAAAATAACATCTAATAAAATGACTTATGTAAAGAATCAACAGTTTAAAACAACAATAACAATAATAATAAGCTGTTTAAATCCTTAAAAACAAACAGAAGTTCTTTAAACTGAACTCTAAGATAAACAGGCAACCAGTGAAGGGAGGCCAGGATCGGCTAATGTGCTTTCTTTTATGTTTTTCCATTAAAAGGTGTGCAGCAGCATTTGAACCAGCTGCAGACATTTGAGTGAGGACTGACCGATTCAGAGATAAAGAGAATTACACAAATCCAGCCATGATGAAATTAAGGCTTAGAGTAGTGTTTCCATATTTTTGCCTTGAAAGAATAGGTTTTACCTTTGCTTTGTTCCTTAAATGATAAAAATGACTTAACTGAGGTCTCTTTTTGACTGTCAAGTCCATTTTAAAATTGAGGGGCTAAACATTCATTGTCAGGGTGTCTAAATCAACAGGATCAACAGTTGTTTGGGTGTTTCAACTGGTATATTTGACAATTCCTCATTTGCAAAGACAAAGAGATTTGAGTTTTGATGTTTTCCTCGTTATTAACTTTATCTCTTTCTATAGATTCTCTTTCTCATTAAATTTAGGACTTTCCATATACCTTATAATCTAGGTCTATATTGAAAAACCTACAGTAAAGTAATGAAATGTTGATTCTGGATGTAGTGTAGGAATTCCTTCAATATAAACCAAAGAAAATTTTACATTACCTGCCAGAAGCTGGATAAAATCTTTGAAAAAGAGACAACAGTATTTTCACACCTCACGTAGTAGCTCATGGAAATATCGTAATCTAAATGTTTTAGGCTAAATATTTTAGGCTAAAATGAGTAAACCCTAGTGATGGATTTTTGGGTAAACTAAATAGAGCAGTGTTACATGTCATTGTTTCTAAAACAGCATTTTTCTGAGCTGCGTCTAAAAGGGCAAACATTGAGAGTATACCCACTTCTCCAGAGACCACTACACCACTGCGGACAGCCACAGATCAGCTGCAAGGGGCAGACAACAGCTAACAATGTCAAGTTACTTTTCTGTAACCAACGCAGTCACGTCCGCATTAGCTACCGCAAACAGCACAGCAGCAGCTGGAGCAAGCTCTACCGCCACTAACGTAGGGAAATCAGACGGTCGTCGAACAACATTTGGAGCCAATGCGGAGGTGCTCTGGTGTCTGAACACAACCATCAACAAGTACTATATATATATATATATATATATATATATATATGGGTACTTGTTGATGGCATTAAATTTATTTCTACGAGCATTAAAAGGGCATTGAAAAGCATTAAATTAGGGTTACTCATTCCTGTATAAACCCTGTCGTAGGTTATATGTCGTCATAGTTGCCATCTTGGGAAGGTGCAGAGTAGGTAAGCGGTTAGCTAGCTTGTTGTGAAATACAGAAGTGTCCATCTAGTTTCTCAAAGCTATTTTGTCTTTCAATGCTGCTACGTCAAGTGCCGACGTCTTGATTGTGATGTTCAAACAACTGTGAGTTGAACTAAGAATTGCTACCTCTCCTTTTAATCCATTTTTGACTTGTTTATTTTCATTTATTTCGTTTTGCGTGTTTATTTTTAGTAGTGAGTAGCGGTTCCTAGTTTATTGAATTAGAATAATTACTGGCAATTATAACGCAATTATTTTGGTTTAATAAATATTAACGTGTGGAATATTCAATTCAATTCAATTCAATTTTATTTATATAGCGCCAAATCATGAAACATGTCATCTCAAGGCACTTTACAAAATCAAGTTCAATCATATTATACAGATTGGGTCAGATTATACAGATTGGTCAAAATGTCCTATATAAGGAAACCAGTTGATTGCATCAAAGTCCCGACAAGCAGCATTCACTCCTGGGGGACCGTAGAGCCACAGGGAGAGTCGTCTGCATTGTACATGGCTTTGCTGCAATCCCTCATACTGAGCAAGCATGAAGCGACAGTGGGAAGAAAAACCACCCATTAACGGGAAAAAAAAACCTCCGGCAGAACCGGGCTCAGTATGAACGGTCATCTGCCTCGACCGACTGGGGTTACAGAAGACAGAGCAGAGACACAACAAGAGAGACAAAAAAGCACAGAAGCACACATTGATCTAATAATCTGTTCTACATTAGATGGTAATAGTCTGTGATCTGTCCTCCCTGGATGATTTCACAGTCAACAGAACGTCAGACCAGGTGTACCTACTATGAAGAAAAAAGAGAGAGAACAAAAAGTTAAAAGCTGAAATGACAACAGTCATTTAAAATTATAATAGCAAATTATAATTAATAATAATAATCATAATCAAACAGGTTTCTGGCATAACAGGATTATTCATAGTATCCCATGTACATCCTGTTGCAACCTGATGCAAAGCACATTTGGTGAGCAAACAACACCAGCGTAACTTTTTTTAGGTAGAATAAATATGGCATAAAAAATTACTGCGCTAACAAGGAAATGTTGTTTTATTTAACAAATATGTAAAAATTCTCTTTGTGCTGAGAAAGTCTCTTGATTCTCCAAAAGAGGTATATTTTGTTGATTAGACAACTCTCCTCTTTGTCTCGTTGATTTAGTTTTTAATGGAACTTTGTAGCCCAGCCACTTTTCTGGCGTCGTGGGTCTTCTGTCGGTCTTTTGTCCACAAAATGAAAACAAAAAACATACGGTCGCTTCGGTGGTTTCTTCAAATTTACACTGTGTACACCGTGTAAACATGACATGTCTACGATTACAGCGTACGAGTGACCCTCATCAACATAATGTATGCACTGCTGCAGCATATCTGGTTCTTCCGTCTGTTCTGTGAAATTTAAAAACTCCAAGGACAAACCACATGACAAACAAAAACGCGTTAATCTGCTCATATATGTGCCGAAAAACGGCCAAAACGCAACTCGATTGGCGTCCATCTTGGTTCATCATGAAGGCTCCCGTTATCACTTCCGGGTAAACTTCGAAGACAGTCCCTCCCTTTCCGTTTGATTTTCGTCTTTTGTATGTGTTTTCTGAAATGTAAAAGTGTTTCGTGTTTTGTAAAAAAATTTTCTGAAATGTAAATTTGTTTCAAGTTTTGTAAAAGTGTTTCGTGTTTTGTAAATTTGTTTTCTGAAATGTAAATTTGTTTCAATATTTGTAAAAGTGTTTCAGATTTTGTATTTTTGTTTTGCACTTCCCGGCCACCGTACAGGAGGGATGCTGTTGCCTGGACACCTGAGGCAGTGCAGTGTGACCCAAATGAGACACACAACTGGTATGATTGAGTTGACGTTTCTGCCCAGTGCTGTTGTGTCCAGCTGTGGTTAAATGTTTTAGAGAGCTGTGTATCTGGTGATGTTTTTTCTTTGTATTTTGTGCCCCAGTTTGCTGTCTCCATGCAAACAACGTCACTTCCTGACAATCCTTGTAATCAGCCTCTGCCACACCAAATTTTATCCACCATATTATCATCCTTGTATTGTCTATTTAGATCACTCCCCGTGCAACTTCCCCATTGCCAGTTTCCTTTGGTCCGTAGTGTCGATTATTCCAGCCTTAATTCTAATTCTGTCTTTCAGTGATACTGAACCTGATTGTATTCTTGGAATCCCCTCTTTCTCTGTTTTAGATACCTGAGCTTGGATTTGATTTGTTGACTGACCTTTGACTATATTAAATGATAACAAATTTCCGGCCATTGTTTTAGGTCTTGCATTTAAGTCCTCTGTCCCTGTGCTTTCTGACCGATGCCATGGCGACCCAGTTTAGTGTTGTGCAATTTTTCCTAACTTTGTATAAAATGAGATGATTGTTTTGCCGGTGTTTAGCAGAAAAGGAAATGGTGTTTGATAATTTTTTGATAATCCATCATGACTTAATTCTTTTTGGCATATACTAATGGAAAAACGAATAACATAGTTAAGCATAGTGAAGCAGTGGTGCTGTGTACAACATGCTGCTAAACCCAGGCCTTCATGATATTGTTGTGACCGAGGGTAATCACGAGCACAGCACTGCTTTTTCCTGGTAATGTGGCTCTGCATCAACTCAGCCCTTTGTCCCTTCCCACTGAACACTTGGTCCAAGTATAAAGGGACAGATTGCAAATATGCTCACATCATGTTTGTCTGTATAACAGAGATTTGTGCAGCTTTTTCTGAGCTAAAACTGAAATCAAAATTAAAAATGAAGGGCTGCTGCCTCTACAATAAAGAGATGTGATATACTGATCATTTTGCACATATTTACATTATTCCTTGATCTACCCAAAACTTTTGCGGCTTAACATTTTGATATAGTTCCAACTAAATATTTAAGCAAGCAAATAAACACTTTTTTGTGAACAGTAATGAAAAAACACACACACAGACACAACCACACACAACTACCTCACTGCGCTAGCAACATAGGTTTGTTTTTTCCCCCCACTACACAATTTGATGTATCTGGTGGGGATGAAGCTGCACAGTGGTACAGCTGGCTGCACCGTCATCTTGCAGCAAGAATGTCCTGGGTTCTCTCTGGGTGCTTTGTCATGTCAACGTAACATGACTATTAGGTTAACTGGTCTCTCTAAATTTTCCTTTGGTGTGTATGAATGGTTGTCTGTCCATACCGTGCCTCCCTAATGGTTGACGGAGATAGGCACTCGACCCTGCACGGATAAACGGCTATAAATAATGGATGAGCTTTTTTATGCCAAACTGCAACTAATGTGTTTTCGACCTATTTATCTTCGTCAAACTCATCAAATATACGATAGCAATATCTATTAGATATCTGTTCATTTTGTTCATTCCTGTTCATTTATACTTGTGTTATAATGAAAAAAAAATAGCTTGAAGAAGACATTTCATTTGGATCTAAAAGACCCCCCCCCCACCAAAAAAAAGCAGTAAAACTACAAATGTTTGAAATTTCAAAAAGAAAAATCCAAGCAAAGTTCACAAACTGTGCTTTGAAGACTATGCATGGTCTAGGATTCTCCATTCTCCGACAAAAGGTTATAGAATTTTGTGGTAGACTATATGCCGCTAAAGCAGTGAAATGGACCTTTAACATAAGGATTTTTACTGGAAGGTTCAAATCTGACTCTAAAAAAGTGTTCCCAGATTAATTTAAGGGTATGGATACATTATAAAACTGATGTAAATTTTGATAACCAATGAGACTGGTTGGATTTTGGACATTAAAGTCTAATAAAGTAGCTGATGGTTGCCACACAACCCCTCGGGTTCTGCTGAGGACCATCCAATAGACTCATAGAATCACAATTATGCTATCTGCAAAAAGCTTTTTCAACTAGGTTTTTGCATTCAGTTTGCCGAACCTTGGACTACATAAGGCTTCATCCACTACAAGGAAACCAGCAATATTTATAGAAATTGCCTTTTGCTGAACCTTTTCTTGTTTGTTTCCTATTTTTAGGGTATTTGACAGAGCTGGCATGCTGGCGAAAGATAAATGAGGTGATTTACCATGGCAGCCTGATGTAATAAAGATAAAGTGGTTTGGAAAATGTTCTTATCTACGTATTTTAGGGATACAGTAATAAAAAGGCCAGAAATAGACAAGGTTTGATGAGGGGTGTGTGGGTGCGGAGATGACATTAGCCACGTGCAGTGGAAAAAAATAAATAAAACTCTGCTCTTGTTAACCTAAATTATGCTGAACGCCTCATTCTTCAAACAAACTCACCCTCTTTGATCATTTTGAGGTCCTTGCACGTACAAAGCAACAATGGTAAACATGCAAATTTATTCTAAAGAAAGGTTGCAGCGTGTATCTACAACTAAATGTGTTTTACCACAGGGAACACCAGCTTCCTCCAGCTCACGGTTCAATTTGTCTCCCTGATAACACCAAGATTTTCTCCGTGGCAGTTAAACAGAGCTCCGCATCTGGAATAAGCTTGCGTTGCCGTAATGGAACAAACAGACAAAGAGCTCCATTCGTTTGCCTTTGTGGCCTTATCTGGCTTGGGCCAGTGCACCGCGCATCATGGGAGACTGTGTGCGGGAGAGATCCCGTGTATCACATCTGTGCAACTGTGGGGAGCCTGTATCTTACCTAATCTGCAGGTCATTTACCAGTGTGGGTGGTTTCATTAGTCTTCTTTGCAACAATACTTGCTGATTGCAATCTTGCTTCATAGTGATTTATAATTCCGGCCCCTTGGAGTTTGCAGAAATACCTTAAGCAACTGCTCAAATAAGATAAGAAGGGTTCTTTATGTATGGTGCGGTCTGCGGTGCGCATCAGAAAGAAAAGAGAGAAGCCTCGGGGTGACGATGTACTTTATTTTTTTGCAAGCATTTACAGTTCTTGCGGCAGATGCAAGAATGCAAGAGGCTGGTGTGTCTAACTTCTGGAACAAACACGGGCTGCAAATGAATGAGGCAGTTGTCAGGTTCAATTTGGTTCACACATGATGCTGTGCCACCTTTAGAGGATTGCAGAGCATCCCTGAGAATAAAGCAAATCTACAGACAAAAGGGTGGAATCATGGCAGTTTTGTCATTTCAGAGGAAAATATTTTGTCTTTTCATCATGGTGTAATTTACATAAAACTGTATGAACCTTCAAAAAAAAGAGAAAAAAAAGCAGACGGACAAAAAAGAGGAGGAATAAGAAGGCAGGGAAAGATACAGTAACCATAAATAGACTGTAAAACACAACAATTAAAAGGACAGAAATAAGAAACATCTTTTCAGAGGTGTGATGGTGCTAATTGGATAGAAGGGAGAAAAGATGTTTAATCATTCAAGACTTTTTCCCAAGTGAAATTCAGAATAATTAAGTATTTTTCCTTCTTTGATGCGTTTTCATTTTGCTTGTTAGGAACATGGGCTGAAAGATGAGTAAACCAATCTTTATCTTAATCTCGGTTTGATTGCCTTTTTTTTTTTACATTTGATATGTAGTTAACTTCAAGCTCCTCTACCCTCATACGAAGACAGTTGATGAAAGCACAGGGGCTATGAATTATGTAAAGGAATTTTATTACTGCTGCAAAACAGCTAATGGACCTTTTCTACTCTTAGAGTAACAGTGGCATTCCTGTGTTTAAAATTATTTTTACTATACTAGAGGGGCCTGGAACATTATGGTATCACTGTCAGGGACTGTTGGCCCACTTTGTAGATTTGTTTTAATTCAGCCATGTTGGAATGTTTTCATGTCCCGATTAAGGTCATCCCACAAGATCTCAAATAAATTTAAAGGGTCATTCATGCAAATAAGCTGTTAACATATCTGTCTTAAAGTGTTGCCTACATATCCTGGTAATTATTTTGACAGTTTACTGCATAGTTGTTGGAATCCTGTTTTTGTGTCATCAGTGTGGCACCCTCCTAAGAGTTAACAGGTGTCTTGCATTGAATTTCGTGTCAGTATTGCTATTGGTTCAAAAGTGTTTGTGACATAATTTGGAGAAACTGATGTGTCAGTAGCTTTGCCGCTGTGGGGTATAAAAACAGCTCTGTCTTCTGCTTCTGTAGCAAGTTGCAGTTTGAATGGTGAGTTTAGCGGTCCTTTTCTTTCAGGTTAGCGTGTTATTAGATTATTATTCAGTTAGTGTATTTAGCATTTATTTAGCCTTTCTAGTAGCCCAGACGACGACCAGCCCTCGCCCCGCATGTTTCCTGGTTCGCCAGGCACTGTCTCTTCTCAGCACATTTTTCAAGCATGAGACTGAACACTTAAGACAACATTTTGACTTGAACTCTCCAAAACCATGATTTTGCTATTTTTTTAGCCATTAAAAGTTTAGCAGGACAGATTTAATTATTTTAGCTTCACACGATTAGTTATCTATAACGTTAAAAATACAACTTAATTTTTCTACTTTTGTGTAAAGCTCTTTATGAAAAACCTCCATCACATTGTAAAGACCTCACCATTGCTAATGTTTGTTTGTTTGTTTGTTGTTCTGTGAGAGTCTAAAAGAATAATAGGAGTAAAAATCTTCAGTTATTATGCTAACCTGTGTAGAATACACAGTTTTTTAAATTCCTTGGTTAGATTAGTATTTTATAACTGCTTAAACACATTAAAGAACACTAATGCATTCAATGTAATTAGATCTAACTGGATTGTAGTGAATTAATATTGAATATGTTTGTATTAAAATAAATTCATTTTAGCAGAATTGTGTTAATTGTAACATATTTAACTGAATTTGGCTGTATCATATGGATTTTGAATTTTAAATTGGTTTAATTTTCTCTCTTAAGAGCCTTGAGATACATTTTGCTGCTATATAAAGTTGGGTCAAACTCAATTAAAATGAGTCATACACAGATACAATAACCACAACTGCAGATATAAACTCATAGCAATTAGCAGTGACTTGATTAATTATATTTGGTTTAATTACTGCACCAGTTTAGAAAAAAAGAGTTATCCAAATTGAAGTATTTAGTGAATTTAAGAACAAATATGAAAACTAGAATTTCTATTTTAATCTTCATCTCCATTTTACCCATGTACCATGCATTTCTTAATGATGAGGAAAAGTCATGAGGGAATCATTAAACCATGTAGATCTTCATTACGGCCTAAGGGGCCTTAAAATTCTTCCAATGCATTCACTGTCAGAGCCCTCAAAGCCCATTACGAAAATGCCCATCAATACCCCATAATAATCCGCTCCCACATGCAAAACTTTGGAGCAACTTATCTGCCTTCCCTATTAACTTAGCCATGTGTCTCACCATGTTAGCTCACTGTATACGTGTGCACCTCATTATGGTTATGTAGGCCAGCACGACTGAGTCCCCCCCAATCCCCTTCCAATGAGAGTGGACAGGCCAGGAAGGAGTCTGGCCCTCAGCTATGAGCGCTGAGTCCATGTGGATGAGAGGTATAGCCTGAGGCATGACTTAGGAGAGACTTTCACATGTGACTCGGGCTTTTGCTGACGACGGGAGAATGGACTGCACATAATGTCTGGAGTGTGAAAACTAGATAACTTTATTTTCAAGACGAAACATTCAGAATTGCCCCCAATAAATTGAATTATGCTGCCATGAAAATTATGGAGAGTAAAACTGAGTTTCTTATTTAAACCTTATTTTCATGCAATATAAAAGAATGAATAAATAAATCATAGCTAAGTGAGTAATGGCACTTTTTTGTCTTTGCTTGGGTTGAAACTTCAAGGTTTAGTCAAAGACAAAAAATAGACTTTGAAATAAAAATGCAGTTAGCCATGTCTTCACTAGCTTTTTGAGTCAGCTAATTTCTAATAGTGTTCAGAATTTTAACTGTAATTTTTAAACCAATACATTCATCAGATGAGCCGTTAAAAGTAGTGTACAGCGGTTGTCCACTAAATCTGTCAAAATAGACAATGACATATGCCAAACCTGTTGTAACATCTTCAGTTAATGATTGCCATTTCCAGATATGTTAAAAAACATGCACTTTGGTTTTTCACCTCTCTGAACTGTTGAGCAACTTTCCCCATCTCTCCTTTCAGGATTTCAGTCTATTAGAAAGATGTGTTTAAAAAACATCAAATAAATGTTGAAAAGCGCAGCATAAATTGCGAGCCTTATTCAATAGATTACTCACTGCCAAATCATTTGCATGTTACTGTGAAAGCAGTTTTTTCTCTGAGGTATTTAATAAGTTCTAATTGGTAACATCAATACTTCCTTTTCATATATATTAAAGCTTGTATACATAATTTTTCCTCATCAAACCAAATTGGAGCATTTATGTGTATTCAGTGCTATCATGATCTGAAATATATGGAATTACAGGGCAATTTTTAAGACACAAAAGAAAATAATTTGTATATCCAACCCTAACCCTAACCCTATAACTAAAAAAAGTTAATTTCATAAAATATTTTAAGCCAATGCTGTATTTAAAGTAAATTTTGTCTGATTAGATGTACAGAGATCTGATTAAATTTATAAGACTCAATCAAGGGTATGTAGGCATTAGTTTTGCTTCAGTTTAAAATAGGCCAACTTTCACTGTATTCTGAGCTCCCAACCAGATGTCTTGGTTATGTGTTTAACATATTACTGATTTGAAATATTAATAAATACTTCCTGCATACCAACACACAATATATGGAATTCTTATTTTATATTTGATAACATTTCCAACAACAGTTTGATTTCAAAACTGGACAACAATGAAGTTATGAATGACTGAACCAATTTTTTGGAATTAGTCAAAAGTATGCAATTAATTATATACCGAGCAATCTGTACAGAATTTGGTACAGATTTGGCATATTATATGCTTTATAACTAACAATTTGGCTCATCAATTAACAATTATTAATCTTATTTACCATAAAAGATGGGTGTTTAATCAGTTGTGAAACTGACTTAGACTAGCCACCAGTTAACATCAGCATTAAACCTACTTCTAAATAAACCTCTGCCCAGGCTCAGTATTGCATTTCCAGATCTAGAAAAGAAAGGAAATGGTTTCTTTTGTTCTGGTGCTCCCGGACCGGAGATTGGTCGGGTCGGCCCAGGAATGTAGCTCCTTGCCGCGTCTTGCCGCGTCTTGCCGGCTTCAGCGGCGGATGGAGGTGTGTCAGGTCACCCAGTCGGTGCAGAGCGGTCCCTTGCGGTAGCAGTCCATATAATTTGCTTTGCCAAAGCAAAAAAACGATGTTACCTCGGCAATCAAAGGAAAGGGGAAGAACTTCTTCGTCTTCTCCTCAGGGTTATATGTTTTTTTTAAGTTTAAGTCCGGGTCTCCTCTGTTAATCCCGCAACAGAGGGTGAAAGGGAGACCTTGCAGACTTGTCTGTTTGGCTCCAAGCTCCAAGCTCTTGAACTCTCCTTTAAAGGGTAAGGGGTGATGTGTGGCTTTTGTCCAGCAAAAACTTTGATCACCGGGTCCACCATGTGCTCAAACCTACGGTTCTCAGCTGAGATGGTAGGGATCTCTTCTATACTCCAGACATTGCAAGAAGGAGCCCATTTGGTTAGCACAATTTGGGTTATACCTGGCGGGTGGAGTCACAGGCATGCTGGGGTCAGAGTTCAAGCTGTGTTGCATGCTGGGAGACGTAGTTTGTCATGTTATTAAGGCGTAACAGATCCTACCAGTAACACTATCACCAGGAGGAGCAGGATTTATACCGTTATAAACCGTAATGCAATATGATTGACAGAATTCAATAGATGCAGAGACATGACAGATGCATTCAAATAAACGTCACAGTAATCTAACAGTAGGAGGAAGGTTATGAGGAGAAGATGCATTTTTGCACTGAAAGATCTTAGTTTGATCTTTAACTTATTTACAAAATGTTCAGCATTTGACTTAAATGAAGGCTTATTGTCAATACATGGGCCAAAGTTTCCGTGCATCTCAAACTAATGTGTGTCTGCCGTTGTTTTTATTGAAGGGAGGGTTTGTGGAACATTCTTTTTGTTACCACACAACATGACCTTTGTCTTACCAGCATTTAGGACTAGTCTTAGACAAAGCATATCAGACTGAATAAAATCAAATGCAGAATAAGGAGACTTAAGCACAGCAGTAACAGTTTTTCATGGAAGTAAACCACAGTGTCATCAGCATAAAAATCTTTACAAGGATCGGTAATATTTCCCCCAACATTATTTACACAAGTTATAAACAGAGTGGGACCAAAAATGAAGATCTATGGCACACCTTTTTGGATGTTTAAGCATTCTGATGACAGACCACCGTGTTGAATATATTGTCTATGAAATGACACATAATTACAAAACCAACATACAGCATTATCTGATTACATATAGACAGACTTTAATGTCATTCAACTGCACATTCACAATCTGCACGATGCGATATACCAATATCAGGCAACTTTTGGCAAAGGATAGTATGAGCAACAGTATCAAATGCCTTAGACAAGTCAATGACAAGTCCAGCACAGTAGTTACGTATTGGCATCCAAGGCTCATCTTTATAATTCTTCTCTTTTCTAATGATGTGAAAAATCTTTTCATCTTTGTCACGGACTGATACAAATAAAAAACACACCAACAGCAAATAATTATTGCTGTATTCTTTATGGCCGAAAGGAACTTAGCTGATGTACTATTTAAATCAAACATTAAGAAGTCATAGCTATAGTGTAGAATTCCTTCTTTCATTGGTCCTAAATTGTAAAACACTGGAATATCCTTGGTATTTTTTTAACTTGTAGGCTAGACTTTTGTAATGACTCATCAGGAGGCTTTAATAATTATCTTAAAAGCTGCTAGGTTATCCAAAATGCAACAACCAGAGTACTGACAGAGACTGGCAGAGGAGATCATATTTCTCCTGTATTAGCTTCACTTCACTAGCTTCCTCTATAATCCACAATAGATTTTAAAATCCTCCCCTCCTACAAAGCCTTTAATCACCCAATCCATCGTACCCTAAAGATCTTATTAGACCACTTCCCCTGTAATGTACGCTTACTTGTGAGTCCAATATTTTTAACAAGCAGAATAGGAGGATAAACCTAGACTGTTGGAGCAGTTCAGTTTAATATAGGGAATAACAATCTGCCTTTAGGATTACATTTAGAAGTATCTGTTTGAGTAAAACATGTACTTATAGCCAAACACGGTGACTATTCACCCTCCCTTAATCATGCCCCTGCTGGCTGAGATTGCTGAGAAACTCTTCCCCTCCCACTTCAGATATTAATAGTCCATCAAATAGCCATTAGCAGTCATCACTCCCATCATTATAAGTCACAGAGGCCACACTGAAATTAGTAGACTTGAAGAAACAATGGATGATTGAAAACACAACCTATATAATCTAGATAGCCTCATGCAGTCATATATACAGTGGTCTGCAAAAGTTTGGGCAACCTTGATAATTTACATGATTTTCCTTCATAAATCGTTGGTTCTTAGGATAAAAAAAATCAGTTAAATATATCATATAGGAGACAAACACAGTGATATTTGAGAAGTGAAACGAAGTTTATACCATTTACAGGAAGTGTGCAATAATTGTTTAAACAAAATTAGGCATGTGCATAAATTTGGGCACCACAATCAAAAAAAATAACTCAATATTTAGTAGATCCCCCTTTTGCAAAAATAACAGCTTCTAAAGGCTTCCTATAGCTTCCTATGAGAGTCTGGATTCTTGTTGGAGGTATTTTGGACCATTCCTCTTTACAAAACACCTCTAATTCATTCAGGTTTGATGGTTTCCGAGCATGAACAGCTCTCTTTAAGTCACACCACAGATTTTCAATAATATTCAGGTCTGGGGATTGAGATGGCCATTCCAGAACGTTGTACTTGTTCCTCTGCATGATGCCTTAGTAGATTTTGAGCAGTGTTTAGGGTCATTGTCCTGTTGAAAGATCCAGCCCCGGGGCAGCTTCAGCCTTGTCACTGATTCCTGGACATTGGTCTCCAGAATCTGCTGATATTTGGTGGAATCCATGCGTCTCTCAACTTTAACAAGATTCCCAGTCCCTGCACTGGCCACACAGGCCCACAGCAGGATGGAACCACCACCAAATTTTACTGTAGGCAGCAGGTGTTTTTCTACGAATGCTGTGTTGTTTTTCCTCCATGCATGACGCCCCTTGTTATGTCCAAATAACTCAATTTTAGTTTCATCAGTCCACAGCACCTTATTCCAAAAGGAAGCTGGCTTGTCCAAATGTGCTTTAGCATACCTCAAGCGGCTTTGTTTGTGATGTGGGCGGAGAAAAGGCTTCCTCCGCATCACTCTTGCGTACAGCATCTCCTTGTGTAAAGTGCGCGCAATAGTTGTACGATGCACAATGACTCCATCTGCAGCAAGATCATGTTGTATGTCTTTGGTGCTGGCCTGTGGGTTGACTTTGACTGTTCTAACCATTCTTCGCTTCTGTTTATCCGTGATTTTCCTTGGTCTGCCACTTCGAGCCTTAACTTGAACTGTGCCTGTGGTCTTCCATTTCCTGACTATGTTCCTAACTGTCGAAACAGACAACTGATATCTCTTAGACAGCTTTCGGTATCCTTCCCCTAATTCATGATGGTGAACAATCTTTGTTTTCAGTTCATGTGACAGTTCTTTTGAGACTCCCATGTCGCTACTCTTCAGAGAAGATTCACAGAGGAGGGAAACTTACAATTGCCCCCCCTTAAATACTCTCTCATAATTGGGTTCACCTGTGTATGTAGGTCAAGGGTCACTGAGCTTCCCAAACCAATTTTGAGTTCCAATAATTGGTTCTAAAGATTTTGAAATCAGTAAAATGACAACAGTGCCCAAATTTATGCACATGCCTAATTTTGTTCAAACAATTATTGCACACTTCCTGTAAATGGTATAAACTTCTTTCACTTCTCAAATATCACTGTTTGTCTCCTATACGATATATTTAACTGATTTTTTTTATCCTAAGAACCAATGATTTCTGAAGGAAAATCATTGAAATTAACAAGGTTGCCCAAACTTTTGCAGACCACTATATATATATATACATATATATATATATATATATATATATATATATATATATAATCTCAAGGATGTAAATTATAAAACATATACATTATAGTGTCTGTCAGGTACTGATTACTGAGCCTGAATTCAGCCACACACAGAGCTTCGTTTTAAGAGTTTTATTGAAGGAGATGAGTGGTGGAAGGGTAACCAGTAGACTGTACCAGATGGCAGCAGAGTGATGTTGACCGTGGCTGGAGCAGGAGAACGTAGTGGAGCCGAAGCCGGGGGACTTGAGGGAACGCAGGCAGGAAGGCAGACATTCCGAGGCTGGCTGAAGATGGGAGCACACGATGTGGGACGAAGGACGCTGGGAGACGTGAGGCATGAGCAGACGTGGGAAGGACGTTGACGAACCAGCAGTGAAAGCAGAAATGAGAGGAGTTTATGTAGGAGGTTGAACAGGTGGAATGAGTCCAGACTTGATTATTGCAGCAGGTGAAACTGATCCAGCATGGAGTGAAGCAGGGGAGAGAAGGTAGTGGAAGGCTCCGGAACTGTCCATGGTGCAGCAGGAGAACTGCATCCTGACAGTGTCTAAAACAAATCAAACAGTGGCAAAAAAACCAAATAAGTATGAGTTAAAAGAAAACACAAAAACCTTAAATCTTTTGAAATATTCCACATTATACCTGACATACTTTATTTCCCCGAATGCTGCTCAGTACTTTTCAAGGGGGAGTTTTTGTTGGGCCATTAAAAAGTGCAATTGCTTCTTCTTGAAGTAATATAAATTAAAAATAGCCTAATGTGAGTGTTGGGATTGTGCATGTGGAATTTTCTGGAAACATATGAAAAACTTGCTAGTTTTCCCCAAGCATACATGGATCAGTGAATGCACCAAACTGAGTGCATTAATTTGCATTGAAAAGAACACTCTTTGTTGTTGATATTTTATTGCGGAAAGAATGCTCAAATGTAGTTATTTTCAGGGTCAGAAGGGTGCTTACAAATCAATTCAGAGAAAGCAAAGGGATGTCCTAAGGTCTTATTACCATCCCACTACTGCAGCAGAGATATAGCACATGCTGATTTGTTTTACCTTTCAAACTGTTCTTTCACAGTTAAAGCACAATAATTATAATAACCACCTGTTGCGCCATTTATGGTGCATTTACGCATATAAATATGTCAGCACCTTTTTTTGTTTTCAAGCATCCTGCTTGTGAAAGCCATAGTTGGTAATCCTGTTCAGAAACACTTTTTGTTATACTGGGTAAAATCATCCTTCCATCCTGAAAGTAGTCAATACATTATGTATCCAGAAAAAGGCCTGCAGCTCTGTGGGAGCTGCAGGCCTGTAAAAACTCTGACAAATCCCTGCCCTTTGGGGCGAACGGCACAGATTGGTTAGAGTTTTGTTCCTGCTCTGACCCCCTTCTGTTCCTCAAATTCCGGGGGTTTTGCCTTTTCTATTGGTTGTCCCACATGCCAATCATTCTGATGCGCTCGCGAAGACCTCAGTAGAAAGAAATTGGACCAGAGTGGATTTAGGAGATTTTTTCACGTGATCCCCCTGAGGAGCGGAAGAGCAAAGAAAGACTGTCTTGCGCATGCGCAGTTATTCAATAAGGGGAAAAATCGCCAACCCTAGACTTAGCTGGGTATGGCTGTTAGTTAATATACAGCATCCACTGGGAGGCAGTTCTGAGTAAGTTTCTGACTTCTGTGGTAAGTTTCAGACAATGGTTAATGGAGATGGAGGAGACCAAGCTGGATTTAGAAATGTTGGCAGCATTTTGGAAATCTCAGAATCAAGAAAATTGTCTACAACCTCCTTGGAATACACACAACACAGTTTTAGTTTTGTTAATACAAAATTCTAAAGCCAATTTAAAATGTTAACAATGTTAATGTTAATCATGTTATGTTCACATTAAATATTAGTAAAGCCTTATTTGATTGCGACCGCTCTCTCACAATCATATTGCCTATGTTCCTTATACATTACATTTTTCTACATGGAAAAGGAAAATATTTCAGTAGCATTTTTATGGCTTCATATTACAGTTTTTAAAGTGATGTCAGAATTTCCCCAAATTGTGTCAGCAGGTCAAATTCTTACAAAAACCATGTAATTCTTATCAGTGCAACTCTAACTGATATATTTCCCTTTTTAAAGCTGGCCAGTCACCAATTGTTAGACCTTTGGCCTTTGCTTGTCATAAAAATGATAGTAAAATAAAAAAAAAAGAACATAATGAGATGGAAGCTGTAGTTTGTGGTTTTAAACAAGCTGGTCCTATTGTTTGGGATAGATTTGCCATGCAATGTATTTGTCTTTATGTTCGCATACCACTTTCTCCTCACTGATCCACACTTAGCCTCATTAGTAAGATCATCTGGCTGCAAGATATGCAGGTTCAGCTTTCCTTTAAGAAAGGTGTTTTCCGGCTCCGGTACAATATCAGTCTATTTGCTTGTTCCAGAGTATGAGCAGCAGTTCACACGCCGAAAAAATGCTGTCGCAGTGCAGTTTAAAAGAGGATTCAGCGAGAATTAATGTCTGCTCAAGGTATGAGCTCTGAGTTCATTAAATGTTATGTGCGAGACGATCAGCATCAGAGAGGTAGATTGCCCTTCCTTTAACCTCTGCTATTGACTTATATTACTGTAGGAATTCATGCATCATTTAGTTATTAAATAATATTTGACGACCAGCCCACTTCAGATTGGATTTTCAGCTTAAAGTATCCTTTGTTCAGTCTAGCTAAGCTGCTAACTGAACCTGACAGCCATTTGGCAAGAAAGGCAGGATTTGTCCACAGTTTAAGTTTAAAGGGAAAACAGCTGACCTTATTTCACTGTACATTAAACCAATTAGAGAGAGGGCGAGAGGGGATGCGATTAAGTGTTGGAAAGATTTACCCAAATGCTTGTCAGCTGCATGTTTTTAGGGATGGTTCACACATACCTAATTCTCTGGAATGAAAACTCAAAGAGTGCTGAACACTGATACCAATGGCTGCCTGCAGTCTGGATGCTGGGAGAAGCCATTGATAGAATGCAGACGGCTGCAAAAATAATGATGTTCATGAATAATGATAGCGGAGGTCTCGGAGGCTTCACGTGCATTGCGGTGCCAGGCAGAGGGAAAACTGGCAGGCTGAATCTTATCGGGTGAATGCCATGAAATTCTTGGGGGGGGGAAATACTACAAATCCTACTTGGCGGGAAAACAGTCGTGCATGCGTGTGTCCTCGTGTCTCGACTGTGGAAATCGGGCCTCCCTAACAGCTCTTCCTCAGGGGGTGGGTTATGGATACAAAGTTACGCGTGAGCTTTATCGCACCAAGAGTTTACAGTTGTACATGAGAGAACGTGAAAAAAAAAAGATGAGAGGGTTGGAAGGGAAATATAAACTAATCCTGCAGATGCCCTGGAATCACAAGGACCGCAGGGTTTTCTTACCCCAGACACAGGCACCACTGAGGTCCCAGACCATCAGCGGTATCCAGGGCAAAGAATGGAAAGGGCATCTCAGTGAAGCATACCAGGAGCTGAACAAATCATAAACAAGCATGGACAACGGGAAAAGAGCAGGGAAGAGAGAAAAACAACAAACGACTCCATGCAGTTACGTTCCTCGAGGAGATAGCTAAGGTCATTTCACCTCTGCTGAATCGCTTAGGAGACGACTACAGCTGGAGAGTGGGTTATTAACCCCTGTGGAAGCTTACTGGCAACACATCAAAAGCAACATAACAGCAATGCAAATTTAAACAGCACGCCAAGTTTAGTGGAACACACTCTCGACAATTAAAGAGCATATCCCTCTTGACATCAGCCTGAACCTTTGCATACTAACGGTTACCCTCAGCATTGCAAGTTTTTTTTCCAGTCTGTATCATTGTAAGGATGAACTTCAGCAATCAAGTTGCTATAATATTTTAGAGGAGGAATTATATATATATATATATATATATAATATAAATAAACTCAAGTGTCCCAGATTTCTCAAATCCTGTAAAGAAACGGAAACTGAGTGCACACGGGGGAATTAGATTCCCTTTTTGCTCTGTTTTCTCCCCCACCGTCTCAGGAAGGGCTCTGTCGGTTTGAATTATTAATTCACTTTCTGCATTCAATTTGTGTGGCTTGTCACTTTTATCAAATTATATGTGGGATCTGTCATTATTTTTCAAGGTAGATATTTTTTCTACAGGTATATTTGACCTGGCTTATACTTCAATCAACTGCTTTCTTTGCTAGAAATTTCTTTTGTGTTTTATATTAAACAACTGAAAACATTGATTAAGGCTTATTTACACAGTAGGATTCACTTTAAAACCTAAACAAAATATTTTCACCTTTAACAATTTAAAATTGGTTCAAGGTTAGTTCGGCTCCGTCACAAATTTCTAACCCTATTTTTTGTTTCCAGTACGTTTAAGTGATGAAAAATGCTCAAATCTCACATAAAAAGCAATATTATTGGTGAAAACAGACCAAAGTATTTGGTCTGAAAAACATCATATAACTAAGGCAAACATCTCTTCAAAAATCAGACAAAAAGCTTGGCCACCATTGGTGTAGACAAACTTTCAGCCCAAGATGGTCAGCCAATCATCAAAAAATGGGAGTGTGCACTGTCCAACAATCCCTCATCACAATACACAACAGGACTTGATGTTCCATAAAAAAGCATGGCTTCATGTCTTCATGCTTAGATCTCATAAATCTTTTATATATGTCAACATAATAGGCAAAACACAAAACAGTGTAAAAGCAGCTTTGAAACGTAGCCCGCTATCCTTGTGTATTTTTCTAGGCTTACATTCCTTGGGAAGTCTGACCTCTGAGGAATGACTTATCACAGCCTGAGCTGTGAACACCACTATTTTGCAATAAAGTCAAGTGGTAAAATGACTCACGACCCTTCTTCTGTATCATATAGTCTCAGCTCTGGACAGAGTGAAGGCACTTGACCCCTGTTGCCTCCTAGTTATTACATGTTCTGTGAAAGAAGGCAGCCCATCTCTTATTTTCCCACTCTGTGGTCTGTATCTCTTAATGACACAGAGTTGGTTTTGCTGCAAGGCAGTCAAAGACTCATATTAAATCCTCTAAGGTGGTTTACTGCTACTTCTAATACTGCTGCCTCCCCCCCAGAGAGGCAGGGTTCCGCTAACAGTTCAGTCCAGTGCTATTTACCATTAAATCACATTGCAGCGCTTTAATGACCAGGGTTGTAAATAATTACACAGCAAATTGCTCATTAATCTTTGCTGCAATAGCCAGCATTTCTTCTCTACAATAACATTCTGCTGTGCTAGCATCCTATGAGTACTTCCTTTGATCGAATGATGGTCATCTGTTTTCAATTCTTGGTTGCTGACTGTGGATATTTGGACAGGAGGAAAAAAGAGAAGAAAATCCATTCAGCACTCCTGCTAATGCATCTTTGAGGTTGAGGATCAACAGCGGGGATTGAGACATTCCCAGCCAGTATTGCAGGTTGTCTGTCTCACAGTGTGTGCTCTCAGCTTTCCCCTATGATGATGAATACTGAAACTGCATTTTCAATTGTCTCGAGAGAGCACGGCATACTTAGAGGCATGGAATACTTTTAACAGCAATATGCTGTTCAGCAAACCGTCGCTATGCCAAGATTGACACCTGTATTACGAGCCCACCCATTAGTGTCAGTCCACCAACATTGTGCAACATTAAAATAAACTCAGGTTATTTCTTCACCAAATGTTTTATAGAGTATTAACCAAGTGGATTATTCCTCGATGCTTATTGCGTTTCCTTTCCAAAAAATAAATTCCTGCAATGTGAGACATGCATTTGAGTTGTGCTGAATGCAGATGCTTTCATGACACGGGTAGAGAAGACTGGCGGCCTAATTCGTCAAGGGCGCTTCAATATCATTTGGATGCCACAAAGTGAAAACCTCCATTTTCTTCAACCTTTGACCGCAGTTGCTTTATTTAGGGTGTGCAGCGAGGCAAGGGAGGATCAGTGTCAGTGAGGCAGGCATGAGGCTTAGTTCCAGCCTAGGGCCACCCCCACTGCTCTACTGGCCTGCATAGACAGCTACTGAGGGCCCTTATGCATGGACACCTCTTCTCTCCAGCTTTCTTTGGAAACCACTCTGATACTACTAAAGAAGAAACTGAAATATGCAGCCTTTCTGCAAGGTCAGGCATAAGAAGGTCTACCACCTGCTGCTAGCGATGTTGAATACGGCATCCATTAGGCATTTCACCCTGTTACTCCTCAGATGTGACGTTAGAAATGGAAAGAGAATAAAACAATTTTTTTTTATTATCTGAACTGCCACCCCCACTGAGCAAATATTTATTTGAGACCTGGGAATTGTGCAATTCTGTTTTGTGTTGTCACATTTTAGTCTTATTTATTATCTATAGACTTGATATACTGTCAGTCTGTTTCTGCTCATTACGATTTAAGTAGTTTATTCTTGTTTCTGTTATATCCTTATCTCCCTGCCTGTCCTCGGTTCAGTCAGGGAGTTTATTTCATCCTTATCTGTTTATTCC
Organism: Fundulus diaphanus; assembly: GCA_037039145.1. Lineage (NCBI taxonomy): Eukaryota > Metazoa > Chordata > Actinopteri > Cyprinodontiformes > Fundulidae > Fundulus > Fundulus diaphanus. Next base: position 23,476,565 of record CM073131.1, read on the forward strand.
TCATCTTTTCCTGTTAGCTTCTGCTCTCCTCCTGCCCCTGTCAGATTGTTGCTCTCTGTCCCTCATCTTCATTACCATCACACCTTTCACCTGTGCCAATTACTCCATCTGCCTTCCTTTCTGTCTCCTCCTCTATTTATTCTAACAGTTCAATGATACTCATTGTCAGGTTCTCCGTTATGCTACCCCATGTTCTGATTCCCTTCTTGTCATGTTTCTGATCCTTGTTTCGCCTTCCTGCCTTTATGTTTTATTAATTATTCTCAATAAATCCTCCTATACATTCTACCATGCAGCTCCCAAACTCTGGCCTGTGTTTCAGTCCTTTTTCCACAAACATTATGACACTGGGAGGTAATCTTTTCAGTTTGATTTTTCAAAGCCAAGCCCTATTGCTAGGGGATTCACTAAGGGCACAATGAGTCTTGAAAAAAGAAAAAAAGTGGTGACACCCTGTGCAATTTGGCTATTAGTGCTGTAGTGTCTTGGGAGATTTGGGAGATTTTTTTGGATTAAAGTTGTTCACATTTTTTGCTGACTTCAACTACCAGGAGACCCCTCCCTGCCGGTGATCAACGTCATTCTAACGTGGCATTATTTAAATACTATGTTTTTAATTGATCAAATCAATAGTTTTAGTAACATGGATAACACTAATAAACTAACTTTTTTTGCTAATAACATATGGAAATTGCATCAGAATCAATTAACTTTTATACCTTTTTTCTAAACACTCTCTGGTCATATGCATTTATAATAAACTCTTAACTTAGTCCAGTATCTTCCTAGTAAAAAAAGAAAAAAAAACACTTCTCGAAGAGTTTACCAAATAAAACAGTTACTCAGCACATTAAAGAGTTAACATGGCAGCTAAGAAGGTTTCCCGAAGGAGTTACTGTCACAAATAGCTTGATTCCAGTTCAAGGCTCATTTTTTGGGGTCTTTTAATAGGAAAACAAGCTCTAGCCAGTCGCCACGCATGGGCCGCAGCATGTTATGAATAGCTCGGTTGCCTATACATTACAGCAAGAAATTCAACATGTCTGCCAGGGGTACTTGGGGAAATCACATTCCTTGGTGTGTGGGAGTGTTGCTTTTTATTACCTGCCTCAGAGCTTCAAATCCAATTCCATCTCCTCACTTCTCCCTCGGCCTTCCTCCGTCAGCGTTCAGAGAACATTGGATGGGCGGCAATGCAGCCGTATGGAGGGAAAGGCTATAGCCTGCAGGTGACTAAATTAACACCCTTCATTAAGGGCATCCATCACACACGATCCATGGAGAATCACCATAGAGCACAGACGATAAGGAATCAGAAATGCACATTAGAGTTCAATGCAGTCCTGACACCGTTTCCCTAAAATACCGAAATAACTGATTCTCTCTGTAGGTGGGAGACATTAAAACCAATTTTTTACAGATTTAATTGGGTATAAAACATGGCACAGGGTTAGCCGACTAAGTCTTTCTGTTGCAATTCTGTTCTGGAAAGAAGAAGACCTGGGCACACATTTGCATTTGTCGACTTTGTTTTTTCTTTAAACCAGCACAGCTGCATCATTATGAGGTAGAGAATGCCGAAGCAGCCATCCGCAGCAGAAGACAGATCAGGCATCCAGGGTGACAGCAAAGGGTTCTTCGTTTACATTCAGAGGGACTTAGAAAATATTTTCCTCGCCAACTTATCCTGCTGAAACAGCGGCCACACTTGGCCGACAGAGCTATGCTTTTCTCTTTTTTTTTCAGTCGCCAGGAAGCTCTGAAGCAAAAGTGGAAGCTTTAGCAAGAGGAAGTGGCGAGGAATCTAGACTGCCGAGCACACTGCTGGGCCAGCGTCCCTGAGCTGAATTTCTGAAAGGCTCATTATTCTGGATTGGGAAGAAAGTGGCATTGAGGGGTGGAAGGGGTGAACAGGAGCTCGAGGCGAAGTGTCCATCAGAGCTGCTGTGGTGCGTTTAGACACATCACCAGTGGGACAAATGGGGATCAGGGGTTGGAGTAGAATCAGATGACTCACCCAAGTCCACACCACCCATTTCTCTTCACAGATGGCTTTGTCATATATTTGTAGCCCCTCAGACTGACAATTAATGAAAACGACTAACAAACAAAATTATTTCAAAGGCTAAACAAGTGCCTGTGATGTGAAAATATCAAAGCCACATAAAAGTGCAAGCCCGCTCTTATTTTCATCAATTTGAGACGGTCCAGCCGTAATGAAGAAGATTACAATCTCATCTTATTGCACTTATAGCTGACACCTCACCGATCTACATTGGAAGGTTTCAAAAGGGAATAAAATTATGAGGAAATTACAAGGCAAGTGAGTATTGGTCCCACACAGGGAATTAAAACTTATTATCTGTGACAACCTGTCAGCCAGCAAGAACTCAAACATGAGCACAAAGCTCCAAGGGCTGCAGAAGGGAGCAGGAAAAAAAGAATGATGAAAGAAAAGGGGAAGGACAAGAGAAAGGGGCAGTTTGAGACATAATTTTTGCATGGAAAAAGCACTTCATTGTAGGCTGAAGAATAAATGCTACCGACAATGCAGGTAGGACAAGCTTGATCTTAATGCACAGTTTTGTCATATGACTTTTTCATTTAAGTGTTTGGATTACATTTAGAGGCTGTTTAATTAGGTACTTACTGTGTTCTACAAAAGCTTTCACACCGCTCTTTGTTTTTTTAAAAAAATGTTAAATTACAACAGCAAACTTCAATGTGTTTTATTGAGACACACCAGCACAAATTAGTGAATTTGAATGAAATTAACACATGATTTTCAATTATTATTTTTTTAGCAACTGCAAAGTGAGGCATCCATATGTATTCAGCACATGCTAGTCTGATGCATATAAATAAAATCCAGAGCAAAAATGAACATATAACAAACCTTAAACAATTTTCCAAGCTTTGACCCTCTCTCCAAACTCTGTTCAATTCAACATGAAACAGCAGTGTGGCACAACTGCAAACCCTCTTAGACATGGTACTGACATATAGATAAGAGGCCTGTAAAAGAGAGGGTTATTCAAAGAAGCAGCCAAAAAGCAGACGCCAACTCTGAGAAGCTGCAGAGCACCACAGCTCAGGTGGGATCAAAGCATATCCTAATGTCCTAACCAAAGTCAAGACCTAAATGCAAAAATTTTTGTGTTGTTCCGCAGTATCAGTTTAAAAGGTGCTAAATAAAAATGCTCATCAAATTTCCTAGGTCTTCAATTTCCTTCTCCTTCATAACTTCATGCCACTTTGTATTAGGCTAACCCCATAAAATCCCAATAAAATGCATTGAAGCTTATCGTCGTAATGTGACAAAATGTGAGAAAAAGTTCAAGGGTTATGAATACCTTCGCGACTCACTGTGAATACAATTGCCTCTAAAAAGATTCAGACAATACATTGGAGATACAGTATTTTATAGCTCATCACAATCACTTTAACCAATTCAAGAGAATTACACTGCTCTCTCTGGTGTCGGCAGTCAAATACAATTAGTCCGACTGATGGCAAATTAGAGTAGATGATCACGCTATCTGATTTAATGGGCCTGGAGTGGGGCTCATTTGCACTTACACAGTCATGATGTCATCAAAACAAATCCCAATAGCCCGAGTCAAACATTTTATTTTAATGTTCCCCAAGAGGAAATTCAGCAAGATTCGGTCCACCCACCCCTGACATCCCAGCTGGGAATGCCCAGAGATCTGCATGGAAGCACAGCAAAGTGTGAAGAAACTTGAAAGTGATTCTCAGAAGTCACTCTGAATATCCAAGTTTCACCAATTTTAAGCAGCCTGGGTAAAAAAAAAAAGCCATAAAGATCTTTCTCATATGGAAAGAAAATGTAGTTTTGCAAGCAGTGGCTGCTTTGACAAAGCTCCCACTGATAATGGAGGCTGAATAAGTACAATGTGCCTCGGCAACCAGAAGCTTCCCTGTAAAATAATTCAGAGGCTCCAGGAAAGATGAGGAGGGGGGTGAGGTGGGGGGGATTGAGTGGAATTTTGGTTGCTCATTCCTCGGCTTTGTGTCATCCTGCTGACATGTATTACATTTGCATGGCAGCTGGAGATCCTTGGATTAAGTGCTTACAAGAGTATTGCCATATCTCATTTAACAACATAATCATCTTATGAGGGAAGCGATGTTTCATGCCTGATGCTTTACCAAGCTTCATGTGCAGTTCCCCCCTTTCCTTGTCTATCTCTCTTTCTGCCTTCCATCTTTTTGCAATTCTCTTGGCTTGTCTTTATTTTCCTTTGGGGTACCCCCTCCCCCCTCAAGCTGTCCATCTTTTGATGAGGTGCCATGCAACTTGCAGTTCTGGGCAATCTTTCTTTACATGACACGGATGTGTATGTGGAGCATTGTAGATCGAGTTATTTATCAGAGGACTCTTTATGTTTTTTTTTTTCCAAGGCTTTTTCAGCAAGGACACTGGACCAACCAACAAAAGAATGAGCCACATCAAAACAAGAGCCTCAAGGATTAATGTGCAGAAAAGAATTGCGTTTGAGCCCACAGGGACAATGTCTTTGGGCCTGTCATCTTGTATTGACTCTGTTTTGCAGCCAAGAGGTGGACTCAATAGTCTTTGGTAGAGATGCGCAATTCAGTCTTTTCCTGGCTGATACCTGAATTAATCCACCCATCCATCCATTTTCTAACACGTCTATCCCTTGTGGGGTCGCGAGGGGTGCTGGTGCCCATCTCCAGCTGTCAATGGGCGAGAGACGGGGTACAGGACAGGACAAACAACCATTATCGCACACACTCACACCTAAGGAGAATTTCGAGAGACCAATTAACCTAACAGTCATGTTTTTTGACTCTGGGAGGAAGCTGGAGTACCCGGAGAGAACCCACGCATGCACAGGGAGAACATGCAAACTCCATGCAGAAAGATCCAGGGCAAGGGTAGGACTTGAACCCAGGACCTTCTTGCTGCATGGCAACAGTGCTACCCACTGTGCAGCCACAACATAGCTTCCAAAGTCAGGAATCGAACCCCTGACGGTGAAGTGAAGTAATATATGTAGATTTAAATGACATTCATTCTTATTAGTGAATGTATACATCTGAGTGGAAGTAAATCTGGTGAGCCAAACCATCAAATGACCACTATTCCTCATTTCTACCCAATTCTAATATTTTTTTATCAGTATGTCATGGTGTTAGTAGTTATTAAAAGTTCCTCTTGGTTTAATGCACTCTAATCTTATCCATTTTTCTGTAACATGTTCATTAAAAACTGTTTTTACACTGAAAACTGGAGCTGTGACAGTGAAAGAACAAATTGGGTTGTACATAATTTACAGTAGTCAAACTATTTAAAATATTTGCAAAGCCTAAATTGATGCAGCAGCAAGATGGGAAAAAACTGGTGCAAAAACAGGGATGAACATTACAGCTGATGCAAAACAGCAAATTTCTCTCAGCCATTTGCTCCCATTGTCCGTACCATGACCTTTATCACGTAGCGGTTTGACTCCCCTGCCTCAGACAGGAAGATAACTGAGTTTATGTCCTCTTAGTTCACCGACACATCCCCAATTATTTGGTCTCAGCCGTCCTATCTGCTTTGTCTTTTTTTTGCTTTTCCTCAAGTGCGTGATTAAATCCATGTCTGCTCCTGGAATATTCTTCCCCTTTTCTCCAACATGTTTATTTCATAAAGAAACACAATATCAGAATCACCATATGGAAGGTTGATATGAGATAGCAGCACAGTGCAGGAATCTGCTGATGCTGTCAAACCCTTTTTGCTTCCCTGTAGCTTCACCAGTGAGAAGATCCAATTTTGCCAAACCTCACGGTCATGACTGTCTTCGCAAAAAATGAAACTGGCTGGATGGAGAAAGGTGTATAACTCAAAATACAAATGGTTGTAAATTCATAACTGTAACTGTACTAAAAATCCAGGTAAAAGCTGTAAGCTGTAAGTGTAGCACAGGAGCTTGGTTTATCTGGGGATTTCGACTGACACTGTCACAAAAAAGTAACTTTCACTTTTAGCAAGCTTGTTAATTATTCATTTACTTTATCTACTTAAAAAAAAATTCAATTAGCATTGCAACAGTCAGAGATTTTGTGGGCCATTTCCCATTTTTTGATTTTGAAACGGCCGGACTTGCCTTTACCGATTTTACTGGATTCAGATTTCCATAGAACATTTTCACCTGTTTGCAGTGAGTAGACCTGTGTGTGGTGAAGAAGTCCTGGAAAGATTGGGTTATAGTATTAATTTAAAACCGACAAGGTAAAAAAAAAGAATGGACGTTTTAGGCTGTCTTTATATCAGACTAATTAACACATACAAACATTATGTATATATGTATTTTTTAGTTATGTATGAAAAAGATTATGAAGAAGTGAAACTTACTTAATCATACCCTTTCTCCTTTTTATAGTCATGAGAAGGAGGATTTAATATTTAGCAGCTAATATTAGTGATTAGCACTGTTAGCATACATAATTGTAACCAGTAATTTCTGTATGTATTCCATAAAGAGTTTTAAACCTTACCTTAAACCTTAGATTTCAAAAAGGCTACAAATATTTTCAAATCTTGCACGTTTCATGCATTTAGCCTTCCTGTAATCTGTTGAAGTCTCACTCCTGAATTATCCTGAATTAATGCCTAAAATAAATAGCCTCATGTTAAATAGCTTCTTACACCTCTTGTAACATTTAAACACCACTGATATTGAGAGTAGCAAACCAAATTCTCTCTCTGACAACTTTCTCACAAAGGGTACTGTATATGTTTTCTGCTTTAATTTTTCTCCACAACACATTCATTGATCAGAAATCGTTGACAGATTTTGATTATTGATAACAAAATTGATGCCATACCTCTACGGATGGCATGTGTGTGTGTTAAAATTTTCAAATGTACTGCGGACTACGCCCAGCTCACAGTATGCACACAGTACGCCAAAGGATGTGGGAGCCTTTAGGCCGGTGCCCGGTTTACACGCTAGCAACAATAAACCTAGTAAGTTAATTCAATATAAAAGTTGTGTTTATTTTGGGCTTATGTGAGAAACAGGGCAGTGTAGTCCAACTATTCTGTCCTCCCAATAGAGACGGATAGCTCTCTCTCTCAGGAGAGAGCTGTGTACGGGAAGGGGCGGAGTGATATTAAACATTCGGGATGAATATTTAGTGCGCCTTATGGTCAGAGAAATACGATACATTCATTCAAGTGTATACACTTTTCACAGACACCTTCAATAGTAGATTACTACCTGAGTAAAATCGACATAGGGCACATTATGACTATCTTTGCCATTGAAAATACCAGATTGTCTCTGTGAAGAAATAGAGACAACAGCCAATAATTTTTTGAGGAAAAAAATCCTATACTACACAACTATTTTAAAACATCCTTTTTATAGGTCACAGGAAGAAAAACAAACACATAAGGACACCGGAAAACAATAACCTGCAAGGACAAGGTGAAATTAGCCTTTAACTGAAATGTGTATAAAGGACGTTGGGCACGGAGCACATTTCATCCGCTCTATTAGACTACTTTATGTCCAAATTCAGTTGGGGACATTACAGGTCACAATGTCACTGTTTTTGTTCACTTATGTTGCAATTGCTCTTGACACGATTCAGCTAAGGTACTTCAGGGAGCCATCAAAGCAATCTCAGCCTCCCCATAAAGGTAGGGGATTTGGTTTCTCTCGGTGCACCTTCTTAAGTACCCTGAGCCTTGTGGGCACATTATTTTATCCTCACTTCAGTTTCTTTGGTGCATGATGGAGAGGGGACTTAACACCCACATGGCTCCTTAACAGGCTCATTTTGTCCTCACTTTGAAGGATTTCGTCTTGTTTTTCTTGACTGCTGATACACAGTTTATTGTATAAAATCATCTTCACCGTGCAAAGCTTTACACATCATGAAAATGTGAATCTATAAAAAATTTAATTGCTTAAACATCTATTCTAAGCAAAAGATGTCAACCATTTTGCAGCCAGTGGTCATAACATTGTTACAATTGCAGTATTCTAATGAATAGACTTGATTTATTTTGACTGCAGAGTTCCTTTTTTGATTTTGCTAACAATAATGCCCCACCACTTGCAAATCTAAAATTTAATTAGATGACAGTGTGTGAGTTAATGGTTGCCTATCTCAGATGTTTCTGGCCCTGCGACAGAGTGGTGACCTGTGCCGGATGGACTCTGCCTCTCTACTATTGGCCATCGTGATGGCCTCCAGCTCTCTGGAGTCCCTCAACAGGATAAAAGTTAACTGACCATGAGTTAACATAAAGGTGCAACACAGCTTCATTAAAGCTTTGGGGAGAGATATAGATAGACAAGGTGGGGGGGACTGGGGGTAAATAAAGAAAAATACTGCTCCCTAGATACTTTGCTTTATGCACCTTTTGATTAATTTGAAATCTTTGCTCTGGTTGGGTTACCAGCTGTATCCATTAGTGATTCTGATTAAACCGAAATTAAGTTCTGCTTCTAGGTTTTTTCTATAATTTGCTAAATTAGAACCTCTGTCTAAAACCATAGCTCATGGAGAAGTAACAGATGGTTAAAAGGATGTCATACAAAGTTATTTGACATATACGAAAAAAAAAATAATGAATGGATGCATGGCTGTCGTGTAACCATTTGGGGTCGTCGGTCTTGATAAAGCGCTATACATGTACAAACCATTTGCCATTCACCTGTGTTCACTCTTCACAATTTCCTGACTGAAAAGAAAAGATCCAGACATACGTAAAAGCAGTGGCGGCTGGTGAAAAAAAATCTTGGTGGGGCTGGCCAATAGATTTCCCTGCCTAACCCAGTACATGCATTTAAATTAAAAGTCGGAAAATTACTACGATTCCACAATAAGCATTTAATTAATAAAAAAAAAAACATTGTTCACAAAGGATTATTTTGGTGTTTTTGTCTTGTTAATCCTTTTCACAGACTCATGCAAGAGGGTTTGCATACATTGTACATGTACGTATATTATTACAAAACAAACGTTTACGTCTTGACTATAATATATGTATCCTAATTTTTTAATTATATAATGATTTAAGTAGTAGAACAATGACTAGTGCAAAATTAAGTTGTATTTACCGGAGATGAAGTGTAGACTGCAAATTCTATCTTAGTATGATGGCTCCCACAGTCCATTGGCATCCTGCCTTCTTTTCATTGAAATGATCCATTTCTTTCTTATTTCTTTGTCCTTCGGTAAACGAAACAAACGTACATCCGACGATTTGGAATGCTTCTGTGTGCAACCGGGAGCACAACAAGTCGTAGGCATTGTTTAGATTCCAAAAATAAACTAAAAGTACGCTCTAATTCACCCGTTTTGTCACGCTGGTAAGCGAAAACAGTGCTGTGTTTGCCGTCCAACGTTACCCGGATGTAGCGCGGATGTAGCTCGTGACGTCACGCGTGAAGTGCACCTATCACTGTGCAGCTAGGGCTACTACTCCAGGAGCCCCAAAGCCATTCATTTTGGCGATGCTGATTGGCCAAATATTTATAAATCTTCCCTAGCAACAGTATACGATTGGTTATTTCGCTACACTTGTAGGGCTACTTCAGTCACAGCCCCAAAAGTGTAGAAGAAGAGAAATGATACGTTCTGTTGGTGGAAATGCACTGTTAAATGATAGAGTAAATCAGTAGAAGTGTTTTAATAATTCTTATTACATGTAGCCACGTACTATTAGGTAAAAACTGACATTAATAATACTTTTAAAATCTATATATATTTTGACTTCTCCCCTCCACATCTAGGGAGGGCAGCGCCCGAGCGCCCCCTATGGGCCAGCCGCCACTGCGTAAAAGATGTACTAAAATTATACGTTTTTGGCACAAATTTATTTTGTCTAATCATCATTATGAAGATTATTTAATCTTGTAATTTGAGGAGGCTGTCAGGCTAAGGGTAGCTATCCTGTAGGTATTAGCCGACAGAGGAAGAGAGTATACCAAATTACTATTGTCTAATATAACAAACACTTTCAGACATACAGATGAGGCTTCAAGGTAACAAACACAACACTGTTTTTCTATTTCTTTCCAGGGTTTTGGTCCCTATATGAAAGGGAAAAAAACAAAATGAAGTTTATCCTCACAAGATCAAACATGAACCACCTGCAGGGAACTTGATCTATAAATTATAGGCTTGAAACTGTTATTTTGCATACTGAAAATAGGATGCCATAAATATAACATGTGTTAGATTTTATGGGGCGTTTATAAGTTCAGGACGTTTCAGAAAATTGTTCAATAATGCTGTTTTATCAGATCAAAACAAACATGAAACTGTTCTTGGCATCACCGTATTGGCAGAAATATGTGAGCTCGCTTGTGGATTCCCACTGTAAATTACTAAGTGAATTCACCTGCATGGTTTTGTCCCTGTAAGTAAAGTGATTATCACATTTAGATTTCAATTAGATAAGGCAGAATAAGCTTCTTTTTTTTTATTCATCCTTACGCTCACCATTTACCTCATCCATATCTGAACTCTTTCAGAAAGCCTAAATGCAGACGTCCTAATTGTCTTTCTTCTGATATCTGTGTGCTGAAAGCCAAGGGGATGGAATGTAGCTTGAGGGCACACATTTCCTTGCACAAGCAGTTTTTAATTCCTCTCTAGCCAAAAAAAAAAAAAAAACTAAAATACGTCTGCAACCTACCCCTTGTTACTTCATCTACTTTGATCCAAGATCTGAACATAATTAATAAGTGATGCAAAAGTGAAAAGCGGCGGAACTTTTAGATGTGACCCGGTTTATTTCCATGTCTTATCAGGAGAAGATAAGTCTGGTTACAACCAACTCAATGAAAAAAAATATGGTCAACGATAATGAAAGAATTACTGATACCGAAACAGTTTTAATCAAAACCACCAAATTTCATTACCCATGAATACATACAGTATTCATTGCAAGAGCAGCAACAGTTGTTTTAGACATATGGCAGCCGAATGAGACAAGCATTTTAGCGTGACAGCGTTATTTGCCTCACTGGACACGGCAGTTTAGCAAGACTAGCAAAGCCATATTAGCAGGAAGGAGTTTTGTGTTGCAAAGGAAATGTGTGTGCCTTGAAGAGGCATTAGCTGGGATGTGCAAAACAGATACACATTGCAGACATAGCACACATTTACAAATAATTTACAGCAAATATTTCTTTGAAACAGTGTAAAATTTACTTGTTAATTTTTTTTTCAATCATCTGCAGAGCCCCGAATAGAGTGCCGCTGTTACAGCTGCATGTCGCTTTGGATGAGTCTTTATGAGCTCGCCACATCTTGGGATTTTTTGCAAAACTGCTAGAGCTACTTCATGTTGGGTGGTTTTCACTTGTGAACCGAATTTACTCACAGATTTTCAATTTAACTGAGGTGTGGACTTTGACTAGGTCATACCAACACATTTAAGTGTTTCCCCTTAAACCCGTCAACTGTTGCTTGAGCAGTATTCTTCAGGTCATTGTCCTGCTGGAAGGGGAACCTCTGTCCCAATCTCAAATCGCAGGCAGGCTGACAGAGGTTTTGCTCCAGAATACCTTTGTGTTTAGTACCATCCATCTTTCCTCAGACTCTCCAGAGTCTTGGGCTGATGGGATGTGTTTTTCACCAGACATAGGATGTTCCTTGGTGAACTGTAACTGTGTTGCTTTCATACATTTAGATACCAAATCCAACAAACACTGAAGAAAGAAAGACATTGAACTCAGTTGAGCAAACGGCTATACAGAAGCACCAGTGTCCAAAATCAAGACAACTTCAGAACTAGACTGAATAACTCAGCCTTGGCTAAGTCCGAGGCCAGCTGTCAGGCTGCCGGTGCTGCAGGGCTTCGCTGTGTTCACAACTGACATTTTCCTTAACAACTACAAACTACTTTTGGACAGGATGTTGGAACATTTTTTGCTTCATTTAAAACTTTAATGCCCTCTTTTAAAGCCAAACGGAGAGTTCAGAACAGGCAGACCTAATTCAACAACCTCACACGCTCCAAGTGGCAGTCGACAGCGGTCCCTCTGTGCAAATTTTCAAACCAAAAACACTGAGAAATAAGTGGCGAGAGCTGAGCATCAATCACATTGATTTTCCAGAGCTCATCATTCTATATAAAATCCTTAGTATAACAATGCTGTCAGTGGGTTTGGTGCGAGGAGCTTGTGTCAGTTCATTTAGACGCTCCCTCTGAGCCCTGCCAGCTATCGTTGCTCATAACCGCCACGTCAGTCAAAACAAAACACACAGACACACACAAAAAATAAAACACAAGGACAGCAACACAGCACCCTGCCCTTCCAAGGTGCTAATATAATAAAAAAAAGACGCCATGGCAGTGTGAGAGGGGCATTAAAAGCTGTTTCTATGAATACCAGACGTATGACTTGCGCTCCATTGGAAGCAAACTACTTTTGACATTCGTGGCTGTCAGTTCTCTTTCACGGTTTACCTATAGACACCAGCACAACCTTGCTGTCAGGAACTGCTCGCCCCTGGTACCTTCAGCTGTCAGGTGTTGTTTTAAAATGAGCATGTGGGATTTGTGTTTTGATAGGGGACTCTCGAACATCAGCTCGCGTCAATCGACACAGAAAAACTAGAACCCTCTCGGAATAACAATTGCAGGAAATGGGCCTGTTGAAACTGAAAGCAGTGCGCTCAAATCTAAATGTCCTTGGAAAGGCCGTGCATGTTGTCATGGTCTGTGTTCGTAACGTGCTCGGTTGGGTTTTGTGTCATCTTGTTCAGTTGCAGGAAGTTGTTGTTTTGTGTTTTCCGGTTGTAAAAATCAGTAGAAATGTCTCTTGCCTTTTTTCTTGCAGTTCTGGAAGTTTTTGAACGGTGGTCTCCAGCCTCGCATTTCCCCCACCTTTACCCTTTACCCATTTTTTGTTTAAGGTTTAGAAACCAGTACAGTGCCATTTATTGCAACTGATGCCTTGGTTTTCTACAACTGATTCTGTTTCTGTCAACCTTCAACAGAAGGTTATGAGTAGTTCAGCTTTTATGCCATTTCGCTTGCAGTTTTATTTTGTTTCAGCTATTTCTTTCAGCTACCTTCGGCTATTTTGCTCATTCAGCTTACTACATTCACACTGCATTTTTACAGAAAATGCAATTTCTTTTCTATTTTGCAAAGGTATTTAACTTTTCCACCTTGTATCACGCTAAAACCACAAAGTTCAATGTATTTTCTACGGTTTTCTATGGTCTATGGTAATAGACCAACCTCGAGTAGTGCATATTTGTTAAATAGAAGATGGTATTCTGATTATTTCTTATTGTTTTACAAGAAAATAAACAAAAAAGTGTGGTGTGCATTTGTGTTTAGCCTCCTTCATTTGTGTCCCCCTATTCAAAATGTAACCACTTGCCTTCAGGGGATCTTTTTTAATAAAAATGTTTTGATGAAAATTCATTTAAAAATATGCGCAAATATGTGATTTTATTCGAGGGATATTCTTTTGAGCCAAAAGTTCCAATGACAAGTCCCAAGATATGTATATACATGGATCTTTTTTCTTTTTTAAAGTAAGTATTTAAGCCAAAACTGATTCATCAGTTGTCCGTTGTCGCTACAGATTCTCAGTTTTATTTGCAATGCCTTGCAAAATGGTATTTTTCTATCTGCCAGTATTATAAAAGATCAGCTGAAGCACAATCAAATGCACAAAAATCACATCAGACATTTTGATTTAAAAGCAAAATGGCCTCATGATGTATACATCCCATTTAGATGAAGTGCTGCTTTTGTATAAGTTCTGACAACCGTCATGCTTTACTGAAACATCTGAGCAAGTCCTGCTATTTCAAGTGAAAAGTTACTCAGTAAGATAAGTCTGATGATCTTGTTCTTAGTTTAATGGGTTGGTACCATTGGTAAATGTCCTTTTGGTGCTGGGGTAAGCCCAGTGCAGTTTTGATGACTTTGTTATCCATAAATGGCCAAAAATATGGTTGACACTGTCAACTGTGAGAGGTACAACAAACTCTAGGAAAGGATGCAAGAATGATCAAAGATGTATGAAAGTCCGGGTGTATTTTACACATCAAATGCTGAATGTGTCATGATTTTATCAAGTTGACAGACAGTAAGAAGCTCTGTAGTATCTTGATATTGTTGTAGTGTAGCCACGAGAAGTTTCAAATTTATCTATTTTTGTTTGTTTTTTACAATTGTCGTCGAAGTGAATGGGGAAATATGTTAGATGGAAAAAGTGAAAATACAAGACAGTTGGCGTTGTACGAAAATAGGAGACGATGGATGGTAAAGAGATGTCCTTATTAGGATTTCCTGTCACAGATAGCAATCCTAAATGGTTGAAGTAAATTTCTACATGTGCTTTTCCTTTTCAATAACTGCATAGTTAAGAAGTTTTCAAATACTGTGTTTAAAAAAACCCTCCCTACTATTTCTTTCCAGTTAACATCCTGGTCACGGATGTTGGAGCAGATGTAAAGAATGGCAGTAGCCTGTGCGAATAACAGTAAACAACCAGAATCGATACAAAGAAGAGAGTTTAAAGATCATTTAGAGGCTTTAGTAAATGCTGGGCGAGTGAAAAAATTTGATGTGGATTCTGCAGCCTTTCCATCTGGACCGACTTTTTTCCTTAGAAATAAACCTCAGATGGGCCAGAATACCAGAAAGATAATACAGAGGAAACATTTCAGCTGCAAGGAGTTCCACCAAAATGCTTTTAGAAATTGTTGGGTTAAATGAGGACTTGCAACTACAGGGCAAAACAACTAAAAAAAATCAGTTATTTTCTTTTCTAAAGGGTGAACTGAATATAATGTCAGTTGGACTGATTTTAAAGTCTCGTCAGCATGTTTAAGAAGGGGCGATTGCTGATTTTTAGCCCCAGTCTGCTATGTTAAAATCAATCCAACATTTCTGCCTAAAAATCTAAGATGTCTTCATGCAGAGCATGAAATTACAGTTTATATCCTTCATACTCCTTTGAAAAAAAATGCTAAAAAGTTCCAGACTTCCAGTTTCTCCTAAGTATGATAATTTTCTCTGTCTGGCGCATATCTCCCCGTGTACCACAACCCAATTAGGCTTGTGCAGAGCAGTGCAAGCCCTGAGCAGCGCGATGGCTCCGAATGCCCAAGGTGTGTTATTATCTTGTATTAGTGCACCACCTGCTTTGCTGTAATGATTAGATAATTGGCTCAGTGCATGTCTTGAAATAATAAAGAAACGAAACATTTTACTCTGATTAAGGAAAGAAAGTATAATAAAAGAGACAGAGAGAGAGAGAGAGACAGAGAGAGAGAGAGCAGCCACCGTGATCACACTTTCTGGGTTACAAACAGTGAAAACTAAAGTCCCAAAGATATCAATGTTGTAGATAAATAAACTGATCTCTTTAAAATGTCCTAGAAAGGATGTAAGAAGGCTTCCTACAAAGAACAGTGATGGACAAGTTTTTTAAATATTTGTTCCCGTTCTGCTTTGAGTTGGAGGAGTCAGATTTTACATTCTAAACATTAGCTGTGCAGTTCAAGTATGTTTCAATGTGCATTAAAATGTAAAGTTAAACATCAAGGTAAAGTAGCGATGTAACGCAGTTATCATGTCTAAAAATTAGGGCTGTCAATCGATTAAAAAAATTAATCCAATTAATTACATACTCTGTAATTAATTAATCTAAATTAATCGCATATAATTTTAGCTGTGAAAGTATTTTAAATATTTAAATTCAAATGATTCAATGAATAATCAGCATTAGATACATTAAAGTTCAAAAATTCTTATTCACATTTCATGCCTTCAGACGTTTTAACATGTGTCGTTGTGGCATATGTGGCACACAGTAACGTAGGGGACACAATGAAAATAAATGAACACTCCCCTCAATATCAACACTTTACAACAGTAAAGTGACGTCCGCGCTACTTCCGGGTTACGCCGGTAGGCAAAAACAGGACTGTTCTCGCCAAACACCGTGACAAAACGGGTGAATTAGAGCGTGCTTTTAGTTTATGCCACACAGAGGCATTCCAAATCGTTGGATGTACGTTTCTTTCGTTTACCGAAGGACGAAGAAAGAAATGGATATTTTCAGTGAAAAAGGACCCAGGCAAAAAAATCCCAATGGACTGGGAGCCATCATACCCCAAAAGAATTTGCAGTCTACACTTCATCCCCGGTAAATACAACTTAATTTTGCACTGGTCATTGTTCTGCTTAAATAATTAAAGCCGCAAGCGGCGTCAATCGGCCCTGCAGCCAAGCGCCTTCGCGCACCGCCGGCCGTCAGCCACCGCAGAAGCTGTCACACATTTTCTCCGTCCGTCCACCGGCCAATACACACAAACGCGTTGAGCAGCGCAACCATCAACTTACTCTTAAAAAGATCTTGTGATACGTTACCTAAAGAAGAACAATACGTCGAGAACTTGTTGTTTGCTCTGTTGGCGTCTGCCGCTGTGCTCGCCTTCTGCCTTCCAGTCCGGCGCGCAGGCGCGAAAAAACCCGGATGAAAACAATAGCAGTGAACTACCCTATACAATTAATTTGCGTTAATTTTTTTAATCCGTTAATTTTATTTAAATTAATTAATCGAAATTAACGCGTTATTTTGACAGCCCTACTAAAAATCAAAGAGTACTAAACAAGAATAAAGTAAAAACTGAATGAGAAAGTTTTTGATACTGTGACTCATTGTTGATCCTTTGAGATACATAGTAAATATCATTATGGACAAAGATGGAGACCCTATAAAAGTATTTGAGTTTTTCCAACGCATTTAAATATATTCATATTTAATAGCAATATACAGTTATATATATATATATATATATATATATATATATATATATATATATATATATATATATATATATATATATACTGTAAAATTTAAGTGATATTTCCAAATAATTAAAAACTGTAAAACCTCTCTGTAACATGTTATAAACAATGCATGTTCTGCGAATAACTAAGGACATCTCCTCATTTAGTCCCACTTAAAATGGCTATAATCATACACATGTACAGTACATGTAATGTACGGGAACAGGACTCAGATTTCAACCGACACAGGTCAGTGGCGTTTTCAATGTTTTTATTTACAAGCAGGAAGTGGTCTCTCCCTCTCCACAGGCAGTAGCTCACGCTTAGTGTGGTTAACCCCTGAAGTCGGGGTAGCTGAGTCTGGAGAGCCAGCAGGAAACCAAGCGAACTGATCTGGGAGTGGAGGTCCGTTTGCGGGCGAACTGGCAGGGGATCCGATAGGGGCTTTTCCAGGGGCGTAATCCAGGGGAGTCCGAGTCCAAAACACAGAAGGGCAATTATCCGGCAGCGGCACAGAAAGGGAGGTCCGACAGGGAAAGTCCAGGTCCAGTCCAGGTTCGTTCACAGGTAGGCTCAGAAGAATCACAGGGGTCAGGAAACAGGCAGGCAGGGAAGAGAACGCTGGAAAGCTCATTTGATTAGCTTGAGACAATCTGGCACTGGCATCTGATCTGCACAGGGATTATAAGGTGAAAACAGATGGAACCAATGAGGACTAATTGCAGACACGGTGGAGATGAGCAGGTGTACTGATAGGAGGACAAATCAGTGCCAGTGCCGAGATCATCACAGTACATCATATTTTAAACACTATTCAGGTTTGCCCTGTTTGGAGCTTAGACATTTACTTGTGCTCTCCTGGCTGTTAAAGTGAGAGAGAACACCACTGTGATCTTAAAATCTCTCAGTACTTCTGAAATAATATTTTTGCAGAATATTAGTTGGGTAAGGTATTTTAAAAGGTTTGAAAAGGGGGTCTAAAAAGAACCAGGAATTCCACTGTATGGGAGATACAAATGGAGGACCTTGAGAATAACACCAGGTCTGCCAGTCCGAGAAAGTTCACCCTGGAAACAAAGTGCAAAAAGAAGTCTACTATAACTTTTAAATGTCAGGGACCTCCAAAAGAAATAAAAAAATGAAGAACATAAAAACCAAGTAAAACCACAAATGCATATAATATAAAACAAAACTGGAAGAAAATTCAAATACAGCACATAAGTTTGTTTTAATAATAAACCAAAACTATGACACATGACAAAACAGCCAAAAAATAAGCAGAAAAAACTTTTGCAAAGTAACTTAAATGAAAAACCAGGTTATGGGTCATCTTAAGTTTTAGTCAATCAAATTAGGCCACAGTGTTAGTGATAAAACTCCTGGTTCTTTCTAGAAAACCAGTTTTAATACTCTTCACCCTAAATAGAGAACGCTCTTTTGGCTACAAAACGGCCTTTAACATGAAAAATGTTATGTTAAATGGTTTGCTATTGAGTATATTTCATTGAATGTTTATTTTGACGTGTGGAACGAGTGCTAAAAAAGAAGATTTATAGTACAAAAAAACTTTTACTGAGCATCTACAGGTTCTCTTAAGAGCGTGCCCTATATGAGATTTATTAATGAGTAGTTGCATACTACGCAGTCCTTTGTGTTATAGATCAACACACCGTGTGCTGTTTTATATTAGAGGTCTTGTTCACTCATTTACATTACCAGGTAGCAAGGATTTTATTTTTCAATGGTTATTCATTTAGACTTGAATAACCATCCTTACTGTTGTTTTGAGTGTGTTAAATATTTAAGAACCTTCATTTTGAGACAGAGGGCTAAATTACTTCAATCTGGGTTTTTAAAGCACAAATAAAAGGATTTCACTTGGTAAATTTTGCTGTCTTTGCTGTTCTGCTGTAGTCTAACTACTCTGAGTAACGTTTTTCAGGATTAACACAATCAAATACACAAATATTATTATAAAATTGACTTCTACTTCTGCATTTCTTAATGTTTCAGCTCTTGCTTGCAGCAGAGTGAGTTGATCTGGAAGAATTGTATAAGCAACCCCATGGAAACTCTGGTGGGGGTGTCTGCTCTACAATAAGTAGTTGGATGGGGAGAGGTGGGGGGGTGGGGGTGGGGGATGCTAATCACTGGAGCAAACACTAAGGGTGAGACAGCTAGTTGTGGATGTTTCTGGGGGAGTCCCCAGGCAGCAGAGATAACATGAGCGCTCCACCAGGGCCTTATCAACGAGTGATGACCTTGGCTGTCTCCTTTCGCACGTGCACTCACACAAGACATGCATAGCGCTGCACCGGCTCCACAAGCAGAGAGAGTTATATGATATGAAGGGAACCAAAGACATAAATTGGAGTAAGTTTAGTAAATGGGATTGGTTTCATTTTTTAGCAGCAGAGGGAGAGTGGTGGGTAAATTGTCCATTAGCTCCTTCTGAATATGGGCTCATGGTCTTTGGAAATATTGCCCAGTGAAACTAAGAATGTATCCAGTGATATAGAGGGGGAAAGCATTTTTAATAAAAGCATTTAAGAATTTTTTTCCTCAAGCCAATCAAAACCAGAAGCTTCGATGACTTTTATATGATAAACAAACACAAAGTAGTGAATAGTTATAAAGTGAGAAGAATATGATAAATTGAAAACGTCAACTAATAAAAATCAAAAAATTGTGGCATACATATGTATTTAGCCTTCTTTACTCAGATACCCCTAAATAAAATTCAGTGCAACCAACTGCCTTCAGAAGTCGACTACTAAATAGGCCCAAATGTAATTTAATTTAAGGATAGATACTGCTGATCAGTCAAAGTATCAAAGGTTTATTACTGAACAAACAATATCATAATAACCAAGGGACAAAGCCAACATAAATTTGTGGAAACATTTAGAGCAGGTTTATAGGTTGTAGCAGCTCCCCAGTACTTGAATTATTCAGCCAGTCTCGACGGGTGAATTTAGCGTTTTATTTTCTTTGATGAAGATCCATCACAGTCACCAAAGTCATCTCAGTCACCAAAGTCACCGTGAAAACTAAAACATATACAAATATTAGAATACAAAACAAACTTACAAAATACAAACAACAAAACAAAAACGTACCTCGCTGCTTTCACTGGGGAATACTATGTTGATTTCTTGGTTACAAACATTTTGACAGTTCAAGCCACTCATTGGCACAATAATTGTACCAGCTTTTATAGAGCCCGCCCTCATTATCTACGGCAGCCCATGAGGTACATACAAAAAAAACTCAAAACATTACAAAGTGCAAATAACATTAAACAAAACAAAATATAACCCACCAAAATGCTAATCAAAACAGACAAACATCCATAAACAATATGCAACATTCTTAATTTATAAAATTCACTTTGAATGATTTACTTTAAATGGTCTACAAAAATATTATTTAGGCAATTTTAAATAGCTCACCATCCATTACATAGGTTATAAAACAATATGCATCATTGATGTCCAAAAACCCTTTCCATATAATCGGACTGTGATTTAAGGCATGTTGCTCACTGTGCGCAAAGCTGGTAGAAACATACCCCTAAAAAGCTTTCATTTGTCAGTTGAGCGAAATGTGAAACAAATGCACGCCACACTTTTCAGATTTGTACCTGTAAAGAAATGGAAAAATATATATCATGGCTCCCCAAATTCTCAGTTATCTAGGTCATGGCAACAGCAAACAGGGTTGAATCGGAGGAAACTGGACTTTCACTGAAAGTGAAGTTTTTTTTCAAGTTTTTGTTTTTTCATTTTCCATCCACCACACAATTAAGGACTATTTTCTGTTGTCTGTCACATAATATTCCAAGAAACTGCACTGATGTTTGCGGTTGTAACATGACAAGTTGTGGACAAGCCCCCAACAAGTACAAATAAGTTTGTAAGAACTTATCTTTGAAGTAATGAATGACTGGATACAAAAATTCATTGTAGAAAAAATAAATAAATAAGAAAATCAACAGTTTGTCAAGTCAATACAGCCCACAGTGCAATTTTGTTTCATCTGCATATAGATGACAGTATACAATAATAACTTCCAGTGGAGGCAGTTTACACCATCAGTCTTGTTTCCCTCCATTTTCTCTGTGATTAACAGTACAGCGCTCTAACTGCATGAGCAAACTAGACAAATGAGAGAAGCGGTCTGGAAAAAACAAAACAAAAAAACATTTTGCTGTCTGTTGATTTTCCTATGCCAACTGCCAATAATGTGTGGCATCCATTGAGAGCGCAGTGTTTGCTTTGATGAGTTAAAATCTTACCGGTTGGAACATTAAAGCAGGAACATAAAAATAAATTGATATGGCTGAGTTGTTTTTGTCATTTAGCTATGAAACACTCTGCATAGTTGTATTTCATTTCACCGATGGTCCATACGGAGATTAAACCTGTGTGCAAATATTTAATGTGATAAATTAGGTTAAATATTTTCTCTCTATCTGCTGTGTCACTGTTACATTTCTCATCAATAGCGTCTCTCTGGTATCTGTCATACAAGCCTGGCTCTCCTGTAAACCGACATCAGCTGTAAATGTTTGCATCAGGAGAAGGAGTGTCAATGTGCAATGAACATTGTGACAGTCTTACATGTTCCGCACAGCTGCAGTAATAAATGTATAACACTTCTAACATGTTAGAAGCTCAGGGTTAATCCGGGTTTTGTAGTATACAGGACTGTCTCAGAAAATTAGAATATTGTGATAAAGTTCTTTATTTTCTGTAATGCAATTAAAAAACATGAAATGTCATACATTCTGGATTCATTACAAATCAACTGAAATATCGCAAGCCTTTTATTGTTTTAATATCGCTGATTATGGCGTACAGCTGAAGAAAAATAAAAAATCCTATCTCAAAATATTAGAATATTTCCTCAGACCAAGTAAAAAAATAATAATTATAACAGCAAAACAAAATCAAACATTTGAAAATGTCCATTAATGCACTCAGTACTTGGTTGGGAATCCTTTTGCACAGATTACTGCATCAATGCGGCGTGGCATGGAGGCAATCAGCCTATGGCATTGCTGAGGTGTTATGGATGCCCAGGATGCTTCAATAGCAGCCTTTAGCTCATTTGCATTGTTGGGTCTGGTGTCTTTCAGCTTCTTCTTCCCAATACCCCACAAATTCTCGATGGGGTTCAGGTCAGGGGAATTGGCAGGCCAATCAAGGACAGTAATGCCATGGTCAGTACACCAGTTACTGGTGGTTTTGGCACCGTGGGCAGGTGCCAGATCTTGGTTGTGCAGCGTTTCCTGCCACATTTCCCCCTTCCAACACACTTTTTGTGAATGTGCTTTGAAACTGCACTCTGTGAACAGCCTGCTCTTTGAGAAATTTTTTTGTGTCTTACCCTCCTGATGGAGGGTGTCAATGATGGTCTTCTGGACAGCAGTCAGATCAGCAGTCTTCCCCATACTTGTGATTTAGTTTACTGAACCAAGCTGAGTGTTTTTCAAGGCTCAGGAAACCCTTGCAGGTGTTTCGAGTCAATACACGATTCAAGTGATTAGTTGAATAGCCTACTAGTATACTTTTTCACGATATTCTAATTTTCTGAGACAGTCCTGTACTTCTTTGTAGCCAGTATCCTACCTAATAGATACAGGTTAAGATGATCTCAGTTTGAAGAGAATAAAGAAACTTTCATTGGGGAGTCAAGCTAATTAGCCTGAATGGGAAGGCTTTTAGCTTGAGAAGGAAGACAGGAAGTGAGACACGCTTTTGGGGAAAAAAGTAAATTCTTCTACTCACAGAGGAAATAGTATACAACTTCGGCTGAGGTTAGTCTACAGATAGTTTCGGGAGGCACCACACACTGGATCTCTAAAATGGACGACCAACAACGGATTAGCAAAGCTTGTGTTCATGCTGTTGGGATGTCCAGAACATATTCTGCATGAATACTCAATATCGTGAGTCCAGTGGTCATTAGAGGGAACCTCTAGCCAGAGCCTGTGTGTTTTGAAGAAATCGCATCAGAGCGTGAAAAGTCAGACGCATCCGGTGTGTTTTGGCCTTATCTCCAAAATATCAACACAATGAAATTCTAAAAGTGAAGGGAATGTAAATTTTCTGCCTGGCAACAAAATGTTTCTGCATGAGTTAAAATGAAGAAATGTTAGAAAGACCTTAGAACCTCTGGCAGACCCAATAGGATACATTTAAAGCCACAGTGAATGCAGTTTGCAAAGAAAGACAAACAATGGTAGTCTTAGAAAGAAATTGACTCAACTGTCTCAATAAACATCACGTGTAAAAACATAAACTCCTTAAAAATGTATGTTACTGTATTGGAAATTTTCCTGAAATTTGTCTCCATGATTAGGTGGTTGCGGGCTCAGACAGGCACCGTCCTGAATTTGGCTTTTCGATAGAGTTCTTCCTGTTTTCCTCCCCACTGCATCAAAGTGAAAATCCACCCAATCGAATGCCTTCCCAAGATCGACAACTTTTAACAGTCTCCCATCAGATCGCACTAAACTGGGCAGTACGAAATAGAATTCTAACTTGTCTTTATGTGCCTTTGTATGTGGCGTTTTATAATGATCTGGTTTCAACCATGCACACATTTTGATTGACTTTTGTATTAATATGTTTTATTCCCATAGTCTATTGTAGCAGAGCGGGGATCTTGCACCCATAATGAGTCTCTCACGCAGAAAAAATATAAACAGTCAAGGCAAAGCCTGGGCCAGATCAGTGATTAATAATGCATCCTTTAACAGCAGGGGTAACTTGCAGCAATCAAATACAGTGTGTGTGGGGATTGGGGGGGGGGGTGTTCTGGGAAAGAAGCTGATCATGGTTTTTACTCACGATGTTGTTGCAACTCTGCTGTGGCAGTTTTTTCTCTTTTTTTTTTTCTAACCCAGTTTCTAACAGAGTGTGTTCCACCTTAGAGCGAGCTGAGAGGCACTATTCAAATGGGGATAAAGTAGGCTGACAGTTGCCTTCCCCCCGCAGATATGTCCTGCTTCAAAACCTAAACATCTCTCCCTCCCCGCACCCAAAGAATAAATAAAGAAACGGAATCGACAACATGTATAAAAAGAAGAAATACTAGTGTGGCTTCATCCTCCGGAGGATAACAAGAATAATGCCTTCATTTGCTGCAAGGGCTTCCACTCCGCACTGAGCATAGATGCGGCTTTTATGGCTGTAGTATTTCTGATTGGCATCCTAGGACATCCATTTGAATTATTTAACAGGGCTCCCATTCCCTTAGTGGAGCAAGAAAAAGAAATATGTTTGTGTTTGCGTGTTTGTGTTATTGGCTCCTTCTATGGTTCCCTTGCTCTTTATTGTCTTTTCTACTGCTTTCTCTGAGGCTTAACTATACTTGAGCAAGGTTGTTAGCTAAAAGGTAAAACACGGCCCTCATAGTTACAGATTAAAAGTAAAATGAATCAAACGTCCCACATTTTCGATGTTGTATCCAACACGTGCAGGCAGGGGTGAATCGGTCTTATCCGAAATCCCAGCAGAACACAGAGAGGATATTGAAAGAATCTGGCCCTCAGGCTTTCACCGGCCTGATCCGTATGCCGCTGTGGAAAAAAAGGAAAGAAAGGGAACAAGAGTGATGAGTTGGTTTCTCTGGTGTATCACTCTCTCCTCAGAGCCTCGTGTGGCAATTCGCTCTTGATTTTTGCAGCTCCCCACCTTCTTTGGCATTCAGCAGACCTCTTTCATGATTCAATTCTTTGTCTCTCTTTGACAATCTTCACAGAGTCTGAAAATGTATCAGGTCATTTGGACCTTTCATGGGTTGTTTTAAGGGCACTTAGGGTCTGTTTGAATGCAACCAAGAAGAGCTGGGGAGAACTCATTTGACCATGCTGCTGATGCCTTCAAACCAATATCCTCATCTCAGCGTTCTGTCTTTATCAGAGCCGATCGCCTCGAGCTTGTCTGACCTTGGAAGGCAGATAAAACAGCAGACAGATAAGGAAGAAGGGGTCAGCGAAGGACCAAATAGAGGAAAAAAAGTGAAGAGGAGTAGCTTGCAATGAAATGCATTTCATTTTCTTCCTAAACTCTGGTCTGTTTAAAAAACCCAATTTGCATTGCTAGGGATATCCTCAGGGAAGCTTTATGATAGATGAATAGGGGTGCTCTACCACTGGTAGGAGAGGAAGTTTAGGATGACCCGCTTTTGCAAATTTGGCCCCAGGGAGAAGGAAGAGGAAGTTGGGGAAACGAAAGCTTTTGCAGAAGTGATACAACTGTTCAGTATCTGTAGTGACTTCAGAGTATTACATTTATTAATGTCTCATATTGGTTCTTGTTATTCAAGGCTATTGCATATCTTCACTTTATTATTATCATGCACATTTACCAACCTAAAACCACTCAGAACTCGTCGTTTTTAATACTTTTCAAGAGTGATATATTTTGTAATGTTCCATATTAGGTTTTGCATAACTTCAGGCCTTATTTAGGACAAAAGTAAAATTTAAGGGTTTGGGTAAGTCATAGCTCATGATTACCAGCAAGTTAGATCAAATAATAAATCATAAATACACTTTATGTGTCTACCTACCCATGCTCTGAAGATTTTTCTTAAAGGTGCCATGACATCACTGTATAAACCACTTAATTTAGTTGATATTGCTGCATATGTAAATTCTCAAAGAATGTCATAAAAAAATAACGTCATGTTGGTATTTTGTCAGGCCAAATCTCCCTCCTCAGTAAAAGGGCTGGTGTCAGTAATGATATGCAGCTCCACCAAGTTGACTGCACTCTGATTGGCTACAACCACATTTGGAAAACTGGTCAAACGTTTGATTTAAAAGCAAAATGGCCTTTGTACCAAAGGCTTTAAACTGTCCACCAATATTTAAACTGGCGGTGTGACTCAACACAGAGGGGCTGAAATACAACGCCACATAGACCGCGACGCAGGAATATGCAGCTGGGATCCAGCTGTTCACCGCGGTGAACTTGCTGACAGCATACCGCAACACAGTAACACAGTAACACAGTTACAGTTCACCGCGGTCACGGTGACAGTCGCGGTGGTCGTCAGTCAGCCGGATTTTCCAGTTACAAACACACCTTCCTTACATTTAACAGCATTTAGAAATGACATAAACTTCTGGATAATGACAGCGTTGTGGTCTCCACCTTCTGTGTTGGTGCAGAAGATTTTTTAATCCGTTTCTTGGAAATCTCAGACTTGAATTCCTCCACAGGAAAAAAGTCTTCAGCAAAGTCCCATGTAAACTCTTCTTTGATTCTCTCATCTTTCAAGAATAAGTGGAAACTTCATGCATTTTTGACACGTGAGCTCCCCTTGTTAGTAACCGCTGTGAAGTTAGTTTGATGTTGAATATGGGATCATTTGTGCTCTATGGCTTCAGTGGCGTCTGCCTCCTGTTCGAGCCGATACAGGGAGGCTGATCTGGGGCTCCCGTCTGCTCACTGCTCCGCCTTCTTCCTCTCAGGTCAGCCAATGGATCAGCTGGGGGGAGGGGGAAGGCTGTTTGCTTGATGGTGTGCCCTAATTGGAGAATATGAATTACGTAGAAAGACAACCCGTTTTCTGATTTGATTGTTTATGAGCCAATTAACATTGCTGACCACCCTCGAGCAGGTCCTTTGGTATTCAATTTAGACGTTAACACAGCACATCGGTGCACAACAAACCATATTATACCCCAAAAACCTCAGAAAAATTAACTTTGCTGTCATGGCTCCTTTACAATTGGCTAAAAAAAGAGCAATTAATAATCAAAAAAACCTTAGTTTTGCCAGGGTCTTTTGCATCTGATGGTGCATGAAGACATGCCACTTATAACGCTCCAGCATCACATTTCTACACATCTGATAATGTAGCCTGTGTTTAGCCAGTTCATCCTTAACAACTAGGTCTTAGCTCAATTTAGCAGCTTTTAAATGAATGAATTAATGTTCATAGTTCGGCAGGTAAATATTTTGCACTAAATTTACAGCTCCCGCTTGAACTAGTTCACATTCAGTTTACATTTTCTTCTGAAATGTAGTAAAACTGTATAGGTCATGACATCATTCACAAATTAGCATATGGATTATGCATGTGTTTTATTCTCTCCTGTTGTCTTTGTATCAAACAATTCCAAAAACAGCTGCTCTCATTCACACATTTTAATACTTTCATTAACAGAAAACCATCTTTTTAGGGTATGTTAGTAACTGCCGTGTCATGTTTGGGTCAGAAAAGAACTCTCACACAGAGCAGAACAGGAATCAGTGTTTTAGCTGAAAAGAAAACTTACAAAACTGGTCTTGTACTAGGAGATAAGGCAGGAAACACTAGCCTCGTGAGACCATCCTGATCTCGCCAACTTATAAGGTTTCACTCGCAGATCAGTCTGGCTACTTTCCGTTAAAGAAAATTTGGAGCAGTTCACCAAACGAACGTCCAATCAGCGTTGGCTTTGAGGCGGGTTGAGGTGTGACGCAACAAGAAGCGCGACAGTTCAGTCTAAAGAATATGGCGGCTTCAGCGGATGAAACTAGCGTTAGCGTGCAGTGTTTCCCACAGGAATTTGTTTAGGCGAGGCGCTGAGTTGTTGGCCGGTAGACGACTGACGGGGGGGGGTGTGGAAGAAGACAAGTTTTGCACGGACGACTCGCGGACCGGGGGTGGGGAGTGGGCGTATCCTCGTATTTTCGCCTGTTTCTTCCCTGCCAATTACTGTATTCACGCGCGAAAGCAACAACAAACAACCGCGTCAAATAAACATGCAAGCATATCGAGTTTTTTTTTTTTTTTTGAATGTTAGCGAGGCGGTAGCGCCTCACCAAGATAGCGCTGCGGGAAACACTGGCGTGGCTATCGAGCAAGTTTTATCAGAATTACAGAGTATTTCTTCACTGAAAGAAGAGCAAAACACTGCTCTGGAGACTTTTCTCAGAGGAAAAGATGTTTTTGCTCTTCTCCCGACTGGTTTCGGCAAGAGCTTGTGATTGTGTTTTCGTCGTCGCTGTTAGTACGTTATATGCTTCGTTGATCTGATTGGTTTATTTGGCCCGTCTATCACCAGCATAGGCCAATCAGCTAACCAGTATTTTCGCCCCTTCCCAAAGGGGCGAAAATACTGGTTAGCTAATACTTCAACGGAAGGTTTCCAGATGGATATACGGAGCAAATCCATCTGGCGGAGTCAGGTTAAGGAAACACAGGGAGCGGGGAAACACGAAGCAACAGAGAGGGATAGAGTCGTAAGAAGGATCCAGTGGAGGGCAGAGAGAAGCTGTGAGTATATGCGCACCGAGTCAAACGAGAAGAAGAGCAGAAACAGAAAGAAGCTCAGGGAAATATCTGACAGAAATCAGTGAAAAGTACAACGGACAGATGAGGCAACACCAAACTAACAATATTGAGCACAGACGGTAGCTAAGTAAGGCAAGACTTAACAAGATGATTCTCAAAATTAAAACAAAGAGGAGAATCAAAACACCAGTGGATCGTGACATGTGGTCACTTTTCAACTCCCGAAATACCACCAAGACAGCACAGATGAGATTTGGAAAACGATATTTTCTTTATGTAGTCCTTTAAACTGTTATTGCACAGTCAAAATCCCTTAATGCTTAAAGCTGAAATTGTCTTGGACAAAGGTGCCCACTCATTGAAGAGGTTTTTTTGTTTTCCCTTTGGATAAATCTACAGCCATTAAATGCATTCAGTTCGAAAGTATATACTTTTGGTCAAAAAGCAGTTAACTCACCATGATATTCCTTTTTTACATGTTAATTCTTTTGATCATGTTAGCTGACAATTTTTAATTATGTAAATTAAATATACCTATGTTGTTCTTTCAGTTATTTACCTGCATTAAAGTCGGTTAGATGAGCTCACAGCTGCAGTTTCACTGATCAGTTTTGAATATGTATGACACAACTCAGGGCTGCCATGTATACCACACATATTTGTCAGTGCAAATAACTTTCTGAGTTTTGTGAATATTGCAACAATAACAACATAATAACAGCAATTAACCTAATGCTAGGGTAGGCTGAGGCTATGTTGATGCTATGTCTGCGCTGATGAAAATTCACTCACCTTGATTTGACACATGCTTGGAGCAGTTCCAATCAGCGGGGCAAGCTTACCCATCTTCTGAATTGTTTAAATAATATATTGACCACTTGGCAGCATTTGCAGATTGTATACAGAGCATTGCACTTTCAGCCCAAGATGGTAAGATGGTCATTAGATATGGACAAGGGAAATAAAAATACATTGATAACTTACCAAAAGTAAAGTAACTTCCTTTAATCCCAATACTATATGAAGCTAGACATATTGCATAGATGTGACATGACATGAAATTCCATAAAATGTGCCTCACTTTCAAATGTTTGAACCAATGGAAAACATGTTTTTCTTACACAAGTGTGGCAAGCGAAGAAACGGTGTGACAGCCAGCTTTAAGATAGGGCCATGTAGCAAATAAAGGAAGTGAGTTGTTCCAAAGGCTAATGGACAGCTAAAACCTATGATGGAGGAGCTTTTGGACTGAGGGTTGGCTCTATAATGGAGGCAGGGCAACACATTTTATAATGTTGCAACAGTGAGGAAGAATACTGAAAGCAGATGCTGTCATGAGCTTTAGATGTTGAACCTTTTGGGGTTTCGAGATAGAAATAAATTAAGTACTTAAACTTCCGGCTGTTTAGGAGACATGCTGAGAACATTTCTGTCAAACCAATCAAACCAAAAAAATTAGAGTCACATTAGTGAAGAAATTATGACATTTCCAGGTACAGTCTAAATTTAAGAGTTGCAAGTCTCATAAAAATAATATTATATATTACTTTTACGTAATATTTAAAATTACACTGCATGTCCCTTTGTGGTGTAGTGAATCAACTCTATGACTGTAATCTGGGGACCAGTACAGGAGGGGCATCCGGCATAAAAACTGTCCCAAGTCTGTGTATAAGTTGTGATGCCTTGCTGTGCTGTAGTGACTCCTGAATAAGGGCACGGATGAAAAGACTCTCGTTTTTCTTTAAACTGTTTTTTCTCAATTTGGCTTATCACTTCAGGGGATCACCACGTTGAATTGTCTGCTTACATCCAACCCCATCTCTAGCATTCCCCTCTGTCACATAAACCCTCTACAATATTCTTGTTCACCACAGCTATGGACCTTTTCTGCAGTCCTCTTCCTTTCCTCCTCACTAACAGCGCCATATTCAACATCCTTTGTTTTTTAAACTGCAATCCCGTATCTATGCATGTCCAAACCATCTCAGTCTTGTAAGCTCCTACCTCCCTACACTCGCTTCTTCACCTCTCTTGTGCACTGCACATAACCTTGGAAAGTTGACCTTCATATTATGTACCTATTCCTCATAGCTTCACTGTTACCCCTAGTTTCTGTCTTTCATTTTTTGGTGATGCTTCTAAGAACTTGTTGTTCTTTTTCTCCAGAGCAACATTCCACATTTTCAGGTTGATTTCCATTTGTTC
Organism: Fundulus diaphanus; assembly: GCA_037039145.1. NCBI lineage: Eukaryota > Metazoa > Chordata > Actinopteri > Cyprinodontiformes > Fundulidae > Fundulus > Fundulus diaphanus. The sequence goes on from CM073131.1 coordinate 23,506,902, forward strand.
CTGACTTTATAACAGATAAAAACCCATCTTCTAACATTATAGAGTGATATGGCATGTTAGACATTGCAATGGTCAATAGAACAATGTAGATTAGACATACCTGACGTGGAAGTCTTCATACAGTTTAGCATATGCTGCTAATTTAAGAAAAACACCTTTATTCAGAATCTAATAAATGTGTTTCCCTGTCTGGATTGCTACATCTGAACCTTTGTTTATGTCAATAAAAGAGAATTTCTATTTTACTTAAATACAATCTGTCTGACAACGTGAAGTAAGCTCAAAGAAGAAAAATAGCACAACATTCCCCCATGTGCAGTAATCCAAGAATAGATGAGAAAGTTCGTAACATCTTTAATTCTCAAGATGTTTACAAAGCAATTGTTAGGCTATTACACTACAGCATGCATTTTGTATTTACTCGGGTTATCTTTGTTATAAAATTTGTTTAATGATCCAAAAATTGTAAAGCACCAGACAGAAAGCGTTGCACTTAAAAGGTTTATTTCAAATACAATAAATAAACAAAAGCATGTTGATGGCAGGAGAGGGCCCAGGGTGAGCTCAGAGCAAACAGGACAACATACAGGCTGCTCACAGCAGCCAATGATGGAAGTATGGAATGAAGGCTGATAACTTTGTGAATAACGATGCTGAGGGCAAAATCCTTGAGACAAGCAGGGGTCATACACTGAGAGGCCAGCAGCAAAAGGCAGACAAGTCCAAAGGGCTAGGCTGGGATCAAAACTAAAAAACAGTCCGAGGTCGTGTCCACAGTCAGACAGCTGATAAAGTGCCCAAACGGTGGAAAAGTGAGACAGGAGAACAGCCAAAACAAGCACATAGCAAAGGACCAGCCGATGCAAACATGGTGCTGGACAGCAACCCACAAAACAATCTGGGGGTGACTGGCTGTAAGAGGGAGGTATATCTAGACAGAGTCACAGGTGAAACACTTGCAGGTAATTAGGATCAGCGCAGGTGAAGCAGATCCCACTGATTAACAAAGCAGAACAGGAGAGGCAAACAGCCAGTCAGCCCAAGAAACAATGATAATGGCAGAAAATCAGAGCTGATGCATAAAAAGAAAATCTTATGAAAGAAACAAGACGGAAGCAATCTGTGATGAGGCCAATAGTTTTTTATGTCACTACATGATTTTATGTGGGTGGGTGGGGGGGGGTGGTGGTATAATATTTTATTAAGGTGTACCTTTGAATAACCATCCATGCTGTTGTCAATACAGACTGTTGCCGTACTCAACATGTGCTTCACTACTCCAAACAGGCATAAGCCTGTGTACTCCAAGTACTGGTCCCAGGCCTGGATGCATTCAGAGCGTTATTAAGAGCATCAATGGGAAACCTTTGGCGAACCAAACACAATTCCTATTAGATTATTTAACCTTTCTGATTTGAATTATGGCTTCTAACCAAAGCAAATTCTATTGTGCTCCAATAGAATAACCTTAATTGAACATTTCAAACGTACATCACACAAACACCTAGGGGAAATATGGTCCAATCTTAAAATGACTCAAAAAACAACAACAGCAAGATTACATTAAGAGTCGTGCACGTCTCAATTTTAAACATTGAAAGAAAAAAGAATAAACAAGCTTAATTAGGCCTGCAGTTGTGCTGACAAAACCAGGCTGAATATGCTTTAAAATGAAGAAAAAATAAACTGTCTTAATTTTTGCCTCATCTAACCAGAGGTTCACATCTAAACATTTTCTCAAGGGCCAGTTCACAGACAGTACGTTTGACAGCTTAGGAGAATGTTGCTCCATTCGGTGATGGTTTTTCTGACCCAGAACAAAATATGCTACAATATTTTTGTCATCTCAAGTTTGTAGGCCCCATGAGGGAACTTCCTTCTAACATAGTTGAGGGGAAGAACATTTTTCCAGCTGAATGTGTGACCCTTCAATTGCTTTAGATACTTTGTTTGGGCTCACTTGGAACAAAATTATGTTCACCACTGAGGGTGTTGTGGCCTATGAAATTGAGCTTGCATGAGATTTAAATTATATTTTTTTATATCTTTATTTTCAATAAATATGTGGTGCAGTTTTGTATACTTGAGGTCTGATTTAAATAATCTTAGAATCTGGTAAAGGCTGGGCCATTTATACATAAAACACCTCAATGGTCAGAGTGTGCACTCAATGAATCATTATCATTGAGACAATCCATTTAAATTGAATTATTTTTCTATTATTTTTTATTTCAATTTATTTCAATTCAGGAAAACTCAGGTAATGTTTGGCTGGCTGTAGGAGAGGGTGGTAATGAGCTTATCCCTGAACTGAACTATCTAAAGAATTGTGTTCAGTTCATTGGCTCTGCCCAGACACCCATCTACCTGATCCTCCTTCTTGAAGCCTTCAGTCTTCTTCATCCCTGATAACATCTCTTGTACAAAGTCTAAAGCATATAAATGTTATTTCAAGGTATATTACTGGAGTCACTGGATAACTGCGTTGGCCTTTCTGGTACAGTACTTGACTAGTTTGCATCTTACTTGAAGAAAAGAGACTTCATTGTGTCAGTTGATAACTTTACATCAGAGTTTAAAAAAGTCAAATGCGCGGTTCCCCATGGGTCCATCCTGAGGCCCTTCATATTTAGTATGTACATGCATCTAGTAGTTGACAATATAACAAACAACAAGATAAGTTATCATAATATGCAGATGACACACAGCTCTAAATTGCGTCACCAGGTGAATGCACTATGCATGCACTGAGTTGATGCATAGAACAAATCAATGCTTAGAGTTGCCATAATTTTCTTCAGATGAATAAAAACAAAACTTAAGTAATTATTTTTGGACATAAACAGAAAGTATCGAGAGTCAGGACATATCTTCAGTCACTAAAGCTAGAAACTACTGATCAGACACAAAATCTGAGTGCAATGATGGATTCAGAACTGAACCTTCAGAAACACAAAGAGACAATTACAGTGTTGACACTGTACAACCTGTAAAACATTTTCAGGATTAAAGAACTAATTCAATTCGATTAAATTTTATGTATATATAGGGCCGATGTACAACACGTGTCATCTCAAGGCACTTTACAAAGTAAAATTCAATCAAATCATATACGTTGGTCAAAACGTTTCCTATCTAAGGAAACCCAGTAGATTGGATCAAGTCTTAACAAGCAATATTCACTCCTCCTGAAAGAGCGTAGAGTCAAAGGGACAGTTGTCTGCATTGTCCATAGCTTTGCAGCAATCCCTCAAACTGAGCATGTATGAAGTGACAGTGGAGAGGAAAACTCCCCTCTAACGGGAAGGAAAAACCACTAGCAGAACCAGGCTCAGTGTGAACGATCATCTGCCTCGACTGACTGGGGGTTAGAGAAGACAGAGCAGAGACACAAAAAGTACAGAAGCACACATTGACCCAGGAATCCTTTCTATGTTATATGGTAATAACAGATGATCTGGCCCTCCTGGAGGATGTCATAGCTAACAGAATGACAGACCAGGTGTGCCTACTATGAGGGAAAAAATTCAAAGTTGAAATAACAACAAACAATGCAAATTGGAGAACAGTAGGAGAACTCAGCAGAGTGAGAAACATAGGCCCTGATGTCCTCCAGCACCCTAAGCCTGTAGCAGCATAACTACAGAGATAGCTCAAGGTAACCTAAGCCACTCTAACCATAAGCTTTGTCAAAAAGGAATTTCCCAGTTGAATCTTGAAAAACTCATCCATGCATTTAACTTTAATTGAATTGATACCTGTAACATCCTCACAGTTTTGCCAAAAAGTACATCAGACCGCTGAAGCTGATCCAAAACACTACTGCCACCATTCTCACAGTTTTGGCACATTTGGCTAAATTGTGCCAAAACACGGGTCTGCCTGGCACACTTTCCATAAAGCATTTCTGGAATAATTGCCCTTCAGCTGATTCAGTCCAGATTTGTTGCAGTTACAGTTAGGCTGTGAATCTATAAAGTTTGAGGCTTCTCATATATTTTCAAAAGGATTTTAATGGTGTTTGCCATTTCGAAAAAAATATAAGCAAGGTTAAAAAAATGGAAAAATATTTTCTAATACCTTACATTCACACAGATACCAAATGTTTGTATTTACACTCTATAGCTGTGGAGCTTTGCTTGATTTATGTCAGATATCTAATTTCAGGTGGAAATTGATCCTAAACCTCTATGGGCTTAAGGTGTTTGAAAAGGAAGCATAAAAGACCCCTTTAAATCAAGGTTAAAAACCTGTTTGTTCAGAGTTGCCTTTGACTGTTTTGAGGATATTAACTGAAACATTAATAATTTCAGTCTGCAGTACAACTATTCTTTTTCACTACAATGTACTTTATGTGTTTGCTTTTATTTTGATCATGTAAAGCACTTTGAACTATCTTGCTGCTGAAGTGTGCTATACACATAAACTTGTCTTTTATTGATGTGCTTTGTCTTACTCTCTAGATTCTTCCTGTACCCATCCTTGCTGTCTCTAACATTCACTTTAAGTTATTTTTGTGTACTATTATACATAGTAAATTGAATTTATATAAATTTTTTCTAGTCATACTGATCACGTTCACCCAATCACACTTATAAGCACACTTATGACATATGTTGTGAATTGGGGCTATATAAATGAAGTTTGAATTAAATAAGTGCACATTCTCATTTATACACAGGAAGGTTTGTTATTGGGGAACAATTTGACTGTTCAAGAGGGGATTATGTTGTCCACACAGAAGTTTAAAGAGCATAGCATTTACGACATCTCTATGTGGGTCACATGGTGTATCCCAGTCTTTAGCCACAAAACAACCGAACAGAGCTTATTTATCTTTCTATAACCATCTTTGCAGGGTTATTTTTTATCACAGGTTGCCTTTTTAATGATTTTTACACTGAGCAGAGAAAAACAAGTTTATGATCTTATTTGCAAAGGAGGTTCTTGAAATAGATGTGTAGTGTAACATTGAAATTTCCATAACATAAATCAAATGTTTTGTTTTTGTTGACAGAGCAGGTGATATACTACTGAAATGCTGTAAGTGAAGCAGAGGGAGTTGTGGATTAAATCTCCCGAAACTGCCGCAAAGGCATTGGGTGTTGAACTGCATCTTAGCAACAGGGATTGCTCCCTGGGCGCCGCACATGGCAGCCCACTGCTCCCCAAGGGTGATGGGTTAAAAGCAGAAAACAAATTTCGTTGTAATGTATGTTTCAATGTATGTTTCAATGACAATAAAGATGATATTACCTATTACCTATTACCTAAGCAGCGTTGCCAACAAGTGATGGCAAAGTGTATACTGCTGGGCCCCTTTTCAGAAAGCTGGGTTAGTGGATATCCAGAGAAATTTCTGGGGTAAATTTCTGCATACCCTGTTGCAGAAAGCTCGAAAGCCACTATCCTGAGTAAAATTATGACAATAAACTACTCCGTGAAACAACCTTGCCACCGAGCAGAGTTGTTAGGGCTAGCTCTGAGTTTTTCCTACGTTTTAGCTGAAATCTGCACAAGGAAGTGTTGTAAAAGTTGTGTCATTTTCTGGAGGAGCCTATATGCTGGACTGCAAATACTCCACAGAGATCTCTGTCAGGAGAGGTTGATTAGACCACGATTAAATGTCTTATCATTTCTGGTTTAATATATTTTCAAGCGTTACCGTTTTTCGCCACTGTCAAAGATTCATCTTAATATTCTCACCCCACACATCGCTCTTCTAACACAACGAGGGGACGCTCTCAGTTCTGAACAATTTCTTTGTGCTGCACTTCGTTTCTATGCCAACAGCAGCTTTTTAATAACGTAGGTGACACAGAAAATCTTCCTGAGGCAGCTGTATGTCGCGCTGTCAGGAATGTTACGGTTGGACTCAGTTGTAATCGAGTTTAAAGGTGTTCCATAGTCAGAGACCCACAAGATTAATAAAAGAACTACACAGAATGAAAGTAATAAGTTATTCTGTTTCAAATGTTGTGACTTTCAGCTCTAATTGTCCAGTATCTTCCCCCCAACACTGTTTGGGCTACAGCACATTTCTTAAATAATGGCACCTTTACTTCAACGTCATATCTAATTGCCCGGCCAGCCAGACTGAATTACATGGAGCGTAAATCAGTCTGGTAAGGCTCCATTCTCTAGCCCAAAACAGACCGGACCAATCACAACATGGGAGGCGGGACTTTATGATGCGTCACTATCGGCGGCAGAATCACCCATAGTGCAGCAGTGCTTTTTTGCTACCTTAACAGTCAAGATACATACAGAGACTTTTGTAGCTTGATGCCTTAGAAGATTAAGAAAGTGCATGTGTCCTCTGATTTCTCACTGGGTAGTTTGGCCGATGACATGACATGTTTCATGGACTACAAATTTTTTCCTCACATCCGTAGTTAACCAATTGGTTGACGCTAATGACCCTGACCTTATTAGTCCCGCCTTTAAAATCGGGCTCTACCATCTTCTTACCAGACTGATAAGCAGTATATATGGCATTAAGTCAGTCTGGCTGGCCAGGCTATAAATATGGCCTTCATAATTAACATAAAGTGAGGTTGGTATAAATTATACACCTACAAGAAAATCAGCATAACAAAGATGGGTGAAGCCAAATGCTGGCAAAAAGATGCGTGAACAAACATGCTATTTCAATAACTCATACCATCCTATCATTTATTGTTTATCATAGCCAATTAATACTTTAGTTGGTACTTCATCTTGCTTTGCTGCCATATCCTTTGGGTTGCATCTAGAAACACAATCAATGTGCCCCCTTTTTTTGGATGTCGAATGAGTGTGGTGTGAGAATACAACTTTAATTATCCGTCAAATAACATCACTCATGCATTGACACTTTGGCAGTCCCTAACAGCAATGCCAAAGTGCCACTAAAATGGCAGAAACATACTGGTGCAAGGGGCTATTACTCATGCCCATTATTCCTGCTTCAAACACTTCATCTTAAGGTGCATTCACATCGAACGAGAGTGTGGCTCAAATTTACATGATATCCCTATGCACGGGTGCAACAAAGGAGTGACGTGATGCAAAGAGACGCTAAACAAAGCCACAGAGGCAATTATGGCGCTGCAAAATGCACAATTTTGCCTTTTAAAGAGAAGCCAGGGGAAAACAAAACATGCGAGGGATGCAAAGCGTCAGTTGTTGGAGTTGAAAAAGCTGAACTTTTGTCTCTTGTCGTGACAACCAATCAAGAACTGGATATGGCTATGACGTGGGGTGAAGGACTGCAGCGGAGACGAAGCAGTTTTCATTCAACATGAATAAAAGCTAATAGTGGCAGTCTGTGGTTGGCCTGAGTTGTATGACTCATCCAATTATTACTATTGAGATAGGACCAGAACGGACCAAGCCCGGAGAAAAGTGAGTGAGGAGGCTGGAGTGGCAGTTAAGTGAAAGTGTCACTAAATAGCGCCATTGTACTGCTGTATTTTTGCTTGTCGCTTACTGAGTGAACGGCTAGCGATAATGTCAGGTGAGCGACAGCACGCAAAAGCGGCTACATTGTGGCGCCATTTACATTCGATGTGAAAACACCTTTAGAGGGAAAAAATGCTTCCAAATAAATCCCTCTTCCTTCCAGGTGCCAATATGAACCGACAATGAGTTTGAATAACTGATTATTTACCGCTTTTCCTGTAAGTGGTCATCAAGATATGGCTGCTTAATGTAACTGTTAATGTACAACTAACTCTTAAATATTTCAAAACATACTTTTTAACCACAGTTTAAAATAGATTTTTGAAAAGTAAATTGCTGTTGCTTTGATTAATGTTTTTTTTAAATACCTAAGACTTTGAAAGCTTTATTTTCAGACGATTTTCAATGATTCTGCCAGATGGTGTCCCAAAGATGCATCAGCATTCAAAGTCAAATAAAACTAAACTGTAGCTTAGCAACACTGTATTTTTCTATTTTCTTATGTGTTATGCCGATATTTTGAAAAGCAACTTACAAAGTGCATGCTTCATACCAAAGAGTTATTTTCCTTTGCAGAAGCCATTACTTATCGTAAGGCTGTAGATTTTTTTATATTTTAAGGTGATAATATCACTGTAAATCCCAAGTGCCTGCTTTGCACCATAATTTCACCCAAAGTGTTCACTGATTATTTAAAAATTTAACTTTTAGGTTAACTGCCTGGTATCTGGTAAATTTTTAAATTGAAGCTGGAAGCTCTTTTGAAAATCCATGAAAAGTATTTATTTATTTTACTATTTGAACAACTATATGAGACATCAAGAAGCAATGGTGCAGTTGTGTTATGGCAACGAAGTGAAACAAAATCCAAGCGTTTGAACACAAATATGGATTTTTACTAATAACTAAATAGTGTGTGTCTCCATGTCCCCTTTCAGGTACACAATAACGATAAGTGGCTGTCAATGATTTTGGTCTGTTATGATGGCACACCCTCAGCAAAGAAAGACAGGACTGAATAGAAGCTGTTTAATTAACAGTTGTATTTATACAGCGCTTTATTCAAAACAATCAGTGGTTTATCTGAATATCTATAAACTGAGGGATCTTAGCATCACTGCTCCATTGACGAGAAGTTGTTTGTTGTCACAGCAGTAGTATTATGTGTTTTTTTTACTCAACAAGGAGACACTTTTAAGATATCCAATTACATATATGTAGAGACTCAAACGTTTTCAGATATTTCATCTGTGTTTTAATAGAATTGCCTTTTAAAGTGTATGCCTTGAGTCAAATGTTCTGAGTTTGGCTTGCTTGCAAAAGCTTGCTTGAATATTTGGCCTTTCCAAAAAACAGAACTGGTGTAAATGAATCAGGCTTGTATGTCACCTTGCACAGAAATGTTCAATGTAACTGAGTTCATGGCTTTGTGATGGCCACTCCAAAACACTGACTTTGTTCATGCGTTTAATGCATTGCAACAGACCCTCCCACACCAAAACACCCAAACAACATTGTTTGGCCATTATGGACAAACACTTCAATTGTGGGACTGCATAGTGGTGCAGTTGGTACCAGTGTTGACTTACAGTGAGAAGTTCATCGGGTTCATATTTCCGCACTTCTGCACAGAGTTTGCATGTTCTCCCTGTGCTTGTGTGGGTTCTCCCCAGGTCCTGCAGCTCCCTCCAACAGTCATAAACCTAAATTAATTGGGCTCCCTACAGTCCCCTCAAAGTATCTGTCTCTGTGTTGCTCTGTGATGGACTGGCAACATGTCCAGGGTGTACCTTGCCTTTCACCCAATAACTGTTAGAGATAGCCACCTGCCAATAGAGCACAGGACAATCTCAGAAACTAAGATCTTTGTTTCTTAGTAAATTTCCAAACTGTAATCTGGGCTTTAATATTACTCTAGTAGTAATGGCTTCTCCGTTGCCGAGAGGCCTTTTAGCACATGTTGATAAAGTTCTCATTTCAAGATGGATAACAACACTCTACCCAGCAGTTTAAATCAGCGTTTTTACTGGTACTTTGTCTTTTGTTCGGGGCTTGAAATGCACACCCTAAACACCCTTATCTGGGAAACAGAGCGCTTTTCTTTCCTTCTGATGTAATGGGTATCCCAATTTGCTATATATACTGTACAGACAACCAACTATCTGTATGTATGATCCCAATCCCACTATAATCCAGAGAGATGATTACTTTAAACAGCCTCAGTATTATGCTTCTGTAATTGCAATGATTCATGAAGTGTTGCGGCGAGGCTCTTCTATTCAATTCTTCCCTTTCCTCCCATTGTGACAGCTGTATCTAAGCTCTGATTGGGTGGCTGCTTTGAGAAGTTCCTGACCTTTTAGAAAGAGCCCATGTGGCCCGATTCGGTTGGCTGGTTTACATCCTGTCAAACAGGAGTCCATGAGGCACAGAAAAACAGTGTCCCATCCAGAAAATGTCAAACTGTTATGGCAGTTCTTTGCTGGCACTACGCTGTGATAAATATTTTTTGAAGAATCTTGGCAGTGGCTGACACTTGTCTCGCGGTTGACCGGAAGAACTCTAATTTGCATTTACATTTGCAAAGCGCCTGTGCAAATAAACAACATTTGATGTGGTTCAGAAAAGATCAGACATTTCAAGGAAGTTTGAGAATAAAGTGCATAGACTTTGAGGCATAAATACAATGAAAAACATTAAGGCCAGGAAGGAAAAAGATATTTGAAGCCAGAATAAGTTGAAAGAGGGAGAGGTTGCTGCACAGGACACTCCAATGCCAGCAAAAGCTGTAATTAGTAAGTTAATTACTCTTGTATTAATACTTTATTTGTGATTCATGAAGCTGACTGCAGGTTTGACACATGCATTTCATTATGCTTGACTTCTGGGAATAAAAGGCTTCTGCTGCTGCCTATTTAAAAAAGATAACAAAAATGTTTTGCATTTATTAAATAAACTGAAATTTGAACTGTAAAAAAGGTGATTTCTTTGTTTACTTGAGTGGAAGTCACTATTTAGAGGTTCTTATTCTTGAGTTTTTTGATTACTGTTTTTTCTGTTTTCTTTGCTCCATTAGCTTCACTGGTTTAAGGTTGGCAGCATGACTAAAATGGTCAGCCTGTTACTGTGGTCCAGACTGACCCACCTTAAATACTGGATGAATTGCGATAAACTTGGGTTAAAAAGAATAAATAGAATGGAAGGAAATTTCAGAGTTTGTATTAATTTTTCTACTAGACAAATATTATGAATGTCTATTAGGTCATTTTTAGTATTTTACGAGGACTAAAGTGGTAGTCTTACCAAACGTCTTTGCATATAAACTGCATATGGGATTATGGGAATTAAATACGGGAATCTGAAAAGCTTGAACTTTGATGTTAACAAAGAAATCTCACAACACCTTGGTAAAACAGAAATGTTTACTGTACTCAATTAACTCAACATCCAGAGATGCAAAAAATGCAATCATTTTATATAAACACAAGCATAACAGCCTGGCACCTGTTCCTCATGGTGGTCACCAGCTTCATCACACAGTAAAGAGGAATAGCATTCCTAATACACCAAAGCTGAAAGTGTTTAATGGGTTTGAGGTCTAGGCCCTGTGTCTAATAAAGTCATTTCCTCACTATGTCAAGTGTTACTGAAGTTTTCACTTCACAAGCTGTTTGTTGCTCTCCATGCACCTTGGAAGTAGGCAAAGTTGTGCCAGAAACATTTGATCACCATAAGCAGTCCCTACTATCTTTTCCTCTCCAAGGTTCTAGACTTAGACTCTCGTGAACCTCACTTAAAGGGGAGAGTATTAAATTCTTTGAGTATGGAGCTTGGACCCTAAGAGTGGACTATGGGATTGCCGCTGATGCAGAATCAAATCTGGAAATCTTTCTGCAGATCTGGAAATCTTTCTGCAGATCCTTTAGTTATCAGGCTCCTTTCCTGTGGAACCAACTCCCAGTTTTGTTCCGTGAAGCAGACACCCTGTCTACTTTTAAGACTAATCTTAAAACCTTCCTTTTTGACAAAGCTTATAACTAGAGTGGCTCATGTTACTCTGAGCTACCTATATTCAATTCAATTCAATTTTATTTATATAGCGCCAAATCATGAAACATGTCATCTCAAGGCACTTTACAAAATCAAGTTCAATCATATTATACAGATTGGGTCAGATTATACAGATTGGTCAAAATGTCCTATATAAGGAAACCAGTTGATTGCATCAAAGTCCCGACAAGCAGCATTCACTCCTGGGGAACCGTAGAGCCACAGGGAGAGTCGTCTGCATTGTACATGGCTTTGCTGCAATCCCTCATACTGAGCAAGCATGAAGCGACAGTGGGAAGAAAAACCACCCATTAACGGGAAAAAAAACCCTCCGGCAGAACCGGGCTCAGTATGAACGGCCATCTGCCTCGACCGACTAGGGTTACAGAAGACAGAGCAGAGACAAATATAATGTTTCTTTCTCCAGCCGTGGGGGGCAACCGTGGGGGGGCAGCCTTGGGTGGCACCAAGTCTGGCTCAGGCTCCTTGTCTTAGTCCCGGTTCAACACGATTCTTGGTGCTGATTCTGTCTGGAGATCAAAGGGTCTGTATGGCTTGGGCGGATTGGCTGACTAGAGTTGTTTCGGTGTTTTTTTTTTCTTTTGCCGCAGTGGGTGGGATACACGTGTTATAAAATGGATGGATGGATATGGCAGTGGCATAGCCAGAAATTGCTTTTCGTCCAGGCCTAATTAAAAAAAATGGGTGGACCTAATAATTATAGTCATAAGTAAGTATATTTCTAAGTTGCACGTTTGTAAGTTCATTATGGAGAAGATACAGGCTGAGGGGAAGGAGAAAAGGCCTTCTCTCAACATCCTTGAATTGACAGCGAAAAAAAAAAAAAATCAGGACCCATCTCCTGTAAGACGATTTAGAGCCACAAACACAGCGGAGTAGCTTTGGTTTCTATACAAATGTGATGTTTCCAGCATCTCCTTGCATTTGGCTTATTACAGTCCTGCCGCTCTCAGGTGAATGACTTTCTCTGTGCCGCCGGTTTACTGAGAGCCAGAACATGAAGCTTGCTGTTTTGATGTTTTGGACAAGCATAGATTAAAATATTATTCGGCTTAATTTTATTTTAGTGTATGATGACTTTAAGTGACACCCCTAAAAAAATAAAATAAACAAATAGATAAATTCAAAGGAAAGGCGATACGTTGATTCAAGGCCCACCCATATCTACGCCCCTGGGATATAGTGCCCCACACCATCACACTGCCTCTATAAAAACATGTTTGGCCTTGATAGCACAAATTTTGTTAGTTTTTAAATAACTCACACAATCAACTCTACTGCTCAACCCGCATTTGGATTAGAGGGAATAAAAAGGCTTGCCATTGGTATAAAACTTACACAAATTTTACAACAAAAAAGATCAATTCCTTTACTTCTTGTGCTAAGTACAGGTGAAAACAAGCCCAAGTTATGTAAAAAAAAGGTGGTGGATCAAAGCCATGGCATCAGAAAGAAGAGATAAGGGACTCAAATTTATTTATGAATTCAAAAAACTTGTGTTGATCTAAGTGCAGTACAAAATCACACTAAACATTATTAAAGTGAACACATTGTGAGTTATTGTTCCTGATCCTTGTATTTATTCTGTCTACTGATTGAGTCACTGACCCTCAGTGCCTCAGGTCATGTTCCCTCACAGCTGCAGTCACTTAATGATCACTCACCAGTTTCACGCCCAGCAATCACTTCCCCTGTACTTAAACTCTCCTACTACTCACACCTGATATATTATGCATATTTATATGGTTTTAAAGTAATAGGATTTATTTATTTTTTTAATTTCACATTGCACATAATGTTTTCTTCTGCATTTGGATCATTCATACCTATATACACACATACTACATATATATATATATATATATATATATATATATATATATATATATATATACATATATACATATATATATATATATATATATATATATACACACATATATATATATATATATATATATATATATATATATATATATATATATATATATATATATATATATATATATATACAGATCTAAAATAAAGTGATAGTGACGATGTGCAAAACAGTGCATAAGAATGAATAAATGTCAATTACAGAGGGAGGGGCTGTCTGAATCTCTGAGGGAGGCGTTGTAGAGATTGATGACCACAGGCAGGAATGATTTCCTGTGGCGCTCTGAGGTGCATCTGGGTAAGAGGAGTCTTCTGCTGAAGGAGCTCCTCTGCTGGGCCAGTGCCCTCATAGAGAGGGTGTGAGACATTGTCCAAGATGGACTGAAGCCTGGCCAGCATCCTCCTCTCTGCCACGGTCGTCAGAGTGTCCAGCTCCTCCCCCACGACATCACCGGCCCTCCTGATCTGTTTGTTTATCTGTTGCAGTCCGCGACCCTCAGCCCACTGCCCCAGCAAGAGTCAGCTTTGGCCCTTTTTGTAGACCGCCTCAGTGTTTCTAGTCCAGTCCAGCTTGTTGTTAAACTACACTCCCAGGTACTTATACTCTTCCACAGTGTCAACAGGGACCCCTTGGATGGAAGCAGGGGTCACAGGTGTTTTTGCCCTCCTCAGATCCACTATTAGCTTCTTCTCACCCAGTAGAGCTGGACGGATGGTGTTGAAAGCACTGGAGAAATCAAAGAACATGATTATCACAGTGCTCGCCGGCTTGTCCAGATGAGTGTAGACTCTGTTCAGCAGGAAGATGATGCTGTCCTCAACTCCCAGGCGGGGCTGGTAGGCAAACTGTAGTGAAGGGCCTGACCATAGGCCTTAGCTGCTCCAGGACTAGCCTCTCAAAGGTCTCCATGATATGGGACGTGAGTGCCACCGGTCTGTAGTCCTGAGGGCTGCTAGGACGCGGCGTCTTTGGCACAGGAACGAGGCAGGACGTCTTCCACAGCACGGGGACTCTCTGGAGGTGCAGGCTCAGGATAAAGACTAGGCTAAGAACTCCACACAGCTGGTAGGCACAAGCTTTAAGAACCCTGGGATATACACCATCTGGGCCTGCAGCTTTGCTGGAGTGGAGTCTGGTCAGCTGTCTTCTCACCAGATCAGGAGTGAAGGACACTGTAGAGGTGACAGTAGGGGGAGGGGGGAGGTTCTCTAGTTGTGGGGGACATGATGTAAAGCAGGGGGGAGGGGTGGAGTAGGTGGGTGTGAATTGAGGTGGTGAGGAGCAGACAGGGGGTCAGGAGGTAAGGAGGAGGAGTGGGGGAAGGTGGAGTGGTAGTTGTTGGGTAGCCAACAGCAGAGATTTGTGGGGGATGGTCCGCAGTATCAAACCTATTGAAAAATAGGTTAAATTCATTGACCCGGTCCACGCGGCCTTCCAACCCCATGCTTCTGGAACCCGGTGATGGTTCTCATGCCACTCCACACATCCCTCATGTTGTTTCTCTGGAGTTTATTCTCCAGCTTTCTCCTGTACTTGTCTTTAGCCTCCCTAATTTTACGTTTGAGTACCCCCTGCACTCTCCTCACCTCATTACAGTTGCCATCTCTGAACACCCTCTTCTTCTCATTCAAGATGGCCTTAATGTCCTTGGTAATCCATGGTTTATTGTTGGCGTAACAGGTGACAGTCCGAGCTGGGACATTGCAGTCCACACAGAAGTTGATGTAGTCCATGATGCACTCTGTGAGCCCATCAATGTCCTCCCCGTGGGGCTCACAGAGTGCAGGCCAGTCAGTCACTTCAAAGCAGGCCTGCAGTGTCTCACAAGCCTCCTCCAACCACCTCCTCACAGTCCTTGTGGTCTTAGGCTTCCTCTTCACCAGAGGCAGGGTTTGAGGTGAACCAGGTTGTGATCTGAAATGCCCAGAGGGGGGAGAGAAGAGGAGATGTATGCATCCTTAATGTTAGCATACATCAGGTCCAGGGTCCTCTCCCCTCTGGTAGGGCAGCTCACATATTGTTTGAAGGTCGGCAGAACTTTGTTCATGGTGACATGGTTGAAGTCTCCCGACATGATAATCAGGGCATTGGGGAGTTGAGTCTGTAGTTTGGAGATGGTGGTGTGTATGATGCTGCAGACAGATGTTGGGTTTACAGACGGAAGGATGTACAGGACAGCAATGATGACGTGTGGGATCTCTCTAGGCAGATGGTATGGACGGAGTCCAACGGCCAGCAGTTCAGCATCCGGGCTACAGAGCTGTTCTTTAATGGTGATGTGACCCGGGTAACACCGTCTGCTGTTTACTAGAATGGCAAGCCCCCCTAAAAAACCGTAATGTCCTTGTGGAGCGACATGGCTCCACAAGGACATTACGGACAATCTGGTCCGTAATGTCCTTGTGGAGCCATGTCGCAGTGAAACACATCACACTGCACTCCCGGTACTCTGGTTGGCTCCGCGTCAGCGCCGTTAGCTCGTTCATCTTGTTGCTAAGGGACTGTACGTTTCCCATAACAACAGAGGGGAGACACCGCTTAAATCTTCTCCTCTCAATAAGCCCATCCCGTCTCGACCCTCCTTTCATCCCCCGATGTTGCTTTCCTCCTCTGCAACCTCGGTGTGTTTTCCTCCAGAGTTCGGGTGGTATTTCAGCTGGTCTGGCCACCACGCCAGCCGTCATTAGTGCAATTAGTTGTTCTCCGGAGTAAACAAAGGTACAGTACAACCTTAAACAGAGGAGGAGGCCTTAGGTTCCAACTCTCAAAAACTTATAATACAGCTATAGGATTAATTCCGGCCAATCATCACCTCAATTCTCACCCTCATATGGGTGATTAAAACATTGTTCATTTAAGACAGGCCAATAACAACCCTAACGACTCCTCGTAACAGAAGAGTGGACCAGTTTCGGTTCAATCTGCTGGCCTAATGGCTTTAACGACCGCCCATTACTAAAGATCTACTTGTCCTGTTAGATCTCAGTGCTGCATTTGACACAGTTGATCACATTATTCTCCTACAAAGACTTGAGCATACTGTAGGGATTAAGGGGAAAGCATTAGGCTGGTTTAAATCTTATCTGTCGGACAGATTCCAGTTTGTTCATGTTAATAATAAATCTTCTTCAAACTCTAGGGTCACCTGTGGAGTACCACAGGGTTCAGTCCTTGGACCAATTCTATTTACTATATATATGCTTCCGGTTGGCAAAATTATCAGACAGCATGGGATTAATTTCCACTGTTATGCTGATGACACTCAGCTATATTTATCCATAAATCCTGATGAATCCAATCAGTTACTTCGACTGCAGTCATGTCTTGATGACATCAAAAGCTGGATGACTTTAAATTTCCTGCATTTAAATTCTGACAAGACAGAAGTTGTAATCTTTGGGCCAGAGTCCTCAAAAAATAAACTTCTTAATCAATCACTGAATCTGGATGGCATTAACTTGGCCTCTGGTAATAAAGTAAAAAATCTTGGTGTTATTTTTGACCAAGACATGTCATTTAAATCCCATATTAAACAGGTTTCCAGAGTTTCCTTTTTTCACCTCCGGAATATCGCCAAAATTAGAAACATTCTGTCCAGGGGTGATGCTGAAAAACTAGTGCATGCATTTGTTACTTCAAGGCTGGACTATTGTAATTCTTTACTATCAGGAAGTCCACAAAATGCAGTTCGAAGTCTTCAGCTGATCCAAAATGCTGCGGCAAGAGTTCTGATGAAAATCAACAAGAGGGATCATATTTCTCCAATTTTAGCTTCCCTTCATTGGCTTCCTGTTAAATCAAGAATAGAATTTAAAATTCTTCTTCTAACGTATAAAGCCCTTAATAATCAAGCTCCATCATATATCAGAGCTCTGATTACTCCGTATGTTCCTAACAGAGCACTTCGCTCTCAGACTGCAGGTCTGCTGGTGGTTCCTAGAGTCTCTAAAAGTAGAATGGGAGGCAGATCCTTTAGCTATCAGGCTCCTCTCCTGTGGAACCAACTCCCAGTTTTGGTCCGTGAGGCAGACACCCTATCTATTTTTAAGACTAATCTTAAAACATTCCTTTTTGACAAAGCTTATAGTTAGAGTGGCTCATGTTACCCTGAGCTACCTCTATAGTTATGCTGCTATAGGCTTAGGCTACTGGAGGACATCAGGGTCTAATTTTCTCACTCTACTGATTTCTACTGTTCTTCATTCTACGGTTCTCCAGTTTTGTATTGTATTACATTGAAATGACTGTCGTCATTTCAGCTTTTAACTTTTTGCTCTCTCTCTTTTTCTTCATAGTAGGTACACCTGGTCTGGCGTTCTGTTAACTTTGACATCATCCAGAGAAGACGGCTCACCCGTTACTACCATCTAATGTAGAACAGATTACTAGATCAATGTGTGCTTCTGTGCTTTTTTGTCTCTCTTGTTGTGTCTCTGCTCTGTCTTCTGTAACCCCAGTCGGTCGAGGCAGATGACCGTTCATACTGAGCCCGGTTCTGCCGGAGGTTTTTTTTCCCGTTAATGGGTGGTTTTTCTTCCCACTGTCGCTTCATGCTTGCTCAGTATGAGGGATTGCAGCAAAACCATGTACAATGCAGACGACTCTCCCTGTGGCTCTACGGTTCCCCAGGAGTGAATGCTGCTTGTCAAGACTTTGATGCAATCAACTGGTTTCCTTATATAGGACATTTTGACCAATCTGTATAATCTGACCCAATCTGTATAATATGATTGAACTTGATTTTGTAAAGTGCCTTGAGATGACATGTTTCATGATTTGGCGCTATATAAATAAAATTGAATTGAATTGAATTGAATTAAAGGGTGGACCTGTTTCGGTTGAATTTGCATGTTATCTAAGCCATTACAAGGCCTTTGTTTGGGCAGTAGTATAAAGCTTGGTACTCCACATTACTCCAGACTTTTTGAATTTAGAAAGCTTCCTGGAGAGGAAGTGAAACGTGTTGAACTACGGAAAACAAGTTCAGTAGCTTTGTTTTATACTTTTTTTGGAATGACCATGACCTGGATGACTGAGAATCTTCACCACCAAAGGTAGTGTGTCCCCGTGGGAGCGGCATGATAAAAACAACACGAAAAAAGCACGAAAAAGAGTTTCCGTGAAAAAACAAGAGCAATCAAAAGAAAATAAAAGTAAGAAAGTTAAAAAAGCGAACTCAAAGGCTGGAGCAATGTTACAGGCAGCACGCAGCTTTCGCGCATGCGCACTAAGTAGATAACACGGGCTACAGTAGGCTATTTTGTGCAATTTACCATGTGTCCTGTGTCTAATTTGTGCTGATCCCAAGTCTGAATAAACGCAGATGGTTGCATCAGGCAGAGAGAAAAGAGGAAAAGCAAGAGTCTAGGTTTTGAGAGTAGGGACTTTGAATGTTGGGACTATGGCAAGGAACGTTGGCTGACATGATGCTGAGGACTTTCTCTTTCAAAGGGGCTACATTGCCTGATGCAAAACACAATAAAGAAGTAATACTACCAAAAAATTTATTTGTGAAGGGGACAAAATTAAATAGCCTTCTGCTGGGTGTTCTATGATACTGAAGAAATTAAAAAGGAACAGATGGAAGTTGTTACAGCATTGTCTCATAATGCTCTACTACGATAAAATCTTAGGGGGTGGATAACTAATTTAAATTAAACTCAAAACTTAATGACTTGACAGGACCGAGCTATTTCTTTACAACCAATACAATATGTCAGCACAAGGTCCAAACTATGAAGGCAAGAATGTGTAAGTCTGTGTATATTTTGTGCAAAGCCAATTGTGTCAAAGATGGTATTGAAGGCTACATTTAGGCCGTCAATTTCAGTCTCAACATGAATGTTAAAATCACCCACTATAATGACCATATCAGTATTTAACTCTTGATTAGAAGTGTAAGAACTGAATTGAATATTTGAAAGACTTATAGCTATCACTTGGTCTTGGACTAGTCAATAAATTGGGCTGAAAGATAGTTGCTACTGTTCCTCCCCACCAAGTATTTCTGGGAATGCATAATTTTGAATAGTTAGAAGGAGCTGACTCACTTTTACTGACATAATGCTCTTACTGTAGGCAGGTTTCTGTGAGACAAAACAAATCAATCTGATAATCAGAAATCATGTCATCAACTAACAAAGTCTTTGTGGAGAGAGACCTTATGTTGAATAAACCCTATTTAAGTGTTTTAAATATTCTGTTTAGTTGATGTCATTATTTTTTTTTTTTACATTTTCATGATTTGCTCCTTTTAGATTAGTTTTTAATCCATTTGATTTTGGCATATAGGAAAAGTGTCAGGGAATGTATATGGATAATATATGTTGTGCTTTGCCATTTGGCGATCGGTTTGTGTTGGTAGAGGTCAAGTATACCATAACCCCTGCCACCCACACACTGTGGTATTGGGAGCCGCCTCACCACATGACTCATGTACTTGTGACTCCTTTACACTATATTGTCAGAGCTGCAGACTGATAGCTCTTAACCGGAGCTACCCTCCTGTGCAGTTTTAATAATGGTACACACATGCACAAGCAGACCCCCTGTCTCATTACAATCCAGCACTTTACACTCTGCATTAGATAACTTTTTTACATCTTTTGTGGGACACCATCTGCAATGTATTAAAGAATAAAAACCATTACTTAGATAACATAATTAGCATGCCTGATCTGAAGGGACAATTCCCATCCTTGGCTGCATTACAAAGGTCTGGGCTTCTTCGTCCTCGGCTGTAAGTGTCATGCTTCCACTGTAAGCATTAATAACTTGACATGATCTCATCTCTTACTCTTATGTCCACTAGGAGGTGCTTGGCACTGGTTGTGCCCGTTGCTATGGCAATTAATCTGTCCAGAGATGTAATACAGAAGGTGGGCCAGGGCACAATGAGGGGACCCTATTAGATGAGAGACAAGTGATAATTATTTTTTATATTGCGTGGGAGAAGGGGCAGTCAAGGGTAGAGCCAGGGCTAGCAGTGGTAAATCTCTCTGCCTGCGTCTTTGCTAGGTAAAGGTGAGCTCTGGAACACATGCAGTGTTTGGCTTCTCTGATTGATCGGATGAGCTCTGTGTTTTCAATCTGCGCCCGTTTGACTTTGCAGATACATTTTTGTCCCCCATGTGTTGTGTTTGGACAGAACGTGGCCTGTCCATGTTATCTCATCTGCAAGATAAACTAAATGTATTTTTGTTGTAAACATAATTTCAGCCTTTTCTATTAAAGATGTGCAACAGCTGACTCAGGGCTGTTAGATAGTTATCAGTTATTTAGCGGTGAACGATGAGTCATGATTTTTGAAAAGTAACAAAGCAATGTTGTGAGAATGGGGGGATGTTTACCTTAATTTAATACATTATTAAACTAAAATTAGATTTGAGAAGTAACTAACGACTAATATTTTATTTTCATTGCTACTTATTCATTGTTGGTATCGGAATACCATCTCCACGTTACTGGCTGCTTTCAACACTGGCTGGTTTCATGGTTTAGACGCTATGCTCCCGTGTTACTAAAGATTACTCTTTGGCAGATTTCATGATGGAAGTTAAAGCTTAGTGCTAAAATTCAGGGATATTCTGGTCATTATCAAGGTCAGAGTCTCAGACTTAAAGTTTAGCTACATATGATACTACTGACAAATGTGAGATTCAATTTATTTGGTTTAACCAGGAATCATGTTTCAAAGCTCTCAAACGACAGTAAAAATATGCGATAACAATTTTTTTGTTTATCAAAAAAGTTATTTATACTCTTGTAAATAATCACTGGAAAAATGTGTTGATACAGTTTTTGTCATGGTTTGTTTTTCCCACCAGCAGGTAGGATTGTGATCCAAGTATTGGTCACCTTTAAGTACCATCTCCAGTTTGAGGCTTAGATACAAACCTTTACATGTTGGTGGTACTCATACCCCAGGATCTTACAGAGAAGAGAATGATTTCTGTCCCAGAAGACTCAGTTTTTGGAAAGTTTGTGAGTGGTTTGGATTTATGTCATATAATCTCCTGCATGACTGCTTTGTCTTTGTTCATTTACTTGGTAATTTCATTCCACCAAATTTATTCATTTTCTTGTTGTGAATAGGTCTTGTTGAATCTGGCTTTCCATGTCTCAAATCAAATGTCCTGTGGCCTTCTGTCATTCAGCCCTTCTCCCCATTTATCATTTACCTTAAATGAGCAACAAGCAAAATTTCAATATTTTAGATAGAAATCACTAAAAAAATATTGATGTGAAGAGGTAAAGATAATATTTCAGATGGACTTTGGTATGACGGCACACGCAGCTCTGTGTTTTTCTCCAGTCTCTTGTTTACATTGCCGGGCCGGGCTATGCATGTACATGTGCATGAAGGAGCACAGAAGCCTGTTTAGAGGCTCTTAGGGGACAAAAAAAAGAGTGAAATTATAATGTTTGTGATTGTGAAGTTAATGTCCTTATTCTTTAATGTCTTTGACTGTTTCTTTACTTTCATTAAATAAGACATTTGCACTACAACTACTTTCTATGATTTTATTGCAAAATAATAACCACTAATAATACCATATTTTTCGGACCATAAGGCACACCAGATTATAAGGCGCATTGAATATTATTCCCAAGTGTGGAATAACACCTTGCCCCCTCTGCTTACACAGCGCTAACAACAATAAACCTACTCAGTTTATTGTTGCTAGCACGTACTCCGGGCTGCCTTGCACTTCTAGTTTAGATTTTACAGTCAGGCAGTCTTGAAGACTGCTCAGGGTGCCGATCAGGTAGTGGCACAGTGTGCTGCAATGCTCCAAATACCCATTGAGTGGAGCGGCTTTATGACTAACCAAAATCATATTTTCACGTTTTAACAGATTTTTGAGCGCAATGTATCACATGAAATCGGCCAATAAACACAACAAGTACGGTAATCACATATAAGGCTCACCGGATTATAAGGCACACTATCAATTCTCGAAAAAATTTAAGGATTTTAAGAACGCGTTACTGTCTGTAAAATACGGTAATCATAATAATAATAATAATAATAATAATAATAATAATGTGTGATTTTTTTTAACTTTACAAAAACTGTTAAATTTACCATGTTTGCATCTTCCTATGAGTAGAATCACTCTACAGTAAAACTTAACTACTTAACTTAAATAACAATAAAACGTGGATAACATTTAGGAAAATAAAAAGAACATCATAAGGCCCCAGATTACACATGTACGTACATTGTTTTAGTTTTTAAACAGTACAGTTCCTTTTACAGAAGATGAAAACAGATGTTTCAATAAGCATTTTTTTCAAACAAAAAGAGATCTCACAGTAGTGTTTTTGAAAAAAAAAACAGAGGCGTAAGAAATTAACTTTTTTTTTTTTTCACCTGCTAATATTTTTTAACAGTTGTCAGTCAGTCATACGACACGAAGTCTAATTCTGGCAGAGACCGAAGGTATCTGCACCAGACAGAGTACTAAAACGAGCACATTTAAAGCGGTGCTTTTAGACCTTCATCTTCTATTTTCTTAGCTATCCCAGGCTGAATAATTTATATAATATTTGATTTGAACTACACAATGGGGAGCTTTCTGAAACACTGATTTTCAGTTATGGTCAGATTTTCACTGGCCGCTCCGGATCTTGACTGCCTTTTTTATTGGCTGGCATAAATACCTATCATATCATTATGAAACTGCAGGGCCCAATTCACAGACCCATCTTTAAGTCCGTTTCTCACCGATATTTGAAAAATTATACTGGATGATATGGATCAAAGGCACAGTCCTCGAACACGGAATGTGTTTGCCCAACTCGTACGAATGTGTTTTTGTGTAGTTAAAGGAAAAAAATGATGTGTGGATTATTCTGTGAGTAGAAGAAGGGGTGAGAGATAAGCTGATTCACATCTTTGCTCTTCTAAGTCAGGAATTGATCGTCTGCATGCATTAGCAGATTGCCTATTGATGAGGCGGAAGATTTATAATGCTCTGATTGATGGTAGCAATCTAGCAGTATAAATAAATGAATATGTGCCAGGCCTGGTTGGTGATAGCGGTAAAGCCTTGATTTGCAAGCTCATTTGCAATCACAAATGTCACATTTAGTATGCCCTCATCACCAGGCACCACTGACTTATAAAGTATACAGTGAAGTCAGATGTCAGACATGCTGAAAGGACAACAAGTCTCTTGGTGTTCTTCAGTCACAAAGGAATGCAGCAGGAGATCTTAAAAAAATCTGATAGACAATGTAAAATGGACCAATTTTGCTGTATTTTCTTAAAGTGTCCCCAAATTAAATAATTTAAATTAGATGTTATTCAAAAAATATTTTCTCTGTGACATTAATACTGCTTTATTTGGTCATTCATTTTTCAAATCTGTTTATCAAACACCAGCTGGATCGCTTAAAAGCTCTACAACAGGACAAATAAGTTGGAATTCATCTTACATTAAACACATCTGTTGGTCAGCAATGCCACAAACCATATAGGTTTAAGGTAAACTTAGTTGTTATGGAGGTTTATATTGCTTCAGTATATACCGCAATCTCCATATTATTGGCACCACCTGTCAAGGTGTGCAAAAAACCTTAAAATAAATGTTAAAGTTTCTGAAGTGCAGATTTTAAGTCATAATCAGATTTTCATTGGCCACTCCTTGACTGCTCTTTTTATTGGCTGGCATAAAACAAGTCATATCGTTATGATACTGCAGGGTCCAGTATCATAACGATATGTCTCTCACCAGTAACTGAAAAATTAAAATGACACCCTATACAGCACCCTCCATATTGCTGGCACCACTTCTTAAGATGTGTAAAAATCCTTAAATTAATTCATTATTAATTTCAGTAAAAATTTTTGGTGGAGGAATAAAATTGTGGCTCATTTAATAATTGTTGTAAAATTACTCGTGCCATTTGTAGTAAGTCTTTAAACAATTCCTCTGAAATAAATGTAACTAAACCATTTTTAACGTTGGCTTCACTTGTATCACTTGATCAGATTATCTAGGAACTTTCAGTTTCTCCTTCATGTTTCACTGCGGTACAAATATAAGGTGATACTGAGGGCCGTTTTTTTTGTAGCCATGCTTCAAAATTGGAAAGACTAGAGAACATGCTATTTCTAAACCTGCCACCTTAACTGGGTATTTATACAGTCCGAGCAATTATTAAAAAGTCATTTTACAACTGGAATATTGAGTAACCACGCGCTGTCAAGGGCAGAAGAAATTCTAATAAAAACAGCAAAATCTTTTCACTCCTAAAAAACTACGGCAATTATTGGCATTTTCTTCATAAATTAACAACCATTTATTTTAAAGGGGACATAACATGCAAAATCCATTTTTAGCCCATAAATACTTTTTTGTGTGCTTGGGATCTCTGGAAGTACTGAGAAGTTGAATTTAGTCTTCCAAAGTGTTATTTAGATATCTTCAGATTATTTTTGGGTCATATTTTGCAAGCTGTTCCGATTTTTCTGATTTCTTTTACATTTTCTTTGCTGTTACATCTCAGCTCTTTTTGCGGAAAGTCTAAATAAGGTGATAGGCGTCCCATCACCCACTATTTTTCCGCCGTGTTCAGTTGTCACTTTGATTTTGTAGTCCAAACTCAAGGATACTACAGCCATCAGTGTACAAGTCTAAACATTATTTAGTCATTTGGTGTATTAACCCACACAAGTCACTCCACCGGCCCCAATTTTCTGTACCTTGTTGAAGTACCTGGTTAAACAATATTTTTCATGGGAATATACCCACATAAGGGAGGAAAGTCCTCCTTGTTTGCATGAAGAACATCAAGGATAAATGCTTCAGTCATTTTGCCAGTAAGGGAGAGGGATTTGCCCAGACACTATCTGATCAAGGGCTCAGTTCCTTCTAAGTATCGAAACGATGGACAATGCTAAGTGGTAAGCTACTGATAACTTTCAACAGCCTTTATTTTAGATATCATAGCTCTTGCTGCGTGATCACTTATAGTTTCTTGAGCACAAACATAGTGCCTATTTCGAGTAGCATTATTATATAAGCAGCATTGTTTTCTCTTGCTCTGGGTCAGACTTTGGCTCAAACATGTAAGGCTGAAAGAAAATGTCTTCCGCTGATATTCAAAAAATATATGGGAATAAAACGTTTTTCTTGCGCTAGATAATAGTATCTCGGCCATTAAACTACACAAAATCATCAGGCGGCTAGAGTGAAAGTATGGGAGATGGTGGGTAGGAGGGCAAAGGAGCGGATCAAAACGGCATGAAAAAGAAGTGGTTTCAGACGCTGCTGATAACAGGTAACAAGAGGGGTCTCTTGAGCTTCACTGATGAAGAATTCAGACCAAAGCATTGCAGTACCATTTTATATAGACCACAACTGAAGGATTTGATTGTGAAAAGGAAGGATTTAGAAGCATAATATTTGCCCTTTGAAATTTTTTTTACCAGGGGTTCCATTGATCATTGAGGCCCTGTGTGTTTACCCTTACTATCAGTGGTTCCCGAACATTGGTCGGGAGCAAACTGGGGTTTTCTTACTCAGGACAATTCCTGGATTTTAAAAGAAATTAGTGTACCCAACCTCTCGCCCAGTGAACGTGACCCCATGAGGGATTAAGTGGGTCAGAAAATGGATGGATGGATGGAGTGTAAAATCTGAGAAGCTTAACTACATAAAAAATATGAGGTCTTGTTTTTAAACACACTCAGCTAATTCTAAATGCGCACTGGAAAAGCAATGGCAAACGTGGTGCTGCAGTTTTGTTTCCACATATCCAAAAGTGGCGAAAGAAAACTAAATTAAATCAATTCATGATCAACAAAGTCAAGAAGATTAAAATTGATGGTCTCCTGTGATATTAGACATGTTGGTGAAGCTGCATGTATGCGAAAGCTGCAATAAAATAGAGTCAGAAGCAAACATTGTGTAATGATTGCCGTTAGCTATGTTTATATGTACATAAGTAATTGGAATAAAAATGCATCCTGTAAACATGCATTGGAATATTGTGATCGGATTTAGCTCGAATGTAATGAAATTGGCATAAACCACCTGTCTCATTCGGAATCCAATCGTTAATCCAAACAGTGTCCAACCAATCACTTGTTCCAATCATATCATTTAGATTGGGGCACACTACCCTGATTACACACATAATGAATCAGAAAGCTGGAATGAATTCAGGCAGACACTAAGGTAACTTTAACAGATTTATAAAAAAAACTGATGTAGATGGATCGGGAACAGGCTGGAGTGCACACAGGAACCATTGTAAAGAGGAGGGACAGGTTAGTGGCTGAGACCAACTCAGTGCAGGTTAATGAGTACAAAATAAAAGCCACTAACCTGTCTCCATAAGGCAGACAGATGAGGTTGAGGGACGGTTCAGAGTTTGGTGTCCAGAACAGAAGCCAATTGGAGAGTCGGGCAAGGTGAACAGGCAGAAATCCATGGAACGAAAACTGGTCACAACAGGCAAGCAAACAAGGGATGATGGATGGTCTACTCACATTTCAAGGATGTGGCAGCTACACACTGGGAGAGGCAGGTATAAATAGAGATCTTTGCGGGTGCAACTCTGCTTAATTAGAGCTGCTGCAGGTGTAACTGCTCAGACCTGATTGCCAGAGCAGAGCTGAGCAGACAGGGAGTGACGTCACAGTCACTGCAGCTAGGATCTGACAAACAGGATCATTAGACACGTGTACCCTATGTCTCTCATTCTGTAATACAGGAAGACCAACAGCATGTGTTGCTGAGCCTCTAGCTTCATTAACGAGTGCAGTAACATCTTAACCATTCTTAGAACCTAACACAGGTCCATACTGGGGGCTCAGAAGACAGAGAATGAACACACCAGTTTATGTTTGTATATGTCAGTGGTCTTCAATTACAGTCTTCAATAGCCGGTGTCCTAGAACTTATAGATTTGTCCAACACACCAGAATCAAATGTTTAAATTACCACCTCAGTATGCATCCAAGTTCTCCAGAGTTCCAAGTCCTTTTTTGACTCAGGTGTGTTGAACCAGAGAGACATAAAAAAGTAGGAGGACACCAGACCTTGAGGACTGGAGTTGAAGATCCCTGTTTGCATTTGTTTGCTTTCAAATAGCACACTTATGCTTTTTTCAGCACAGACAGAACTTCTTACAACTTCTTCCGTGGTTTGGAGGGAAATTTGACAATTCTGCACGTCACGATGCTTGGATTCTGAATAAAGCCTGGTGCATGTAAACGTACATCATGACTGGAAGAATTGATTGAAAACAATGTATTCAGATTATTTTTATTTTTCAGTCCAAACATATTACAACCTGATTAAGAAATTTTGCACATGTAAACATAGCTACTTAGAACAGATTGCACTAAAAAACTAATAAGTAAAAAAAAAAATTAATTACAAAGAAAATTATCCCAGTATAGTCCACATTTTGACATATCTTCTAAGAGGACCTTTAACCTAAACTCACGCCATGGATTCATCTTCTGTTTTTATGCTCTTTCATATTCAGTTGTAAATAACTTATCGTAAGCTTGTCATTTTACCACTCTAACACAAGACAGGCCAATTATAAGTAAAGTCAGGCACAGCTAAAGTCCATTTGAGTCAAAATAAACTGAATGTACAATAGCAAACAAGCTTAAATCTGTTGTGATGACCTGGATAACTAAGAATATTTTGTACAATATTTCTCCATGTTCTCCATTTTTCTCTTGCAGTTTTTAAACATCCGGGGTAGTTTAATTGCCACCTACAAATTGGCCTTAGGTGAAAGTGTGCAGCAACTGTGTTAAAACTTCGACCTATCAAGGTGTGCCCTCGGCTGAATTGAATTAAAAATTACTTACAAAAGTGAGAAGATATTGTAGATCGCTTATGACTTGATTAAATGTGATGAATAATTTCTAAAAGTCAAGCTGAGATTTTTTAAAAACAACAAAAGTACAACAGCACAAAAATAGTAGAGATGAACCAACAGGATTTTGTACATATTCTGATCTCCACTTTTTGTAAAACTTTGATTTATCAATACTGATATTGGTCACTTTGTAATGACTCGTGTTTTTACCTTGCCTGTCATTATGTTTTCTTGTCTCTATATTATTTCAGTCATGTCTTTATGCTCCAATCAGCTTTATTCAGCTCACCTTTGCGTTGCCTGATTAACACCCTGTTTCACCTGTGGGCATCACTATGTAAGCTCTTCCCAGTCTCTGGATGTGTTCCAATTCAGGGACAGCATCCTTCGAAGGCTGCACTTGTAGGCCGATTATGTAACAGTGCAGGGAAAAAGGCTGTCCCAATTCAATTAGTTCCTTCAAAGACGCCTTCAAATGCGGCCGACAAATGTGTCCTTTTCGCCGATTTGAAGGTTGGGTCCGGTGTATCCTTCATGGTCCACCCTATCCATGGTTCATTGCGAGTCGAAGAGAATTCTTCAAACAGAAACAGCTATCGTGGAGAGGAGTGAAAAGCTGTGAATACATTTGGATATATTATGTATTCTTTGACATAAAAGTAGCTTTAAAAAGTTTTTAGGTGAGAAGTTAGCCACATAAACCCGAAATATCTGCTCAGTATACTGACATATCACCTAATTTTGAAAATTCTCGCCTCATCGGTTTTCAGCTGACCGGGCGGTTGAGGGTCGCTATGCTGAAAGAGAATGCATGTCTCCCAGCACATTTCTTTTCAACTACCGTTAAAAGCCAAAAATTATTCAGATAGCTAACGTCAATATTTGGTTAGTTCACTATTATTATTCTCTACATATAAACTAATTTAAATTTTGCTATTTGGAGGGTTAGTGTTTAAGTTGTAAAAAGTGTTACTAATAAATTACCCATAGTATTTGTCATCAATGAATTTTAGTTAATGGTATATTAGTTAGAGGTAATCTACATAAAACTACTTTAAACATTTCACCGATTTAATGAATGAGAATAAAATGAAGGATGATAAACAATATTTGAAACAAAATATTTATTAAAAGGGCAAAATAAAAACTGTGTACGACAGCGGATTTAACTCTCAGCCCCATTTGTTTGGCTTCACAGCTGCTTCACGGTATCTCGGTTGCTAACCAACAGAACTTACGCTGAGGTAAGCACGGGGACAGCCAGTGGAGGCTAGACCATTCCAAATCACAAACCGATCTCTTCCAGTCTTCTCTTTTTCGTGACCGATGTGGGACCCTGCCCATGTCGGCCGGATCCTTTGAAGGATGCATCCCCTGAATTGGAACACACCCCTCTGCCTCTCCGCCTTGTGCCAGTAGAAATTCAGTGGTCTTTCCTTGCTCTCGCCTGTCTCCATGTGATCAGTCTAGTTCAGAGGTCAACAACATGGTACATGTGGTGCTCTCAAGCTTGTTCAAAAAAATAGCGCAATCCTCCAGTGAGCTGCATCTAAAATATTAATTTATTTAGCTGCTCTTCCTTTTTAATCCTACTTGTATTTATATAGATTTAAAACGATAAATGCATTAAAACATGTTTATATTACATAAAGTTAAGGTGAACTCTTCTAGTTCAAAGGTCAGTGCAGGTAGCCCTTGTATGACCCACTACCAATGAAGCAGCTCTTAACTTCTAAAAGGTTGGTGATCCCTGGCTCTAAGTCTTTTCTTCACCTTGCCCATGGCCGATCTCTACTGTCTCTCTGATCCATTTGTATCGGGAACTTGATACCTGATTTCAGATCAATAAATAAGACCTCTTAAAACTCTTTCTCGTGTGTTGTGGCTGAACATCCAGGTGTTCAGTTCCACAATTCCAATTAAAGTGATAGTATATGAGAATAAATGAAAGGCATTTAAAGTCTCTCTTTCAAATTAATGTTTAATTTACAAGTTGTTTCATACAAGAAAGGGATTTGTCTTCAGTTCCACTTTCCTGCCGACAAAGGTATTGGTACAATATACAAAAAAGGTAAATGGATTTTTTTTTTTTTTTTTTGTAAATATGAATGGATAGCTACGATGGACTGGCGACCTGTCCAGGGTGTACCCCGCCTCTCGCCCATTGACAGGTGGAAATAGGCACCAGCACCCCTCATGACCCCACAGGGGATAAGTGTGTTGGAAAATGGATGGATGGATGGATGGATGGATGAATGCATAGATTTTCAACAAAAAAGTAAGACAATTTTGTTGCAAAAAAGCAGGGGATTTATCCGGATACGCTGACTGTTAAGTGCTCAGATTGACACCCTGGGGGAAGAAACTGTCACTTTGGTGGCTGTTTTTGGCAAATATTGCTCTGTAGCACCGATCTTAAGATAAAAGTTAAAGGTTTGCGTGCAGAATGTGTGGAGTCTATTTGTGGTGTCAGTGGCCCTTTTTCTGACCCAAGATCTGTAAAAGTCCTGGATGGATGGAAGCTTGGTCCCGTGCTTCTCTCTGTAGACATAATTGTTTGTTGCAGTCTAGACCTGCACTGTTTGGTATTTAAGCCAATCCACACAGATGAACGTGATGAACGAACACAGGACAGACTGAATAATGACAGTGTAAAAGATGAGCAGAAGCTCCTGTGGAAGACGGTACTTCTTGATTTGCTGCAGGAAGTATAGTCTCTGCAGTGTCTATGTGTGAGGACCATGTCAGGTCCCAGAAAAGGAAGATTCCTAGATGCCAAAAATAATCCACAGCAGTGTTGTTGAGGATAGTGTGGGTGGGTATTTTCCGGAAGTCCACCGTCATCTCCATTGTCTTGAGTGAGGGGTGATGTTCCAACTGATCCATCTCCTTTCAGTATGCAGACTTATCCACATCCTGGATCACACCAATGACAGTGGTGTCATACGCAAACTGCAGGAGTTTCAGACGGGTCTATTGAGACGCAGCCATTTGTGTATAGAGAGAAGAGGACTGGGAGAGAACACAACCCCGGGGGGCACCAGTGCAGATGGTAGCCTAACATGCTTTTACTAATACTTTAAGTCAGCAATTAGCATGCACACAATTACTAGAAAAGCAGTCTCTGTGTATTCACTAAAGAACATGCATTCCTAACCTCCACTGTGAGATTTCCAGCATGTTCTATGGCAGATGTAAAGTAAAAGCTCTAGATAAAACAGACCAACATTGTTGTACAGTGTAGCCTTCTTGATTTATTTTAAAAGCATTGCTTTCTTGCAGCTTTTTCAAAATATTGTACAAAATACAATTTCCTTTTAGAGACCCTTTTTACATCTGTCTTTTCACTTTATTTTTTGAAACCCCACTCACACGGAAAATGGTAACATTTATGTTTCCTCTGCAGAAAAGGCTTCTAAGACAGTGTGGTGAAACATTCCCTGGTTGGAAAATGAACTGATCTTCTGATCTAAATTCAGGTCTGTCTGGTAAATGAGAACTCATGTCTCAATGAGACCATCTGTATAAATAAATATGCTTTTTTTTAAATATCCCTATACCCCCTACTGTTTAAGAGGTTGGAGCTGAAGATGATTTCTCTTAAAACTCAATAACAGATAGGTACGTGAACCCGAATTCAGCCGCACACAGAGCTTTGTTTTTGAGAGTTTTATTGAAGCAGAAGGAGTAGTGGACGATGAGAACCAGAGTCTTGACTGAGCAGGAGCAGAAGGATGTAGATGGCAGGAGCTGGGGGACTGCAGATGCTGGAGGACTGGAGAGAGAGAGAGCTGCGGGTGCTGTGCTGTGGAGTCAGAAGCACGCTGGGAGCCAGGAATAGCCAGCAACACAGCAGAGAGAGTTCTTATGACACTGGGGCTGCAGTAGGGCCAGCAGCGCAGCAGAGAGAGTTCTTGGAGGTGCAGGGGCTGCTGTAGAACCAGAGGCGCAGCAGAGTGAACCAGCAGCACAGCAGAAAGGGAACTTGGAGCTCAGCACTGGAGTAGCAGCAGGACCAGCAGCACAGCAGGGAGGCAACTTGGAGGTAGTAGACAGGCGTAGACGTAGGAACCTCAGGCAGGCAGACGTAAGAGTCTCTAACAGGCAGATGTGGGAAAATCTCCACCTGACAGACGTGAGAAACTCTGACTGACTGGCGTGGGGAGCACTGACTGACAGACGTGGGACAATCTCTGACAGGCAGACGAGGTTTGAGTGGAGACTGATGACGATCCGGCCGGGAAGAGCAGACTGGGGGAGGTTTAAGTAGAGGTGTTGGCAGGTGCACTGAATCCAGGCTTAATTAGGAATGGCAGGTGAAACTAATGAGGAGGTGGAGTGAGAGCAGGGCTGCATGAGAGGTGGAAAGATCTGGAAAGTTCATGGGGAGACAGGCAGGCCAAAACTGTACCATGACAATATGTTGATCAGAACTAATAGTTACTCTGTGTGGGGCATAATGGGTGTGGTCAATGTCCTGTCTTTTTTTGGTAGATCAAATACTTGTGTCACTCATTTAAGCACATTTAAATGAGTGGCACACATTTTTTTAAAAAAATATATTTTTTAATGTGTTCTGTTTTTTTGTTGATATTGTCTTTCTCCATTACAATTTTTTGTAGTCATTGTTTTAAAAACATCCAATTTGTATTTATTATCTTTAAAACCTTTGCTATAGTTTGCAGGAGTTGTGATATATACACATTCTGCTTCAATGTTGCATGTTTGTACAGTTTTTTAAACGCTACTCAAAGAAACAAGAGACACCAAACAAGTGCAGAAAATTAAATAAAAGGTATTTTAATAACAGATAAGACCTAATTGAATTATAAAACATTAATGCAGACAAATTATTGAAAACATTTTAAAAGGAACTTAAAAAAACATATCCAACAAGCAAAATTGCTTAATTATCTTTGATTTGAAGTGCAAAAGCATAATTCATTCTCACCAGAAGCAATTTGCTTAAATCTGTGTTCAATTGCAGTCACTCTAAGGTAAATTATCCTAACCTTGTAACCCTTTAAACATGACAACAAGTAACAGGAATACCCCAGACAGGTCCTAGAACGTATCCTTAGAGCTAAATTATTTGCTGGTGTTGGTAGTGAAGAGGCTGCTTAGGCTGTCTGACCTGCACTCTCTTCACTCCCAAACCCAACCTACTTCCTCCTCTGGCTCCTCCAACCCCTGACACAGTGCCAACCCTTCTGTCAGCCATGCTCAGAGAATCTAATCACATATATTTGAGATTGCAGAACCTGATATGAACTTCCTGCTGCAACCACAGTAAAAGTGATATGATATTATCCATTGACAGCGTGCTGTGAATCCAAAACCAGCGTCCAAGTACATTATTTATCTGCTCAGAAAGACCCCTTTTGACCTTAATTTCCAACTATCTCCCATCTCCCTTTTTTTTTTGGTTTGATGAAAAAATACCAACTTGGGGTTAAACGGGAGCTAGCCTTTTTTACCAAAATCCTTTTTTGTTGTTGTTGAACCACATGGACATCAGGGTAACAGATTACCTCTAGGTGTGACACATTTCTTCAGTAAAAACAGATAATTGCCAGCAGTAGAGTGACCACCTTGACCCCCACTTATCCAGTTTTTGTTTCCCACTAGTTTTGCCTTTGTTAAAATAATAACCTTTTAAAGGGATACATTATTAGTTGTAACAATAGACTTTGAGAAATATCTATTTTAGATGTAAAAATAATACAGTAAAAATAACAAAAAGTGCTGAAAAACCCGATATTCAACCAGACACTTATTGTAGGAAATGAGAAGCGACAGATGAGGCAGGTATGTAGAACCACACTGAACAGGATTCACTGACAGAGCCAACTTGACCAGAACCCATAGACTGAATCTTGATTAGAAGGCACAGATCTGTCTCCAGCGTACACAGAGCAAAAAACAGAATCCCACAGTAATCCTCCCAACAAAGCGGTGCACACAAACACTAGCAGGTGAACTAGACAAAGGGTATCCACTGGCGCTAACAACAAATGCAGGCAGGTAACAAGATGTTCTGGCAGTGAGTGGATGAAAGAGGCAGGTATATGTAGGCAGGGGAACAGGTAAGCAGAGTTGACTCAAATTAATGCAGCAGGTGGAGCTGATCAGGTGCAGAGTGGTGGCTGGTAGGTGACTGAGCTGATTGGATGATGACTGGTGGCTGAGGGTGGAGTCAGCTGATTGGATGGTAAACTGGTGGTTGAGGAGTGGACAGAGCTTATTTAATGGTGACTGATGCCTGTTGGCTGAGGGGAGTGGAATCTAATCAGTTCAGAAAAGTCAAAACAAAAATAAACCCAAAATCCCAATACCATAACAAAAAATAACGTAAGCCGTTTAGTTTTTGTACATTTAAATAAAATATTGCCACACGGACAGCGCCATGTTGCAATGCTTTCTGGGGAAATGACGTATTGTAGTTCCTTTAGCGCTAGCGCCGTCCAGCCGAAACAGCAATGAGTATCCTTAAACCATTTCAGTATGAACCGAAGCACATTTAAATTGATGACAATGTAATAGTAATAATAATTTGAAAAAACGACGAACGATACATACAGCTTGTAGGACTCTTTTTTTTTTCCCAGTGTCCTGTCTAGCAATGTGGCAATAAGAATTGATGTCTTAATGTCAAATAGAGCTCGACAGATTTTGCTTTCACAAGTGGAGCAAACAGCTTTCGCCATAGTGCTCCGCTTGATTTGTGCATGTAAATAGCTTTATTGTGATTCCTGCAGGGAGAATTTCAAATTATATGGACACTACAATGGGAAAGTAGGAGAGTAAAGGAAGAACAAGAAGAGAAAAAAAGAAAGAGAAGAGGTGAAAGAAAGAAGAGATAAAAGGTAGAGAATGATAAAACGTCCTCTGTCTGCTCCATCACCTGGAAAGATACGCAAAAAGAACAGCACAACCAACAGACATAAAGCAACAGATACAATCGAGTAACACCATGATGCCATTGCTAAATCATATGTATTATTATATAAGCTGACATGTGTAATGTGATACCTGAAAAAAGAAAGTGAAAGAAAATAAATAAATAAATAAATAAATTACAGGCTTTCTGTATATAAGTGAACACTTAATACCTGGAACCCTGCACCTGTGGGAGTTTGTGAGAGTGCACTAGTTTAGGTGAAAGTTATCCAGAAGGAAATAGCTCGATAGTGGTTGTGGAGAACCAAAGACCCGCCTTCCCCGAGCACAGAGGCAGGGGTCAGGGGACCCATAACCCCGGACTCCCAAAGGGGCCCCCAAAGCAGGGCGCCCAAGAGGGGCCATCACAGGAAATGTGCAACCCCCCGAGGAAAGAGGAGAGACGACCCCGAGGAAATCCCCCAGCCACCGCAATGCCGACGCCCCCAGAAGCCGCGGGGACGAGCCCGTGGGCTCCGCCGGCAGCCAGCCGCGCTGAAGTGGTCCCGGCCATGGGCCCTGAGGGCCAGAGGCCCTTGTAGGACTCTGATCCAGGCAAGTAGTGCTCTGTGTCCGGTGTCAGGTTCAATAATACTTGCTTAAATTCTGATCTGTCCAGTCTTCTTTCTGTTAACACCTGTTTAGGGTCTTCGGCCCAGTGTCTGAACCTTTGTTATTTAAAAGTCTTTTGGAGAGAAGTGTTGAAAGCACAAATTTGGGTCCTTCCGAAGCTGTGTTCTTCCATTGGTATTTCCCCATTGCACTCTTCTTTTTTTCACGTGGGAAACGATGAAGACTCACCTCACATTTTCTGTTGTTTTTTGTTTTGTAATTACAGCCACAGCGACACAGTGTGGTATTGTCTAACTTTACACCAGTGAATACGATAAAAAAAAAAAAAACTCAGGTAATCCTTTTTTAACTATGAAGGTTCCAGTCTAGTAGGACATAACCTCATCATCAACCCAGCATGCATTGTGCAGGTTAAAAAAAATGGCGACCTCCATGGGTGAAAAATATAACAAAGGAGATACAATTTACAAAGTAATCACCAGTTTTTATGTATCACAGACAGCAATTTAAGTAAATAGGAAAACAACATATTTATATCAACATGTTCAAATAATGGTGGATCCCTTTAAAGTATGTGCTAAGCCTCACAGCTCACCATTGCATACACAGCAGACAGAGCTAAATTAAAACCAGCAAAACTGAAAGTACAAATTCTTGTCAAAGAATTTACACTCACCGGCTTTGTTATTAGGTACACCTTGCTGGTACTGACTTGCCTGTCCCCCCTTTTTCTTTGTGGCATATATTCAGCAAGGTATCGTAAAATATGCCAAGAGAACACCAGTATACTACCATGCCCAGCTTGAATCACTGATGCAAGGCAGGTTTTGCTGTTGTAAATACCGAATCTGACCCTCCAACTGAATGTTGAGTCTTGAAGACTCAAGATTGATTCATGATGTCTTTTCTGCAACTGTGGTGAATTTGTGTGAATTGTAGCCTCAGTATCCTAAAATTAAATGGTCAGTGAGTGTATATCCTATATCCATACACATTTTTTGGAA
Organism: Fundulus diaphanus; assembly: GCA_037039145.1. Taxonomy (NCBI): domain Eukaryota; kingdom Metazoa; phylum Chordata; class Actinopteri; order Cyprinodontiformes; family Fundulidae; genus Fundulus; species Fundulus diaphanus. Next base: position 23,543,667 of record CM073131.1, read on the forward strand.
GTGTAAAAGTTTATCCACTGTGCCTTCCAGAAGATTTCAAATAACCAGCCATTGTTATGATACTTAGGTGTTTGAGTTTATTTTGTGCCTCTGTTATCTCTTTAGTTCCCTGTTGTTGTTTTCTAATTGTTGCCATTTTAGGCATAAGTATAAGTTTTTTTTAAGTCTCTTGTTCTTATTTTAGATTTTATTACTGTTAGATTGCTGTTGGATATTTTCCTCTGGGTTACTTGTTTCTCTGTTTACCGTTATCTGTCTTTATTATTCTCTGTCCTTCACCTGCCCCGCCTTCCTGCTGCCACAGCTGATCCTCATCTCCTCTGATTACCTCCTCCAGTTTGCTTGTCCATTCTCAAACCCTCCCTCAGTTTTTAAGTCTTTGACTTCTTTGTTCAATTCACTGCTGGATTCTTTTGTTACTTCTACCTGATGTCCTGTTCCGACACCATGTCCGTTTTTTCCTGTTTATATTCGCCTGTTATTTTCACCTGCAATTGAGTCCTACTACAAACCAAACCTAACAGAAGAATCCAGCCCTCTGTACCCAGTAGAGCTTATCTCTGAGGAAGACTATAATATGCTTTCAGACATTGTGTTTTTTTTTTTTTTTTTTGGGATACGGTGGCCCACCTTGACCGGCCCTGGGAGCATCTGGCAGCGGCATGTTGCATTCTTTAGCTGCAAGAATGGGTTCCTCTCCTTCCTCCCACTGGCTTTAGAGGAGCTGCTGGTGGAAAGGGATTGGAATTATTATATGCTTACTTGATTTATTTATAAAACATTTTAAAATAACCACAGCTGCAACAAAGTGCTGCACATGTTAAAAGAAGAAACATTGAAAACATAAAACAAGGAAAGAACAGTAGGAACAGAGTTAAAAACATTAGGATCAATAAAGCAAAGTACACACAAAAAGTCTCATGCTGTGCCAAAAGACAACCTTTTTAAAAAGTTAGCAGTAAAGGGATATTATTCCATAATCTGGGAGCAGCAACACTAAAAGGTCTGTCTCCTCTGAGCTTTCTTTTAGACCTCAGTGCCTCCAGCAGCAGCTCATCAGCTGACCTGAGGCATCGAGAAGGAGACTATGGGCGATGCAGCTTAGGGAGGTAAGACGGGGCAAGATCATGTAAACTTTTAAAAACAAATAAAAGACTCTTACAATCAACTCTAAAATATATAAAGAAGCATGGGTGGAGATTTTGCTTAGGTCACCTCTGTCTCAGCTGCTGGTTCAGTCACCTGTTATGGCGTCGCTTGTTACTTCCTTTGCTGCTCACTTCAGGCACTGCCGTCAACTGGCTGCCTCGACTACTTTCCCCGATGATGCAGCTGATACTTCTGCTCCTTTCTCTGAGGATCCAGCCAACGTTTTTAACTTGCCTGCTCCAGATAATCCACTGCTCCAGATGTTGACTTGCTCTTTCCTTCCTGGGCATTACCCAAAGCCTCTCCAGCAGTCTACAGCAAACATCTAATCATGCCACCTCAGGGCCCCAAAGCCCACTCAGAGCCATCTGTGCCCTAGAACTTGCTCCGTGCTCCCCAAGATTTGCGCGTTGGCTCCTTTGCACTCTGGACCTCATTCTCTCAAGCTTCTTCTGCTGCCCCTTCACCACCACTCAACAGTACACGTCTCCCTCGGCCGCTGCATCTGCATCTTCATCTGCTGTTCCATTGTCGTGGTCATCATCTTCGCCATTCTCCAAGGTACATCCAACAGACCTAGCAGCTCCACCTGTTTCCAGGGTTCCTACGCACCCTCCAATTTAAATAACTCCACCTTGGGTTCTTGCATGGGTTCCAGCCTCCCTGAGCCTCACCCTCAGTTCCAGCCTCTTGAATTGTATCCTGGGTTCCAGCCTCCTGAGATCCACTTCCAGTCTCCTGACCTGCAAATGGGTTTCAGCATCTAGTGGACCAGTCTGCAGAGTTCCAGCATCTTCTGCACCAGTTCTCTGAGCTCCTTGAGTTCTCCTAATCTCTCAGCTGAGGGTTATCAATGTCATGCCACCAGCCTCCTGAGAAAGTTCTCAAAGGGTCTTCCACTTCTTCTGGTCAACATCCTGACAAGGCTCTTTGTGGATTTTTCCAGTTCCCTGCTGACGTCGAGACCTATCCAAAGCCACTTGCAGCTTTAATTGCAGCAGCAAAACATCACTCTACAAAGCACTGACTCTAGGGGAAACGTGAACAACCATGCATGCTGCCGTTTTCTGTTATGTTGTCCTATTTGTTGTTTGCTTCGCAATAAAAAATTATAAATTTTTAAAGTTGTAGTCATGTTCTGTAATTGAAATGGTGCAAACTCTCAGACAATCCATTTTAATTCCAGGTTGTGAGGCAACAAAAGATGAAAAAAGCCAAGGCACGATAACATGTGCAGGGAAGAATGTTGATCATTTAATCATTGTTCCAAAAATTTTATTTTCTTAAGGTATGGTTATTGCATTTGAGATTCTGGCACGTAATATTTTTCTTAAGGTATCTCAGCTGATTTTCTGTCTTTTTAGGGTAAAATTTAATTACTCAGGTCTATTCTTTGAAAATCTTAAAAAATAAATATCTAAGTCCTCAAGTCATTTCAATGTCCACAGATCAATAAAAAGCCAGCACCTAGGCATGCAGACGTCTACAAACGTCTGTGAAAAAAATGGACCACTCTCAGGAGCCCAACAATCTTCAGTGTAGTGCTGTGATAGGATGCCTCCTGTTTCCTCGCTACATACATAGTCATCTATTTGTGGTTTTATAGCAAAGGGGAAGCAATAGGGAATGACAGCATCTCAGTTGATGTGCTATTTCACATAACACAGAGCAGGTTCAGCAGACGAGGATTCAATAGTTATGGCCTTCAAACTTTATGGCCTTCTGATTAGCTGAAGAACATAGTGTAAACCTGTAATACCTTGGTTTCACAGGCATTTCAGTGGTAGGAGATAGTAAACATTAGCATGAGCAAGAGGCTTCCTGTTGGTCCTCTTTCAGTACCTCTAATGGCATATTAATACTAGTAACCTATGGCTTACACTTCAAAAAAATAACTTTCTTCATGCAAATGTTAGATCATAAATGTTCAAAATAAAGCTCACCATCTATAGTTATGGTGTGTGTATAAATCTTAAAACTGTAGGAAACACATTGGAAATTATTAAAAGGAGCAAGGGTTGGTGGTGTGTGTGAATTGGGTATGATTGTAATTAACAAGCTACTAATTACAGTGGCTTGAATTTCAGAGTTTCTCTTGACTCGGCTTTCCTCTTCTTTTCATCTTGCAGGTTTCTCTAATTATGTTGCGCAATCCTCTCTGGAAACCTAGATGATTCCTCACACCAATCAGCTGTGGGCAGGTGTTACCAAAGGAAGGACAAGGATAGGGAGGAGGAAGACAAACGTCCAAAGAAAAATGAAGTATGAAACCAAGAATCAATAATGCTTATTAACTACATAGTTAATCTATTTTTATGTTTTCTAAACCCTGCCATTTCAGGTAGAGCCAAGTTGACCACCTGACCCTCGCAGACGTTATTGTTGCAGCTGTTGTTGGTGCAAATACCCAAAGTATCGACTGTGCTCCTCTTAAAGCTATCGATCTGGGTTCAAAGGTAAAGGGTGAGATGAAAGGAGTGGGAGAGAGCTGGAGAACTGTGTCGAGGGTGGCAAGCTCATTTGGCTTTGTGGTCGGTGTGCCATTTAAGAGAGCGGATCGTTTTCACAGATACAGATCACTTCAGATATGGTGAGAGGAGGAAATTGATTAGTGGACAAATGCAGACCGCGTTTAAAGCAGTTATCCGATCATGTAATAGTTCCTGTAGGTGTGAAGCTCTTAGAATTTCTTGTACATCCTTTTTTTTTTTCTCCACACAAATAGCTTTTATGTCTCTATTTTGAATGTCATGCATCTTCCTTGTTCCTTTTTTTTATAACCTCTGCCACTACAAGCTACCAGTTAGCATTTGAACTAATGAGCGAAATGTTAATCGTAGTAAACAGTGCAAACGTAGTTTTGCTTAATGTACTCGACATCTTTGAAAAGAAAAGATTTTGAAATGCTGTGTTTGGATACTTTAATGGACAGGCTAACATGTTTGCTTAATGGTTTTGGTGAAATCTAATTAGTTGTACAAAATGTTGCGTGTTAACATCCAGATGACCTTCTGATGCATGGCAGAAAAGAACCAGGGGCAAACAACTATTGAAACAAACAGCTCATTAGCCATTAATGACCCAAGCCAAGCTAAAACATTTTTGAATTCTGCTCTAAATAAAGCAAATATTGGACGTCTTGTGTGTTTTTCTCCAGGTTTGTGTTAGCAGGTACTATGAGCTTCAGAAAACACTCCTACTCTCCACAGAGGTCACTGTATCCAACCGGGAAGATATTTTTCTCATCAATTAAATTAGACCCTTATATAAGCCTTGGTTAATTACTGAAATCACTCCATTTGTATTCTATTTTCCTGCCAATTACAAATATCCACCAACGCTCTTTTTTTTACAGCATGAGAGGGAAACAAATAAGAATTGTCTGAAGACAAATATCCCTTTTTTATTTTTTACTAATACTTGTAAGTGACTGACATGAAACACAGTGTTGTGAAAATGTATTTGCTCACTTAAAGGTTTCTTCTGCTTTTACTTTGTGTCACACTTAAATATTTGAAATTGTTAGATAAATGCTAATTTCAGTCTAAGATAGCCCGAGTAAATGCAAAAGTCTGTTTATATTATGATTTTATTTGTTATAGAAAAAGAGCTATCCAGACCAGCCAGCACCTGGTAAACTTACCGTGCCTTGCCTTGCCTAGTGGCATAATGTCTTCTGAGGTAAGAAAGTTATAAATATTGAAGTTAGCCAGTGTTCTCTCACTAATGCACGGATTACGGTGCAGACTCAACAAAGTAACCAGGTGAACGAGAGGACGCAAAAGCCCCACCCCCACACCTCTCACTGCACGCATGCCCAGAGAAAACGACCCGAATCAATCTCTCGTTAACTGACTAATCCAGCCTGCAGAGGCAACTGTGGTAAGTAGAGGATAGCTCATTTTACACATCAGGCAATTGTAAAGGCATGTATGGGAAATTGATAAATAATATTTAACTTTAAAGCTAGCTCCATGCACCTTTAAAGGAGAAAACGTGAAACAGTGTGAACCTCTCCCATTTGTTCCCGGCTGACCAGGATTACTCCAAGAGTGCATCAACTCATCCAGGAGGTCACAAAAGTACCCAGCACTACATCTAAAATACGGCAGGTCTCACTTGCCTCAGTTATCCATAGAATGGGCACCTTGAACATTTGAACCGAAACCAGTACCAATACCCGATACCTGAGAATTGACACGGGTACTCAACGGTACCTATTTTTGGTACTTTTGTGTGTTCATGTAGTAATAAATGTTAGTTTATTAATAAAAGCTCTAAATTGTTCAATTTAACATATATATTTCTCAATATATAAACTTATTTGGATCTACAAATGAACTTTATTAAATAATTTATTATTTATTTATTTTATAATTTATTTATTTTTTACCAAAACAACAGTTATCAGTGTCAGACAGTGAACGAGGTGAATAAGGGATTGAAGCTGTGTGTGAATAAAATTCAGGGAATTGTTTTAGTGTTCAAGAGGACCCATCATCACAGCTTATTAATAAGCTGTGACAGACAAATTCTGATGTTTTACAGTCACTAGCTTAAATTCAGTCACTTATTCAAAGATTAATCATTAGGCTGAGATGACAATCAGAGCAATAAGCAAAAGTCATTCTGTACAGATTCTGTTGATGATATAGCTTGTGATAGAGATGAACTGAGAATGTTCTCGCTGAAATTACAACCAACAATGGTCCTTTAAAACAATGATTTCTGCCATAGCAGTTTGCCATCCAAAAACTAAAAAAAATAAACAGAGTGCAATTATAAACATTCAAATAATCTATCAGTGTAGAACATGTCAGTCCAAGTCAGAGTAGACCATTTATGTACATCAAATCCTCACATGGTCCAGATACAAAAAAAAAAATGGAAATCCTTTTTTTCTATTTACAAAAACAGGGACTATATAGTCATATTCAATGAATTAGAATATTATTGTAAAGTTTCTGTAACTTAATTGACTGAGGCTACTTTCACACTACAGGGACATGTGATTATTTTTCATGGCTGTGTGAACGGCCGCGCATGCGGGTCGCTTTGTGCTCTTGAACCATTCAGACAGAAGTATGATGGCGGTCGCATTTAATAGTGGTATGAACTGCCACCTCAAAAAAATCAGATTTCAGAAAAAAATCAGAATTGAGCATCAAAACCTGCAGTGTGAACGTAGCCTGAGTGACATTTATTATATTGATTCATTACATACTGTTTTATCTATGTTAAAAATTATGATTAGGCAGTGGCGGCTCCTGCCAAATGTGTCAGGGGGGGCAATAGTTGCAGTGATAGCTAAAGTGACCCATCTAATGGGTAAACTGACAGCTACGTAAACCCTGTTTACCGTCAGTGCTTTGTGAGTTTGGACTTACAATTAACATTTCACACATTTTGATGTAAAGTCATCTCTTTTAGCATTAATAAAATAAAAATACTCAAAATCATCTTCAGTTGTCATTTTATTTCAAGTGCAGCTAATCAGTAAACATTAGAGATAATTAGTCATTTATGTGCAATTACAGATAAACAAATGTACATTTGAACATTTTATTCACTTTGTACTGTTTGAAACAGTACACAACTGGTACTCATTTATATTGAAATTTTGCTCTCCTTTCTTTCAATGCAGCAAATCTGTCAATCACCCTTTCATTGAAAGTAGGCATGCTCCTGACTAGCTCCCTCTCCATGGAAAGCATGGCTAGTGCATTCAGACGTTCCTGCCCCATTGCATTTCTCAGGAAGGTCTTTATTCTCTTCAGTGTTGAGAAACACCTCTCAGCTTCAGCTGTTGTCATTGGAGTGGTTATAAGGACGTTCAGCAAAACCACAGTTTCAGAGAAAGTATCCTGCAGGTTGTACCTCTGTAGAGCCTGGTACAGTGCCAGTGCACCACAGCAGCTCTTGAAATCAGGACTCTCGTAAATAAGAGACAGTTCAGTCTTAAGCTTTGCCTGGTTAAGCATGGGGTATGCCCTGACAGTGGTGTTCAGAGCCTCTACTGGGAATGTATGGCAATGCTGTTCAAACAGCTCTCCTTGTAGTAACGTCGCACTCACAAGGTGGTCAGTAAAAGAGAACCTCTCTTCGGCATGGGCCAGGATTGTGTCACAGATCTGTGAAAAAATAAATGGATTTACATACACTGTATATTTATTCATTTCACACACACTTGTACATTGCTGTGAAAGCAAAATGTTGAGAGATATGAAAGCACTGGTATTGGGATATAGTACAACACTGAATAAAAAATAGAATCTATACCTTCTTCTCCTAAGGCTCTCCTTGATCTTGTGGCTCCTGTTGCTTCTGACTGTTGCAATTGAGAGCTTTGGTCCCTGAAGGAAGGACATACCAACAGTGGTTGTTATATTATACAAACAGTATGTAATTGATCATGCATACAATTTCCATCTTAGAAAGACAGAAACGATAAACAGTTATTATATACAGCCACAGATAAAAAAATTAAAATGCCACTGCATATTAAAAATATAATAGTATAAATATACTGTAAATGTAAAACATATTACATAAATACAAAATTTATTTAAAAGTAGAAGTAAAAAAATAAAGTAGGAATTTTTCTCTGATTTTCAGGGAATGGCTAGATATTTTATTTTTAACTTTGTTAGACAAATGATAATTACACAAATCAAGAGGGTATGAACATAATCCTAATAAGAAAATATGATATATTACTCATACCTTATGGCCTCTCTGGAGGGCACGTTGGATGAAGACTGGGTCAATGTCCTTCTTCTGCAGCTGCTGGTACATCTTGTCAACATGAGGCATGATTTGATGAAATAGGTTCAGGAAAAATCTAAATTCATCATCCTGCAACATCCTCAGGTAGCCATTTGCCTCCCTCACTGTGGTGATATCAAATGAGTTGGTCTTGCTTATGGATTCAAAACACTCCATTAGATCATCAAGGCTCTCATAAACAGTGTCCACGATTCTGCTGTTGAAGTTCCATCTGGTAGGGGATGCTCTTGGCAGCCTTCTTGTTACAATATGGTCGAGAATGCTTGTGCGTTTTGGCAATCTTGTAAAAAAACTGGCAATGCCACTCAAATCTGCAAAGAAAACTCTCACTGCTGGGATGCTTGAAGTGGCTTGTTGCATAATCAGATTCAACTGATGCGTGTAACAATGCACATAATGGGCATTTTCGTAATGTTCACACACTTTTTGCTGCACACCAGCCCTCTCTCCCCTCATAACACCGGCCCCGTCATGTGATTGCGCGATGAGTGTGCCTTTGTTATCAGTGAAGATAATATCCAGTCTCTTCAAAATTGCAGTTTCAATTGTGTCGGCTGTTGCATCAGAAATAGGGATGAATTCAAAGAAGCGTTCATGCACGTCATGGTTCCCGTCGATGTATCTAAACACAAGCACCAGCTGAGTTTGTGTTGCAACATCCGTGGTTTCATCTGCTTGTATTGCTACGAATTTTGATTACTTCACCTCGTCCATGATTGGATGCTTCATGCTTTCTCACCTTCTCTGTAAGATGATGCATATCGGTGACACCTGTCGTTGTCCAAGACTCGTTTGCTCCAGTGCTTCCACCAGGATGGAAAAAAATGCAAGGGTAGCAAAACAGCTTGTTAGCTACTTCGCATCCAGCTAGCCATGTTTTCCGCTCATACCAGCTCCGCGAAAATCCCCGGTTGTACAATTTCCCTCCCTTTTTAGATATTTGTTTGATTTTTAAATTTGGTCTGAGTGGTCCTAATTCTTGGGTTGCATTTTTTTGTTGAACAGTGCAACGACTAAACGTATTCTCTCTTAACGAGACGATTGAGTTTAGTTGAGTAACTTTACCAGTGCCGATAGACATTTTGAAAATGTTCTCTCTTCTTCTCACACTTTTTTTTATATCAAACTTTATTCATACTCGGACATTCTTCTTCTCACACCTGACAGTAATCCAGCAGATCTACGTACTGTATGACGTAAATACGTTAGTGCAAGCACTCCCGGAAACCATAGAGAATGCATTGCAGAGCCTGCGTATTGAAAAAAACTTTAACGTGAACGTCTATGAGAGAGATCAGGGCGATATTCAACCATGTTGAAATCGCCCAAAAAGAGGCGGGACACAGGAGGTGACGTACTAAACGTAACATTTAATGCAGATTGATTGGTTTAACTTATAAATTCCCTCCTCTCTCTTTCTCTCTTTGGTAGTGCATCGCCCAATTGCCCTGATGAACAAACCATCTCTGTGATTAGGGCTAATGCAATTACCACATTTAAGATTAGGATATGACATTAGATCAATAAAAATAGAGAAATGTGGGCTTAATTAAAAGTATGCTTAATACTTGCTTAATAGGTATTTTCAAAAGGTACTTTTAATCTGATCAACAAACTTCTGTTGTGCAATTATACACAGTTTAAAGTTATTTAATGTTTATTAAATAACCCTCTGTCTGTTAAGTATTGTCTGGTGATGATCAGCTCTTAAGCTGATATCAAGACAATGGTTAAAAGGGATGAATTTGAGCACTAGCGATCTTTTAACAGCAAACCCTGCACACTCATAGAATAAAGGAGTGACAACTTCTTTTCAAGTTCAAGAATTTAATAACAGAAATAAAATGAACATCCAGAGAACATCACTATGTAATGCTGTTTATCTGAATTAACACAATATTTCGATTAACAAATCCTCTCTACTAGGCTAGTGAAACTTAACTAAACTGCTAAGCAAAATGAAGATAAAAGGATGCTAAGCTAAGGAACTATTTACATGCAAAAACAAACAAAAGACAAAACAAAAGTGGTTGGTCATAATCAGAATAATTCGGTGAATCCTTGTTCACTGCAGATCTGATTAAAAAGAAAACATGGAATGGAGTTAAAAACATTTGGCATGTGTTTCAATCCATTCACAATGCAAAGCCTGAGTTAAACAAAACATTATTTTGAGTAAATAATATTCTAAAGACTGATTTACTAAGTTAAATTATTTAACCCTTATGATCTCTTGTCTTTGTTTATGCGATTCTACCTCTGGGCGCTAGGGATCGCTGTAGCGATCGGTCGCTAACCTGGTTAAGGTCTTCAAAATTATCAAAATTGCCTTTAAAACCGGCATTAATATTATTGCCGGTTTTAAAGGCAATGTAATGATTCGTGTAGAGATGAGCCCAGATAGAGTTCAACCAGACGCAGTTGTAATCCTTTTTCTTTTGTGGCGTTTATTGAAGGAGTGGTGAGGCGAAAAAACAGGCAAACAGACAGGATCCAGGCTGGTGGATATTCTGACATCAAACGGCTATGCAAACTCAAAAAACAAAGAACAGGTCAGGCTAAACAAGAATACAGGAGGGCTCTTACCAACGGACGAGGGAGGTGATTGTGAAGTCCCGGCAACAAACTGAACACTAAGAGAGGTTTAAATAGGCGGGCAGACAAGGTAGCAGGGAGGGACCAATTAACTAAAACCAGGTGGAAATGATCAAGGGAGCAAACAGAACAAGTCTAAAGATACAAATAAGCCTAAACAGAATACAGGAAAGGGCTAAACTTAACCAAATAATAAACAAACCAGAACAGAATATTACAGGCAATTTTGATAATTTGATTTGATTATTTTGATAAATAATTATTTTATTTGATAATAATATATTTTGATGGCCGAGCAGAACGGTTAAGCTTTATGCTTTAAAACAAGCTCCTTTTGAAATGTCTGTAACCGGATGTTAGCAGGAGCTAATAGCATTTTGGCTAGCGGGCATTCCGCGCTAACAAATAAAAGCTTTAGGTTTATTTTTACCTCCGTTAGCCCTTTGTTCTAAAGCAACCATGTGTCCAAACGAGTTACCAAATATTTCCAGACGAACCATTTAACTTCTCCCTCAGCTCTTTCTGCCCAAACCTGTCTTTTGCCTCGTGTGAGTTTTGTCCAGTTTGGCCATTCCAAGGAAGGAGCGTTGAAAGAAGGGAAGTTGTTGGTTTGTCTTGGTAGCGGGCAAGGGTTTAGCTCTGCAGCACCATGTGGTCGGGCAGCTTGGGGTTCTGCGGCCTAGCAGAAACACGCGTGTGTGGTCGGGACCGGAGGCCTGGTCTCTGCCACGTTCTCCGGCTTGGATGCAGCCCGATTTAAGCAGATTCTCCTTACATTCGAAAGCAGGCTCAAATGTGTCGGCTTTTCAGCTCCAGCTGGGGTTCGCTTCCCTGTAAAGGTCTGATTTGCCCAGACATGTTCCCCGGGCGACGAGAGTTTCCTCCCAGATGTTGGCTTGTGTATCGGTCAGGCCCGTGCAGGGCCCATGGTCCGAAATGGTTTCCTGGTCTGCTCCAGGGCGAGGTGGTCTGAGCAGCTTGGTGTCAGGAGAAAGTCTGAAGAAGTCTGGGCAGAAGAGATGTGGGAGCTGCAGGAGAGGGTCTGAGGGTCTCACCCTGCTGAGAGAGGAGGTCCTTTGTGCCTGTGAGGGTCTCATGTTTGCAGCAGGAGTGGAATTCCTTTTGTTACCTCCTCCATACTACATGGCCAGAATTCAGTCTGACATCAAATATTATTATCATGGCGTTATTATGGCACAACACTTCATTGAAGAGCATATTGTAAATAATTGAATATAACTGTAAAGTCTGGAAATACAGGTACTTCTCCTTCATCTAAATTGCATTTTCCATACTTCTCCAGACCTGAAAACTGCAGTAATCAAATTCCATAGTTTAGGACTTTTTAAGACTGGATAAGAACCCTGAATCCAGGTGAAAATCATTGATGTCACAGGCCTTCGCACTTCGCTTTGTGCTGTTTTATTATTGTGAGATTGCATGGTATGAGATCTTGTTACACTCCTACTGTTGAAGTTGGAGGTTGTGATATAATGAGCCAAAATTTACCCTTTTAAAATACCTTTTAAGCAAGTATTAAGCATACGTTTCATTATGCACTTTGAATCGTCTTGTTACTGAAAAGTGCTATATAAATAAACTTACCTTGCCTTTGTCAAGATAGGGGAGCGCATCAGAATGAAAAGAGCAACTCTAGAAGAAATAAATCATGGGATATTTTATAAGCAGTATTCTTTTGGAAATCAAAACCAGCAGTGCTACTGTAGATTATTAGAATATCAGGAATTTTCTGTGGGAAGTGTACTGTAAACCTCATTAATTTAAGTAGTTTTATATAAGACAATATTATTTTAGGAACAGTTGCATCTGTGTTCCAGAGGAAACACAGTGTAACCTTAATTTTCCTACTGTGTAAACCTTCTAAATACAAAGGAGGGTGGATATGAATTAAGATCGCTTTGTTCCTAATTATTCAGGACGCCCAAAAGAAGCTCTATTAATTTCTTAAACTTTAGTAAGATTTTTAGCTTTCGTTAAACTCTCCAGAACAATGGGATGAAATCAGCTAAGTGAATCACCATGTGGAAGACGATTCGCTAAGCAGCTTGTTTAAAGCTGTAGCCTTGAAGTTTCATTTGATGAGCTGCTTCTTCCTTAATTATTCATTGATGTCATTCATTATTCATTTCTAACTGAATTTGTTTCACATACCTGCTGTTTAAATTTAATTAAATCCCATAGTTGTAAACTGCACAGTCTGAACTTTATCATAGACTTTCTGATCTAATCATTTTTTTTCTCATGCTCAGAATATGATTTAAACATTTGTTTTGATGGTTCAAGACTTTATGTATCTAAAAATGTAATTAAGGTAGATTTTTTAAAGCCTTTGGTATGTCTCAGGAAGTGCTACAAAGATGATCCAGTCAAACACTATTGACCTTCAGCATAGCATGAGCGATGTCCATTTAAATTAAATCTCTCTAATACCTCTTACAGCTGTGGAAAACTAAAGATGACTATTAAGAAAAAAACTCCTTTTACATTCAGGAATTTTAAAATTTCCACAGTGTGAATCGGTTTCCAGTTCTGCTTCTATCCACTGTCTCCACCTTCTCTCCTGTGATTTACTGAACATTTGTTAAAGGTGGGAAAGAAACCTGGCAATAGTAAATGTTACATAAGCCCGCTGTGGATTTATTGACTGAATCCATGGAACCCGAGCAAATTCATGAATTATTAAGATGACAGAAAGGCTCTTTTCTTTAATAGAAAAAAAATAATAGTGCTTAGCTGCTGCATGAAACTGAAAGCAGAAACTAGAAGCTCAATCCCTACATTAAAATAAAGCTTCCCTCTTTATAATGAAAGGTACTGGTGCATTTCGATAGATTAGAAAATCACTGAAAAGCTAATTTATTTCAGTAATTCAGTTCAAAAAGTGAAACACATTTAGATTTATTACATGCAAAGTGATATAGTTGAAACAGATATGCAAGAGAAAAATGCATTACAAGATTATCCCTATTCATCCATCAAAACATTTGTGCATAATCTCCATCCTGTATTTATGAAACCAAGTGCTGGTTTTTAATTTTTGGACTGAAAATAATTATATATATATATATATATATATATATATATATATATATATATATATATATATATATATATATATATATATATATATATATATAAACTATTTTAACTTCAGATTACTAATCAGAAAAAAAATTGCCAATGGATCAAAATCTTCTTAAAAGGATAATGTAGGTTCAACACTTAATATTATTTTCACTGTCCAGTTTTTTTTTTTTTTTTTTTTGCTTGATTTTTTTTCTTTTTCTTTTTTTGCTTTAATTTCAATTACATAGTAAATAAGACCAGAAACATCCATCCCTTTTTATTTAAAAGCAGACTTCGGCAGTTTGCAAAAAGTGTTCACAGAATCCTGTTTTTGTTGCTGAGAATTAAAGATTTTTAGACAAAGAAAACTAGAAAAGAAACACCTACAAAAAAATTACAAAATGGTATGTCTTTCTTTTAATATGGTAAATGTGAGAGACCCCTCTATGATTCAGATCTGCAATGATTTACAGATCCATTTTCTACAAAAATCAGACTACTTTGTTGATTAAGATATTGTTTCGTTAGTTGTCATACAAGTAAAATTTTACTCTAAATAGTTGAGTTTGTATGTTTAAAATATCTCATTTGTTTTGCTTGGTGAGCTCTTTTACCTTTATAATTTTGCTGAACTGCTCTATGTGGTGGCCTGGTAGTTATAACAGTGTACTGGTGCTCTGAGAAGGCTGCGCGTACCCGGTTTGAACACACTGCCACTATGAGTGAACATGACCCTCAGCTCCATGATGCTCGCCGGGTGCTGTAAAAGCTGCCCATTGCTCCCTAAGGAATGGTTTAAATGAAGACATTTCATTGGAATGTATATTTGCAATGACTAATAAAGATTTCTTCTTTCGGTCAGCTGTGCTGCCCAAGCAAGTATAGAGATAATTTGGTCATTAAATCAGTTATTGGTACTTCTGGCAGTGTGGTCGGGTATCAAAGACCTGTTATCCTTTTCTAACGTATAACATTTTCTCCTACACTCTTTTCTTCCACTTAACTCTTCAAATATGTGCTTGGTTCCTCCATTCTCGGATCCAAAAGTTTCCTGATTTCCACGTTGCATGGAGAGGGTCAAAGATCTGGTGTGAACACTCCAGGATCACTTTCTGACTATTGTGTCTCGGCTTATGGCCTTCATCGTGGTCATTACTCCAGATATCTTCAGCAATGATCACTTAGGGCTGTGTATCTTCTTTAAACAGCATAGAGTGTAAAAACTCACCTCCTCAAACACACATTGACAATATTTTCTATCTAATAGCTAGGTAATTCCCCAAAATTTCTTCTTAATGATGTATTATTTTGGTTTTTGCTTGGACACCCTATTTTATATATATATATATATATATATATATATATATATTCCCTTTTAGGGAAAATAATAAGAATGTGGTGCTTTTATTCATGATGATGATGATCATTAACACGTCACTCTGTGTAATCATTCTGTGTCATCAACATGCTTTGTTTTTCAAGCGGAATTAACTTTTGATGACTTTGAGATGCACATTTGAGTATCAGCGCAGAAGTCAAAAACAGAATTTGTCTGCTAATAATCCAGCCAATGCGCAGGAAAGTGTCTGAGGTCATAATACTCACTCCTTGTGAGTGTGTTTCTGGCCCTGATCCCAGCCTGTGGCAAAGCTGCTACCCCAATTAATTATTGATGAACTCACATGTAAGTCAATAATGCAAATATGCAGACAACCTCAGTGACTTGTGGCAAACAGTACAGGAGCAAATAATGGTGGAAAGGAACACAGAGGCACTTACACATTTGTTTGATTTTACTCTGAGTAAGCTACTTTATGAGTGTCCGGTGTGCATAAACATGTTCATTTGGGATACGTTGAAATGGTTACCTCTGTGGTTTATGGCTGTTTACGTCTGCTAGGGGCCAGGAATGAGGTCATCAGTTGCACTTTCCTGACATCAAAATGTGGAACCTGATGGATGGCCAGTGGCTTTGGAAGCCAGTAAGCCTATGAGGACTGGCTAATTTACATCAAAACACAACAGAATGGGTGGAAGGAGTGCAACTGCGTCGGCTCTGCAGCCCTGCCACATGCAAGCTGACAAATCATTTTCCACACAAGCCCACTCCACATTTAATGACCTCCATTCTTTCATTTGAATCTACGCTAGTCTAGATTGCATGCTCCAAACTGGCATCTGTAAATTAAGTAAATTACAAATGATTGCATGCTCTTTCCTGGCATACTGCTATCGAGTGCGCAATCAATTCAGCAATTACCCAATCTCGCCCTGTATATAGCTAAAAATCTGGAAGCTAAAACGTGTTCTCATGGCAACACTCCGGCTTGTTAGTGTTGTTCTGTCTCACAAAGGTCTGTGGGGATAATCTCACTTGTCAGGGAGTAATGTACAAAGACGGGGTTATGGATGCAGGGATGAGTCTTTCAGTGTTTATTTACTACTTTTTACATTCCGGATTCCTCCCAGAGGTTTTGGAATTATGATTCTAGTAAACCTCAGGGTGTCAATCAAAGCCAGTTGATGTATTCGGTAGGCATTACCATCCCACGTCTGTGCTTCTGGATACCTTTGTAAATTGGACATATGTGTGACATGGGTGGCGGAAAAAAACACTTACAGAAACAGGATTTTCTTATCTCATCATTATAAACAACAATATTCAGTGAATTATCTGCTGTACAGCATCATCCCTCTTCCTTTGCAATAGCTTTTGTGATCCTGACCACACATGCTGCCACACTGCACGTTTAACTTGCCGGTACATCTAGGCAGCCACATTTATCCCCGCACGGTGCGACACATCAGCACGTCCCTTCCCTCCAAACCCCCCTGCTGTTTTTGCTCCCATGCCCTCTTATCTGGCTTCTCTCCAAAGACATCAGTTGGGGGACAAGATTATATTGAGAGTTGTTATTAACTGCATCTCTTACTTCTTCCTTCTCCACCTCAACTGAGCCTCTCGCACTGTCTGCTGGGTGCCTTTCTTGTGAGATCCTGAAAGCTTATAAGAAGGTACGACTGGTGGTGGTGGTGCGGAGGCTCTAATGATCAGTATCTACAGAAACATCCCAAATCTGCTTGTGCAGTCTGTTTGCGATGCTCACATCAAATGTATCCAACATCATGACTGTAAGTTGTTAAAAATAAGCTGCTGAAAATTGCATTGCTGTGTTATTGACTGAATGTGTTTTTACTTTTTGTAGAGTTCAGGTAAGGTATTTCGAAATAAGACACTCAGAGAAGCATATGTACATACACATAAAAATCAATTTATAAATCTTCTAAATGTAAATCTTACTGATTTTGATGGAATTCTGTCCCAATGGATCCTTTTTCAGCCAATGACCTGCATACACACAAGAATGTTCATGACGTACCATTTCTTATGCAAAGGTTTCCACCTTTCAAGCTGCAACAACTCCAACTGTTGGAACTGCTGGAATGCTGTTTGTAAGGTTCAAAAATGTGTTTGAGAAAATCTTTGACCATTCTTCCAAGAGAGCATTTGGGAGGTCAGACACTGGTGTTGGATGAGAAGGGCTGGCTCTCAGTCTCCACTCTAATTCATCCCAAATATGTTTTATCAGGTTGACATCAGGGCTTCGTGTAGACTGGTTCTAACAAACATTGTTGCTTTCATAAACTTCAGCATCAGGGAAACATTTTCTCCCAAAACCAGGGTGGTAAAACTCTGCTTATGTAAAACAGAGCAACAGTCAATAGAAAGAGCTGAAAGTCTCACCTTTTACATATAATAGGTTGCTTAAAAAAGATGGACTTAACTTTAGTAAGATAGCTGTCAAAACTGCCGCGATATCTAAACTCTATAAATCCATCAACTCTTACTATTTTTAGGAACATTTTGTCCTAAAAAGTCTTTTCCAGCTAAAGCTACGCCTGTGGCAGTTGGAGATTAAAATACTGACATACAATCTGGCAGGCAGCTGCAGTCAAAATATCTAATTGATGCCGCCTGTCGATCAATCTTGGAGGCTCATCAGTAACTGATCAATCAGCAATTGCAATTTCCCAAAGTGAAATGCCCCGTACTTCCAGAAGTTGCACGCTCTTTCCTTCTGACAACATTCCAGTACTTTATATTAGAAATGAAGCTAAAGCGCAAGTTCAATCGAAGAAACTCATCGCCTGCCTCCATTCAATCAGAGTCCGATACGCCTCTGATGTGAGCCAATCAGCTACGAACCGCACCTCCATGAAGCCAATCAGCATCCCGCGCTCATCTTAAAAGCAACTTCAAATCCACGTCTCAGCCTGCTAACCAGCAAGCGCAAACGGATTGCATGTCGGATTTCGAATCAGATGTCCGATTCAACCCACCCCCAACCCCTTCTCCACCATCATAGCTGAGTTCATCTAGCTTCCAAGACGTTCCTCCATCCTCAACCCATCAGAGTGTTTTCTCCCTTCAGTCTTCAGCACTCCCTATCACCTCGTTATTGGTCCGGCAGAAGACCACCATGTTGGGCCCGGTTCTGCCAGAGGTTTCTTCCCAAAGGGTAGTTTTTCCTCTCCACAGTCGCTTCAAGCTTGCTCATCATGGACAGTTCATGCAAACCTGTGTTTATCAAGTTGGACATCTATCTTTAACAGATCACCATATGGACCGAACAAACTTCTTCTATCTCCATTCCACCACCAGTTTCAGACCTGGGGGGGGAACATCCCTGTTCTCATACATCTACTTATGCATATTAAAGTATAATTCAGCATTAATGTTCCTGCCGAGGTCTGAGCGCCAAAGACTTAAAATATTGTATCAATAAAATCCTTCTAATTGCCATTTCTTTCTCTGTGAGTTTTTCAGATTGAAACGTAGTCAGAGGGATTTTGTAAAAAAAATATAGGTCAGCTATGATCATTTAACTGGACTCAGATTTTGCACAAATTATTTATTAGTTACTCTACCCATCCATCCATTTTCTAACAGGTTTATCCCTATTGGGGTCGCGAGGGGGCTGGTGCCTATCTCCAACTGTCAATGGGTGAAATGCGGGGTAAACCCTGGACAGGTCGCCAGTTTATCGCAGGGCAACACAGACAGACAGGACAAACAACCATTCTCACACACACTCACACCTAAGGAGAATTTAGAGAGGCCAATTAATGTTTTTGGACTGTGGCAGGAAGCCAGAGTACTCGGAGAGAACCCACGCATGCACAGGGAGAACATGCAAATTTTCACCCCTAATACAGAATTTCACCATATTTGGGTATAAGTTTGTCAAATTGTTTGCCTTGAAATAAGTTAATAGACACCATTTACAACTCGTTTGAAAAAATTGTTCCCTCTCTTTTTTGTCTTAATGTTGGTATTTCAACTGCCTACTGTTCACTGCTGCACTTTATCCGGAAGTCAATTGAAACTTATCCTGTAAGTGACTGCGATTTATCACTGCACTTTATCCTGTACTGTAATTCACCGCAAGGTATCCTGTAGAGTTACTGCAATCTTTCTGAGCTGTGTGAAAACGAAATTTCGTTCTGTATGCACTCTGTGTATACAAAATGACAATAAAGAAAGTCTAAGTCTAAGTCTAAGTATTTAAGGCAAAAAATTATTCTGTTAACGCTGTGAGCTTCACTATCACGACCATTAAAACATCTGTTGTCGGGGTTTAGCTCGGCCTGGGGTACATTTCTGCGTGAGCGGAACGATCTTACAGTCGGCATCACATTAATTATTTGCGTCAGACAGTGAAAGAAAGTGAGTAACTGCCACACCTTATTGTTGTGACTATAAGGATGCAGGTGCAGGTTTTGGGAAGAGCAGTTACTATGGCGTAAGATAACTGTCAATATAAAGGTATGTGTAAGTGTCTGAATTTGTAAATGTTGTCAATAAATAAATAAATAATGTTTCAGTAGTGAGAATACAAATTCAGACATTATGAATGCAAGTTACAAAGTTACAACTTTGCAACAACACATACAAGTACAAATCACAAATTTATGAGTATGAATCACAAATTTACAAGTACAAATCTACAACCCTGATGAAACTGTTACACACCTAACAAGATAGTGGTGGTAATGACATGTTTACCACAGATGAAACATCTGCAGAAACATCTGATGTCACATGTATGAGTTAACAAGGAGCAAATACAAATCTTAAATTTATTCAAGTTTATTGACTTAAAATTTACAAATTCAGAGACTTACGCATTTGTTTATATTGAGAGTTATCTTACCCCATAGGTTACTGATTTGATATTTTTCTTACATATCCATGGACATCAATCAACACTCACAGCTTCCTTGATGGTCCAGGTGATTCTGCTAGAGGTACTTGTTGTCATTGGGCATCACCTGTGACATATCATCATTCAGACTTGTGCTGTTTCTTCTGTTAAACTCCGTATTCTATTATATCAAGTTTTATACCCAAGAAACAGTTCAATAACCCTTTGGAAAGGCTTTAGAGTAAGTATTTTGTTTTAGGCATTGAGGTAGAAGCTAAAAAATATTTCCAAATACAAATACATGTGTTATTTTTTTTTAAATCATACTTGTATTTAGAAATAACTCCTAGTGCATGCCTATGGGTTTCCTTTCTTCTGATTGCGTACATTTTTTATCAGTTAATCAGCACTTGTTGCTGCTGTTTTGTAACCAGATATTTAGAAGTTTTCTGAACTTCAGATTTATGGAACGATCTCCACGTTTCTGGATGAGAGTTTATCTTGCATAATCTACTCATCACATTTTTGGTGACACCATCAGTTAAAAAAACAAACAAACATGTCTCCAGTTTGTAAAATATGCATTGTCCACATAGGCATGTGGGCACCATGACAAAGCACAAGCTGGACATGCCTGCCTCACTCCTCCATTCAGCTCCTGCTAGTCCAAGTGAATACTGTTGAGCACAAACTTTTTTTCTCAACCCACTTTTTTATTTATAGAAGCAAATTCACTGACTTGTAGTTACTGCTAAGAAAGTGCTAAGCACACCTGTCAGCTGGCAGCACACAAAATACAGTATATATATATATATATATATATATATATATATATATATATATATATATATATATATATATTATACTTGGATAGCAAGTGTACACTCAGATGTTTAACTGTAAAGGTCCAAACATACACAAGGCAATGGGATTCAGCCCTTTTGTGTGACATTTATCCTAAGGCATGTTCCAAGGTAAAGGAAGTATGTGTGGGGGTAAAGAAATAGTTGCATAACATGTACAGACTCATTCAATACATTGAAATATTGTTGAAATGCTCATTTATTTCAGTAAATCAATGAATTGAGTGAAATACATTGCACACAGAGCAATTACACAGATCGATGTTTTCAAGCCTTTACTTTTGTTAATTATGATGGTTTTCCACTTACAGCTAATGAAAACACAATATTTAATTTTAGAATATTAGTCCTATAAAAAAAATTAGTACAGAATTGTGGGCTTATAGAAGTACAGGTACTTTGCCAAAGTACTTACACTATGGTGGATTGTGGGCTGCAAATTGGAGCAGTTGGTAGCATTGGTGCCTTGCAGCAAGAAGACCCTGGGTTCAAATCCTGGTCATGCATGTTTGCATGACCAAGTGCATGTTCACCTAATAGTCATGTTTTGTCCAAAAACATGACTATTAGATTAATCTCTCTACATTGTACCCACGCAAACTAACATGATTGAAATGTTTGTGACTTATATGCAATCATGTCACTGTTAGTAGGATTGCAGTTTTCTGCACAAAGATCTCAGCGATTGACCCTGAAATCTGTAGTCACTCAATTCAGTCTGTGGCTACAGCTTCAACTGCTCCAGTTGAAGCTGTAGCAATACTGAGATATCGACGCATCACAAATTCTTTATCATCCTTGTGCCTTTGGTAGCTTCTTGTGTTCCTTCTTCTTGATATTACTGCCACTTGGGCTTGCTACGTCTATCACTACTCCACTCTTCTGCTTTGTCCGCCTCCACGATGTCCATTTGGTAAGCCATCACCTATGTTTTGGGCCTGGATCTAGAAATCCCACAGTATCCTTGCCCTATCCGTCTCCAACCCTCCTGGTTGTGTATCCTGTTGATTTCGTCTGCTCCTCCAGAATTACCATGAGCCTCTTGGTTTCTTCTCTGAATAATGCTCTCATCCCGGCACGTCTTAGTAGGTTTGCAGTTGTACCTTACTCCTTCTATTGTCAAATTATGGACTTGATGACTGTTTTCTAAACTAATCCTGCTTTAAACTTTGCCAAAACGTTCTCCCTGACCTTGCTGCTGCGCTCCATTGGACCCTCTGAGGCCTTCACAAAACTCCTGGATCTATACAGAAGGATACAATTACAAACAGATGGCCATGATTTACAAAGTGGGTAGTTGCACTTTTAAATTTTTTATTTAGGGGTTAGGGAGTAAGGGGGCTGAATGCACATACAAACTACTTTTGAACTAGGAAACTATGTGAATCAGTGTGTCACATATCTTAATTTAGATGGCATTTTAAAATATGTATTGTAAGAATACAGTTGTTTTTTCCTGTATGTTCTGTTAATAATGCCCACTATATTGAAACAAGTGGAAGGTGCCTTTGGTTAAAACAAATCTCTGCAAAACTTAAGACACCCCGGGCACGGAGTTTATGTTTAAGAGTGACTCCACCCTGATATGAAGTAAAATGCTGATATGAAGAAAAACATAAACCTCAAGAATTCCCTCAACAATGAGTAATATACAGTATCTGGAGTGACACGTGATGTTTTTTTTCTCAATATACTGTAAGAAGAAAGCATCTCATCACACCATAGCAATAAACTGGGACTTTTATATTTACTTCTAAACTAATCAGTCAAATTTTGACAACAGCAAAGGGAGGTGCGGATTTCCTGGTAATATTTCTCAGTGAAGAGAGCGGAAATGAAAGGCAAAAGGGAATAAATACAATCAAAAAGCAATAACCTGACCCTCTAATGGAGCCTGAGAGGCCAGCGAAATAAATACAGACATATGTGTGTTTTCACTGACAGCTTGACAAATTAATATCTCGCGATACAGACACCTGAAGTTAACTCGCTCGCTCTGGATTTCACAGGCCCAGCTCAGGCAGATTCGAAGGTGTAATTTATCTTATCAGCTATTTAAATTATGCAATTTTTTTTTTTTTATTGCAGAACTTTCTGATGCTCCTTGGAAACACAAAAGGGTATACCCCATTAGCGACAAAAAACAAAGAAACAAAAAGACTAAAACAAAAAAGAGAAATGAGGGAACATTTTGCAAACTTTTCATTTTCTCCTGCACCTGCACTGAAATACATCGTCGCTGTCAACCGGAGCTGCTCTCAAATCTCTAGCACCTTGTGTGTGAGTCACATTCTGGAAGCGTCGTCCGAACAGATGGAGAAAGGGAAAGAGAGAGAGACAGACAGACAAAAAAGAAGAGAGGGAATAAAGAGAGGCCTGCTGGGTTAATTCTCCTCAACCGATCCTGTTCCTGTTCTGTCAGGGAGTGCTTCGTCTAGCCAAAGCCCTCTCCCTGGACTTTGCACCTGCTCCTAGGCATGGCAATGAGCCTCCGCACACACTCACACACACTGAATGACAGTGAAGAGTTTATGAAAGATAGAAGGCAAGTGAGAGAGAGAGAGAGGTGGGTTGGATATGGAACAAGAAAAGGGAGGAAGGAGAGACAGAAAGGCAGAGAAGGAACAAGAGAAAAGGGGAAAATCAGGGGGCTTTAGGATGGTGGGATGAGCTGAGCCGAATGTGTCAAAATGGAGGAACAAGGTGAAAAAAGCCAGGAGAGATCGTTGGAAGAAAACAAGTGATATAAAAAGCATGCGGTTTAAAAAGAGGAAAGGCAATGATAAACGGGACAGCACAAGATTAATCAACAGAGAAAAATACAGCATGATATTCTGTATGAATGTTGATAAAGTTATTAATTCCTGTTCGCATTAAGTTGTATTTTCTTTTTTATGAAGCTTAACAACCTGTATCTAATGCATTAACGCATACAGATCTGGTATGAACTCCGCATGCACTCATCGTGGGCATAAAGTGATTAAGCTTTTAACGTGGCTTTTAAATCATACATCTGAAACATTTTTTTTTTAGGAAAGAAGGATTGGAAAAAAATTATCTAAATTAGATGATTCAACATCTCTTCCTTTTATGAAATGGGACACGGATTTATCAGTTAACTTTGAACAAAACTTCTGGTCTCAGATATCTTTAAGAACCGACCAAATGTCTAGAAACCCAAATTACTAATACAATAAAAAAATCCTTCATAGAGCACACTATACAGGTTTTTGTTAATATCTGCTCACAGTACACAGGCAATAATCCTGACAATTATATTCACGCTGTCAGGGTTCTCTGTGTTGGCTGCTCTAACTCTACTCCTCAGGTGTGTCTAGTTGGCTGAGGAGGCGTGGTCCACACCTGCAGCTCGTTGCAGGCGGCTTCCTCTGGCTTCTTAAGCAGAGCACTGGCAGATGGAAGACGCCGGAGCCTTAACCACTCGTGATTTTGGTGCTTGGATGCACTCACCTGTCTTGACGTCCCGTCCGAAGAAACAGACCAGCAGACCCGTCTGCTCAGATTTTGCTCTGGCGCTCCCCTCATACTTCCTGGAAGTTACCCAGCGAGGCCTGAGATCCCCTTTCCCGGGTTCTGTTGGTTCTGTGCTCACTCTGGTCAATCCATCTGTCAACCGCTGCCGATGAGGTCGCCTCGGATTCCTCGCCAGCTACATCTGCCGCCCTCAGCCACTAGCCACCTATCTCCATCTGAGTAGTCACATAGAGTTCTCATGACGCTACTTCTTCCCGGTTAGGTCCGCCCAGCCTAATGGTAAGCAGCGCAACTCCTAGCAAGTTTCTTGGCTCTTATTTCAGAAGAACTCACTTGCTCTTTCTTACAGACTCTCCAGCCGTGACGTTCTGACCCAGCCGAGTCACCTGTAGTTCCGTCCATAGACCTGCCTGTTTACCTTTAATAAAAGTCTTAAAACTGTGCATTGCCTCCCGTTCGTATCTGCATGTGGGCTCGTCATCTGAAAACCATGACACACGCACTGTGGTTGTGTACGCCTGTTCAGAGATTCTGGGGCCAGATATGTGAAAGCTTGTCAAAGTGTCTGAGATGTAACTTCCACAGTTTTCTTGCTGGGCAACTTTGCGATACATAGGGTAGTGAAAGCCATGCAAATAGAAGTGCTATCGTCTAAGAAAACTATCCTCATGAATTGGAAAAGTTAAACGTTTCTCAGTATTAATCAGTATAGAGATTTTTTGTTGGATTACGTTAGTCTTGAGACAGCATCTGCATTCACATCAAATCAATCTCTCTGGGATCTTTTGATCGGCTCCATCACCTAGTGGGGGTGGAGGTCCGTTGGATTTGTCCTGTGGGGCATTGTGGCTGGTGTGGGGGGTGCCTGGGTCTTGGAGATCTGTTGGGTCCCTGGGCTGGGGCTGACACTGGGGTCTGTGGCCCCCGTTGGGGTGGTGGCTTTGAAGGCCACCACCAGGGTGGCCTCCAGTGGCTACTTGCGATGTGCAGGATCTGTCCAGGCAGACGTGGGTTACTGACCTGGTAGCTGTGCAGCTCCTGGGTGGGTTTAGGGTGAGATCGGGGTTCCTTGGAGTTCAATTTGGGTGGGGGTCCTGGAAATGCCTTGGGTCCTGGGGAGTATGTCGCTGGGGGTTCGGGCTGGTGCACGCTCGAGTGTTCGCCCCTACCCAGGGCCTTTTATATGCTGGAGGGCCTTGGGGCCTCTCAAACTAGTGGGGAGTTTGGTTCTTAACATCTCATAGCAACATCTCTGCCCTTCAGGGAGTGCATTCTGCTGGTGGGGGGATGTGCGGGAGGGGGAGTGAGGCAAACTCTGCCTGGGTGTCTCTTGTCTTATGTGACATAAGACAATAGACACTGGGAGTTGTTTGAATGTTAGGGTGGGTGTAATATAATTTTTGTCTCTCCTGCCGTGGGGGCAGCCTTTGGTAGCACCATGTCTGGCTCCAGCTCCTTGTCTTAGTCCTGGTTCAACACGATTCTTGGTGCTGATTCTGTCTGGAGATCAAAGGGTCTGTATGTTTTGGGCAGGTTGACTGACTGGAGTTGATTTGGAGTGGTTTTTTTTTTTTTTTTTTGTGGATTCAGTTCCTGGCTGTCTGGGCTCTCCTGGAGTGCCGCAGGGTTGTTCAAAGGAGCTGTGCTCGTTTTACTAAGTGAAAATACCCTGCTCCAAAAAGACATCTTCAAACTCTGCTGAAATCTCCAGTTGGCCACACGCTATCAAAATTACTTCAAGTGAAACAAAAGATTTTAAATGAGCACTCTTATTTCTCAAGCGTTCTCAAATTTCCATGTCCAGAATGATACCAGCACTTTGCTCACGTCAATAAAAAGTGTGTGACTTACAGGCCACTTGTCGTTTCTCTGTTTCAAACAAAGACCCCTCGCTTTGGCATTTCAAAAGGTCACAAGCTGTTAATATAAAGATGCGCTGCTATCTGGGAGATATCGGAGGTATGGGTGCCGATTCCCGAAAAAAGTTCTAACGTTCCTGGTGAGGGAATTGTTTCAAGTCTTATCTCCAAATGTGTATCTCACTGCCAGAGGTGCGCCCTCAGATGAACAAAGAAGCTGAATCTTCAAACGCATGCAGCATCCCATTTCCGACTGATGGATTACACAGATGTTGGTTCAAAATGAGAGTGGCATATATACAATGAATGATCCAAAGAAAGGCTGTATAACCTGTCTTTTTACGGGACATAATGCAAGCAAATCGATTAAGAGCTGACCTAGGGCTATATTAGTATAAATCTGAATTGAGAACTGGGTTTATGTTCCAATACGTCAAACTTTCAGTAGAAACTTTTGTGAGACAAACAAAAACCCTGCACTTGACAAAAATAAACAAAGTCATAGTTGTTTTTCACACATTACCAGCAGAACATTTCTGCAGAATTAGGTGTGAACTAGGTGTGTCCACATTTTCTCGTTCACACATCTTCCACACAGCAGGAGATTCTCCACCATGGAGGCATTTTCACAATTGGAAATACTCCAGAGAAGCAGATTAGAAGACCACAAATGAAGTGAGATGAGATGCAAAAATATGTAATATTTTTTTGATGACAGTCGTGGTTCTCTATAAGGACTGACATTTGTTTTCTTTCGTATCTCTGCTTCAATTTGACAATAAAGTACTTTCTTTTACTTTGGGATTGAATAAAAAATGATGTAGGGGTGTAGAAAATCCAATAAATACTTTTTCAAGTGTTCATAATCAGTGGTAGTTTTTGCATCAACACATTTCTTTGCTGTTGCTTGTTTTATTTTTATAATGGAGTTTCCACAAATCAACTACATATACATTCTGTCCAGGTTCTACTAGCCTATATAATGTATATTTTCTCATTTTTTTCAATATTAGCTGTTCCTAATGCTTGACAAAAACTTAAAAACCAAAATTTTTATGAATATCAGACATGCTTTAATAAATCTCCATCTGTGATAGAATAATCCAGTACAGGTTTAAACAGACAAATTACTTATATTTTTGAGCTAGAGATGAGAAGCAGTCCAGAGACCTCAAATACAGTGGAATAGCGCATTAGTGCAAACTTGTCAAAATATGTGAATCGGATGCATTAACCAGCTGCAATAAACCTTTATATTGTCTTATAGTGCTTATACATTGGACAAATCACAGGGGACTTATTCACTGTTGCCTAAACACACATGCAACATGCAATGGAAAAGTCACTCAGAACTATAAAAACTAAAATCAAATATTTATTTTCCACTTCACCACCAAAGCGTTTCTGAAGAATTTGGTCAGAACCAGTCATGTCTCTGCTTTCTCATTTACAGGTCCACTTCTTTTACACGTGTCCTGCCACAGCATTTCAGACAAACCATATAGAGAAGTTGGCTGCCTACATATGGCCATGAAGTTTTGCTCTACAAAAAGGATATCTTAGGATGGAATCCTGTGTGTATGTGTGTGTCACCTGGAGGGTGACAGTTGTTAGACTGGTGCGAATGGTAGAAGGTCTGCAACACACAATACCCACGAGCATCTAGACTCGGCGCTGAAAGTCTGCAGCAGTCCCAGGCAGACAGAGACAAGGCATAAGATTTGGGACCTATGGATTGCACAGACTGTTTTGTTCTCATGACGTTTTTTTTCTTCTGGTTAACAATTGTCAGACTCTCTTATACACCAGACATCACCTTTTTAAAGCAGAAATTGAAGGAAACGCCTCCAACACTCCACCTTTCCTTACTGATACAGCGGCTTACCCGCATTGCAGACCTTCCCACGGAAAAGGGGTCCATGGAGAAGGGGAAAGTGAGATGTCGTCTGAAGCGAATCCCCTACTTGCAAGAGTTGTTTTTCCCTCCAGATCCTGCCTGTGGTTCCTCCAGCAGCTCCTGCTGAAGGCAGCCCCATCTTTCTGCAAGTGTCGGCGGCTCAAGCGCGGCATGAAATTTATCCTACCTCCGAGCAGAACTGAGTTAGGCTGCGTCCGTGGCCAAGAAAAAGGCGATCATCGAGTCTGCACTAATGCTAGATCTTTAGTTTAGATGACTTTTATTCTGAATGACTTTTTTATTTCACAAGAGTTGGATTTTTATGTTTCTTACTAAAAGACAACACCTTCGAGCTGGTGATTTTACTAAATTTTTGGAACTTTTCCCTCAGGATGGTGGCTTCCTCATTAGCCCTCTGGCTTTAGGTGAAGGTGGAGGAGTTGCTGTTGCATTCAGATCCAGTTTTTCTTGTTGGCAGCTTACAGCAGAGATATTTTCCAGCTTTAAAGTCCAATAGACTGAAATAAAATGTCATGCCGGTGCTGACAGAGTCATCTACCACCTGCCAAAATTACATATGGACTTCATTCAGGACTTTGCAGACTTACTGTCCAGGATTGTTTTAGATTATGATTGCATTTTAATTATTGGGGATTTTAACATTTGTCTACTATGAAACCAAGCTACTAACTACACATTTTTTTCCTTTATTAGTGCTTTTCTGTAAATTCAGTGAGTGGTCCCACACATGATAAAGCACTCCCTCGACCTGTTTTTAACTTATGGTTTGCACAACGATGTCGAAGAGATATGCAACTCTGGCATCTCTGATCATCTACCTGTTTTTTTTATTATAATATTTTAAAATCTGCACGTGGCCCTCACCCTCAAACAGCAGTGCTGTTTTCAGAGGCTCTTACAGACTCTGACCTTCCCTCACTGGAGTGTCACAAAGACGGAGAGGTCTATCAGCACCTGGATAATTCTCTATGACAGGGGTCACGAATTAAAAATCAGCGGGGTCCGAATAAAGAAAACCAACAACCAGTAAAGGTCCGGACACATTTGTAATTACAATCCGTTACTTCAAACAGTATTTAACACTGAAATAAAATGTTTATGCATCCACAAAAAATAACATAAAAATAGAACGTTTTTCTATTTTAAAATCCAAAGTGCTTTTTGAAATAGAGAACCACAATCTTTCACAGTTTGGTATATAGACAATTTCCTGACTTTCACATCTTTTATAAAACACCTGAACTTTTTTTAATTTCTTTTTTATGGCTTAATGAGACAAGTGAGCTTTAGGCTGCCCTGCAAGGGTTTTAAACCTTAGTTTGATTGGCAACAAAGCCAACCTCAAGCACATATCAAGATGCTCCCTGTCACATTCAATATAAACCAATTTTATGATCATACAAGGCCAAACACAGCCTTGGAAATGCAGGACACATCACCAACACTATCATGACATAATACATTTTAATTTGACACAGATTGCTTTGCCCGTTATTGTTCACCAATTAATAATTACAGTTTATAAAAAGGCATGATTTAACTTTTGAAGTTTAATAAAATGGTTATATTTTAGCCCAGTCACTGGAGACCTGTCCAGGATGAACTCTGTGTCCGCGCTCCACTTTAACTTCATAAAAAAAACTCTCTGAGAATCGCCTTTCTCTGGCCTCACCCAGTTAGAACCCGTTCTCCAGTCCATGTTGTAGCTGCAGTTTATTTGTTTTATCTTTTTGATGTAGTTTTCTTAACAATCTGTAAGCATCAAAATCCTTGTCATTTTATTTAGTGTCCTGGAGCGCAGCTGCTTATCAGGTGAACACTGCTGCATACCGACAGCAGATACAGCTCTGCCTTCTTTGTTAAGAACAGCGCAGGTTTTTTTTTTTTACTTTTTCCGAATCGAACCCGGTCAAATGCGGCACATTGTTTCACAGCCCGACTCTTGTTCTTCAAGGGTCATGCTAAATTAGCCTGAGCTAGCGCGTTACTCTTCTTTGTGTTTAAATAAAACATAATAGCGAATCACGAGGAGATCCCTGGTTGGTCGCCGCGTTTATCAGCGAGGGAATAAACGCTGACAGACGACATGGCCACAGGTGGAAATAACTCATTGATTAACTGCAGGAGGAGATTGACGCTTACCGAGGGAAGTTGTTGTCAGCTGCTGAACTTTCTGACCTGCTGGTTCGCATTAATCCATAGAAACCTTTGACCACCGCTACTTTCATTCATACCATCTGTGGCCAGTTTAAAATGCTCTCCCAAAGGTTAAAATGATGAACACCGATAAACCTCAGACTGGCCATGTCCGCTTTGGAAAGACCCGCCCTGCTCTCATTCTGATTGGCTAATGTCCCGCCTCTGCCAGGTTTGATTGGTTGAGAGCAGCTTCGGTGCAAAACCTTGATTAAAAAGTCTAGACGGGACTTTTTAAGATCAATTTCCAAATGACGGAAATCCGTCGCAGCGACGGAGAACTTTAACCCCCGAGTTAGACACTGTCGTCGGACAACATGCAGTAATATATAAATGTTTTAAATGAGGTTGGGTCCGGATTAGGTAGCAGCTGGGTCCGGATCCGGACCGTGGTCCGCTAATCCGTGACCTCTGCTCTATGATTTTGGGCATTCTTTTTGCTCTTATTGCTCCTTTTAAGACTAAACGCTGAAAAGCATCCGCAGAGGCTGAATGAACACCCGCACGCTTAAACGCACTTGCCAGAAAGCTGAAAGAGAAAGAGAGTGGACACTCTTCATATTTCTTGGTATATGTTCAAAAGCTGTTTGATTACGTGCCTGCTGTTGAAAATTGTACGTCTCATTTTATTTACAATTTAGTCTCTGAGAACATCAATAAGCTTGAAATAATTTTAATTCTCTGAACTCTCTCTGAATCCCTATGATACTTCTTGCTTGACTTTTTCTGTCGTAGTTTGTGACAGGTTCTTAACATGTTTTATTGATAAAGACAGTATGCAGGTTTTTATCCTCACTTTGCGCCTTTGATCCTGCCACAGCTCCTGTATCCTCAGCATTTTAGATAATTTTGAACCTATTTACATCTTTCGGATATTAGAGATACTCCAAAGGCCGAGACCTTCATATTGCCCCAGTAATGATGTTCTTCTCAGAATGTTGAAGGAGGTTTAGTGTATTAAAATGGATGTGCAGCATGAGGCCAATCAAGGTGGGCTTGACCCAAGCCTGAAAGGTTCATCGTGTCATACATCAAGCTCTTCCTGGATGGTGTTGCATAGGGAGGTGGGGAGCTCGCCCCCTCTTGCCCCATCCATACCACCATAGTCCCGACAGGAGCCAGGGACCCCCCAGAGGCCAGCAAAGCTTTGGGGAAATCACCAAAGAGCAGCCGCATCCCCTGGGCAAGAGCAAGCTGAGAGAACCTGGACCAGCCAAGCAAAGGAATGCTCAGCAGCCCTGGACCCTAAGACCTGCCACACCCATGCCCCCACGCAGTCCACCAAGCCCCGGCTAACATGACCTCTAGCTGAAGGTTGGCATTTCGGGTATATAAAAAGTGCAAATCTTACTCCAAAAGTAAAACTCTGTAAAGCTATGTATAGTATACATCGTGTATATCAGGGTGCGGTGAAGTAGTGCGTGCCACCCATGTACAGGGAACTCAGTCCTCGATACGGCTGTCAACTCACGGCACCTGAAACTTTGCCACATGTCTTTCCCTCAACCACGTCTCCTGTTGGACCATTTTCAAGTAAAGGCAACTAGTGCCAATAAATAAATAAAAAGCTTTATAAATTTACACTTCCTAGAACTTTTCTACCTGCAGTTGCCAGTCTCTGTAACAGTCTGCTGGAGCATTAACTGATTTTAAATCTCTTTTAAAAACTGATCTTTTTAAACTAGTTGGTCCTATAAAGGCAAGCCTTGTTGTTCCATTTAAAGTCACAGCCCCAGGTCACACTGCCTCCACCAGCAGCTGTTTGGCATTGGCAGAAAGGTTGTGGCACATTTTTAATGGACACAACTCACATGCTCAATATGTGCAGCTCAAACCACAGATGCATTTTCCTTACAAATATGGCGCCATTTAAAGGTAAATAAACAGGTTTTTACCACAGTAAAAATTAAGAAGCACTGTTAAAACTAAACAATAATCAGCCAAACTGTTTCATTTTAGTGCTACAGTTGTTTACAACACTGCATATTGAAAGTTATATTGAGTCTACTTCCTTATATCAAATGAGAGTGTGGTGACGGCCTGGTGTCAATCTATCACTATCCATGCCTTGTGAGTTTAGGAAGGGTGGGGGGAGCAGTTGTATTGTAAGGTTATGGATAACGCCTGGAATTTGAATTAAGCTTCAAACTCACCTCCTCAAACACGCATTCACAATATTTTCTACTTAATATAAATAAAATAAGATAACAAACCAAAATTCTTAGCAGGGAATGATGTATTGTTTTGTTTTTTGCTTGGACACCCTATTGCTCAACTGTAGTACTTTCAGCAAGGACTTTAATTACATTCAATACTGAGTCATTCAGCACAAATAAGAGCAACAATAATGTAAAATATATGATTATTAAATATAGTAAATTGTTGAATAAACCAATTATAATAGCTTGGTTTAAGTCAGTTATTTTGGGACTAAATCTGCAGAAACATTCTAAAGGACAACTTTCAAACTGTGCTTCTCCAAAGACCTGTCAGAATGTCACCATTTAAGTCTACATGCTGAAACAGAAGTTGTACATGGGTTTCCCTGCTGTTGCACCGTGACATGAAAAATATTTTTGCATGTTTTATTAATGATTTGATTTTAATTTTAAAAAAATGTTTTCATGATGCAGGAATGCCCACTTTGCATCTGAGAGCGTGCAGGCGTGGGACGTTCTGAATATTTGACTGGCAGGTGAGCCAGCAGGAGGGCGGAACGAGGCAAGACACATCCTTGATAAATTTTTAACCTGTAGCTACAGGCTATCCATTTTAACAGGAAATTTGCAAGTTAAAAAAAGGAAACTTTGATTGGCATTTTGTTCGTTTGTTTTTTGCTGGTTGTAGGCTTGTGGAAAAACTGGCTGAAAACCATTTAATCAGAGCCATGTTGCTAATCAAAAGAGAGCAGATGTACAAAGTAATATTAATGGATACACAATCAGTAAAAGCAAAGATTCAGAGTGGTTTTCCAAAAATCTTCTGTGAATATGTTTACAGAATCTCTGACATATTTAAGCAAAAATATGAAAAACTCTAAATGGTGCAAAACATCCCCAGCCCCATTGAGTTCTTACAGACTAACAAGTGCTGCCATGTTTCTGGGCTGTCATTTTCATGATTATTTGACAACCTGCTGTAGTACTGCTTATCCAATTAGACCTGGAAAGAGTTTGCGTCACTAAGTGTATTGCACTACTTGCTTTGTGACTCACTGCTTATTTATTCTCAGGTTTGACATATAGCGACTATTGTTCTAGAGTGGTGCTGTTGCTCTTGCAGAAGTTGTAGTTACATTAAGGACTTGTTCTCTCCTGAGGAATTTTAATAGTTCCGATGAAATGTTTCCCAATTATACTTGTCTCATTTCACTGTGTGGTAATCCAAATCCCTCTGGTTAATATAGTCAATTATGTTCATCATTTGCTTGTTTTGTTTTCCAGGTTAGCACCTGTAATAATTCAATTCAATGCATGCACATAGAGCCAGTGGAAAGGAAAACACCCCTTTAACAGCAAGAAAGCTCCAGCAGAACCAGACTTAGTGTGAAAGGTCATCCACCATCAGGGGCGGGGTGTTTGAGAAGAAATAGCATAGACATAAAATGAGCACAGAAGCACTGATCCAGGAGAACTATCACAGAAATGGAGCTTAAGCGAAAATTCAGACTGAAGAAACTCTATTGCCTACCTCCATTAATCAGAGACTCATCTGCCTCCGACGCAAGCCAATCAGCTTTGAACTGTTCCTCCTCGAAGCCAATCAGCATTCTGGGTTCATCTTAAAAGAACTCCACATCCTTGTCTCGGCCTTCTCCTCAGCGAGCAAGCGGTGGCTGCACGTGTCTGGTTTGGACTCTGATGACCGGATTCAACCCACCTCCATCCCCTTCTCCACCATCGTAGCAAGCTCCGCCTGGCTTTCCTATGGTGCTGCTTCAACATCGTCCCTATCAGAGTGTAATTCCTCCTGGACTCTTATGGAATTCCCAGTCACTCCTTAAAACGGTCCGGCAGAAGACCGCCATGTTGAGCCTGGTTCTGCCAGAGGTTTCTTCCCAAAGGGGAGTTTTTCCTCTCCACAGTCGCTTCATGCTTGCTCATCATGGACAGTCATGCAAACCTGTGTTTATCAAGTTGGACATAAAGCTCAAACAGATCATCATATGGACTGAACAAACTTTATTTATCTCCACTCCACCACCAGTTTCAGGCCTGGGGGGAAATATCCCTATTCTCATACGCCTGCTTATGCATATTGAAGTATAATTCAGCGTGAATTTTTCCTGCCGAGGTCTGAGTGCCAAACTCTTAAAATATTGTATCAATAAAATTCTTCTAATTGCCTTTTCTTTCTGTGTGAGTTTTTCAGATTGAAAAAGTAAAAACGTAATGGCAGTAGTATGTTGTTTAGTGGCTTCATCTAGGAGAGAAACACAGCTATGTAGATTAGCTTCGAGTATGTTTTCAAGTTTGTAGGATGAAAAAAGAGCTCATCTAGTTAGTTACATTAAAGGCTACAGACAGTAGCCATGCCTATGTGGACTTCCTGATTGTAAAGAATAAAAAGTCCAGCCTTAGATTAAAAAATGCATTGACAAGTTTTTCAGTGTCACTCCCAAACAGGATATCTCTCATTTTGGAAACATTGCAAAGGTGAAACAGAAATCCTAACAAGCTGTTTAGTACTGAATATCTTTATTGTTACAAGTACAATTGAAAACAATGTGGCACTTCTTGGTTCAAGCATGATAAATTAGAAATTGAAATAAGGACAATATAAAACATATATACAAATGTGAGATAGAGTCAAAAATCAATATTGAAATTACATTTAAAGTGCAGTCTGCTATGTGCATGTAACATGCAAATTAATAACTGACCAGAGTATATTGTTGTTTCCGACTGGTTGTGGGTATAAGCCATCAGTCTGGTGGGGTTTTTTTTTCTCGAGTGACCTGTGCTGTCTACTGCCAGCACACGGAACACTGAAGGAGAGTGACAGGTTAGTGGCTGTAAAACAATCAGTGGGGAATGATGTGCACTGAAAGGGAGCCACTAACTGTTCTTGAATCTAGAAGGTGGCACTGAATCCAAGCAGTGTCTCCAGCAAAGTGTTAGAGGGCTTCTTATAAGCCAAAGCTGTATCCCAGATGGTTTAATGTTGGGATAATGGTCTGGGAACAGTCCAGGACCATATACAATGATTTGGAGGCAGGCAGAGGTAACAGAGGGACAATTCTATAGTATTTGTCCAGAATCCGGTCTGGGGTCTTGCTCCACAAACACAGAGAGGGCTAGGCAGTGAGGCTGAGTCAGGTACTTGCACAGGTCGTTGTCCAGAATCTGATGACCGAAAGGAGAGAGTCCAACAGGGGCGAGGCAAAAAGGCAGGAATCCACAAAGACGATCAGAGTTACACGCAGGCAGGCAGTCAGTCAGTCAGTCAATCATGGAAGGTCTACTCACACTAATGGTTTTCAGGAATCTGGCTCCTGCACACTGGGGAAGCCAGGTATAAATAGTACTCCACACAGGCGCGGCAACATCAGTAACCAGAGGAGTCCCAGGTGCAGGTAATCACAGGAGCACATTTCTAGATATTTGCTAGAGCAGCTGTGCTGCTCTAGCAAATATCCTGCACAGGGAGCAGGAAGTGATGTAAACAGTCAACAGCAGAGACATAGAA
The DNA here is from genome assembly GCA_037039145.1 of Fundulus diaphanus. Classification (NCBI taxonomy): domain Eukaryota; kingdom Metazoa; phylum Chordata; class Actinopteri; order Cyprinodontiformes; family Fundulidae; genus Fundulus; species Fundulus diaphanus. The sequence goes on from CM073131.1 coordinate 23,579,509, forward strand.
TCCCAGCAAAAGCTGTGAACATTACAGCTAATCAGATGTCAGGGTCTCTATGGGAACTGCCTTAATCCCGCCCATGGAGTTTGATGGGTGAATTTGACAGTGTAAATATTTTCACGATGACACTGCTGTAGTACGAAACCAATGGGATAAATAAATGCAGAGTGAAGTAGTTATATGTATATTCAAATTAATTTATTTAAAAACAAATAACGTTACATATTTTAATGGCACATTTAATTATTTGATTCTCCATTTCAGAATGTAATGGTACATCTTATAATTTAATAGTACATCTATTTATTTCATGGTAAATTCATATGTGTTTATTTCATGATTTGTTTATTTCATTTTGTCCCTTTTAATTCCGGTCAATTCAAATTTATTTATATAGCACCAATTCGACTCATCTCAAGGCACTTTACAAAGTCAACATCAATCAAATCATACAGATTGGTCAAAAGGTTTCATATCTAAGGAAACCAAGCAGATTGCATTGAGTCTTGAGAAGCAGCATTCACTCCTCATGAAAGAGCGTAGAGACACAGTGGACAGTCGTCTTCATTGTTCATGGCTTTGCAGCAATCCCTCATACTGAGCATGCATGAAGTGACAGTGGAGAGGAAAACTATGAATAATTACTTTCATTTTCAAGGGAACAACATTTTCCAATAGAGCACACAATGAGGAATTATGGTGCATTCCTTTTGCCTCGGATGTTGGAACTCACGAGTCAAAATGCTGTACATGAACAAAACAAAAAACAGAGAAAAGCATTACAGAGACAGAGGGAAATAAAAGTAGCAGTAGGTCAGATACAGTATAAGACAAGTTGGACTACAATCCTCAACATTAACAGTTAAACTCTAAACAAATAGTTTTTTTAACCTTGATTTAAAGGAACTCAGGCTTTCAGCACGTTTACAGTCCTCTGGGAGTTTGTTCCAGATAAGTTGACCATGAGAACTAAATGCTGGTTCTCCATGTTTGGTTCTGGTTCTGGGTATGCAGAGTAGGCTGGAGCCAAAAGATGCTAGTGATCTGGAGGGTTGATACACTTATAACAAGTCTGAGATGTATTTATGTGCTAATGGTGTGTTCCTTTTGCCTTGGAGGTCAGAACTCACAAGTCGCAGATTACATCCTCTCCTCCTCTTTGCATTCCAGTTTCCCTCTGTGTGACAGTAGGAAAAAACATGGACGCTTGCAATGTTGTTGAAACAATGACAATAACAATGTTCTAGGTGGTATTTTGTGCAAACATTGCTAGAACATCCCGTCTGATTAACACTGAAAGGTAGCCCCTTTACGACTGACTAAATATTACATAAATATTAGGGAGATGCTACAAACAGTCAAAGTATGAGGATTTACTCAATGTTGCTGCGAGTAGCAGCCATCATGAATGCCGTTGTCGGGTACCATCCTGTTGCACCAACTTTCCAACTCTTAATACCAAATTTAGGGGCCGTTCTAGTTAGATTTTGCGACCAGGAGGTCGTGAATCCCGACTACCGAGGACAAATGGAATGCACTATTAGAACGTCAATTGGTTGTTTCCCACTGTTGTGTTGTTTTGTGACACTGAGGAAATTAAAATGGAAATGATTCTTTAAAAGTTGCTACAGCATTGTCTAATAATGATCTTTAACCGATTAAGTTAAACTTAAAGGTTTTTTAAAAATGTTCAGGACAAGGTTATGAGGAAATACTGTTATATCTTCACTCTAAATGCCTGTTAGCACAAGGTCTAAAGTAGGCAGACTAAAATGGGTTGGTCTGTGTATGTTTTGAGTAAAGTGTATAGAGTCTAAGATAGCATTGAAGGCTACATTTAGGTTATCACTTTCAATTTCGAATAAATATTAAAATCTCCCACTATAACAACATTATCAGTATTTGACACTAACTCAGAAAAGACATCTGAGAACTGATATAAAAACAGAGTGAGGGCATGGTGGATGAACAGAAGTGGTTTTTGTGCTTTGCAATTTGGATGAGGAAACTTAAGGGTCAAATATTCAAAAGCTTTGCAGCTATTAATTGGCCATGGACTTATTAATAAAGCAGACTAAAATAAGATTGCTAATCCTCCTCCTCACTCAGTATTTCTCATAATGTGAAAACAATTAGAAGGAGTTGACTTGTTTATACTAGCATAGTCCTCTTGCTACAGCCAGGTTTCTGTGACACACAATTAATCAATCTGTCACAAATGATGTCATTAACTAACAAAGTCTTTGAGGAGAGAGAGCTTATGTTCAATATACCACATTTAATTGTTTCAATTTTCTTATCAGTCAGTGTCATATTAATCTATACTAGATTTTTCATGATTTGCTCCTTCTAGATGACTTTTTTTTGTATGCAATGTTGGCCATGGGCCACACTCTATCCCAATGGGTGAGCAGTGCTGCAGAAGCTGTAAAGAGGTCTGTGTTAAACCACATTTCTGGGTTATCATCAGTTTGGAGAATGAATACATCTGCCCACATTTCGAGAAAGATGTGCTAATATGTCTTAAGTGGGATAGATGCCATCTTTCTGGATAAGACCAGGTTTTCCCCTAACCTGACTCTCGCCAGATGTATGTCGCTCCGCCTAGCTTCACTCACATACATCTCGGACCTCTCCCATAGAGAGTGATTTCTCCAACCAATTTTATGGTCTGGCCAATCAGGACGCAGGGCGGGAGTTTCATGGATGTGATGTAGTGGAGAAGCGACCGTGAGATTCCAACAACAAGGGCGGCTCGCATCGAGGAAGCAAGCGTTAGCATTGATGCTGCTTTTTCTTCCGTGTTGTCCAATAGGGCTGGACGATAATTCAATAACAATATATATCGATCGATAGACGTGTGGCGCGAAAAATAGGGTCGATAAAACTTCGATAGAGAGTTTTCCTTCCTTCCTTTCAGCCTATCATATTAGTTGATGCTACAGTCACTATTTCCTCTCGACCAATCGTAATCGCGGACCCAGGCACGCCGTCACAAAGCGCCGCTCTCTCAAACCACAACACACAGCACGTGAATATGTCGCAGGAAGTAGCGGCGGAGGAAACGGTCCCAAAACGGGGTTTTACTAGTTCGCCAGTCTGGCAGAAATAAACCAGTGATTTGTAAAATTTGCAAGGAACCGGTAAAAACAAAGTCTGGTAACGCAACCAACTTGTTTCATCACGTAAGCCGCTGACACCGGCAGCAGCGCGAGCTGTGCAGCCCCACGCGACACAGCTCACCCATTCAGCCCCTCGCAGCTGCGGGTCTTCTTAGGAATCTTCTGGAACATCTTCCAAAACAAAGCAGGTATAGCAGCTAAACTGGACTCCCTTCTTTGTGATAAAATGACAAAGCGTCCAAGCGGCGTAAGGATATCACACATGCAGTAACGTGCTTCATAGTGATTGATATGTCTGCAGCTGAAAAACCTGGCTTCAAACAATTACTTGCCACTCTTGATCCGCGATATAAAGTTCTGGGACGCAAGTTTTTCTCTAACAGCGCTCCCTAAAGTGTGCAACTAGTGCAGGGAATCAGTGCAAAATGAGTTGCAATCTGTGTCTTCCCACGCCACAACCTCAGACCTCAGCCCTGCGTCAGCCTCTCAATTGACTAGAAATAGAATGGACCCTGAGGAGCAACTAGTGTACTATTCCCACGTAAATAGGCTATTTTATTTATTTATTTGGTATATTTATTTTGGTAATTTTACTGGTCACTTTAGTTTATTCTTTCTCATTATTTAATAACATAACTCAGGTCTCTTAACTTATTTTTCTTTAAAAAAAATTCTGTTATGGTTAAAATAGTTGGTTAAATAAAGATTTAATTGGAATTCTGTGTTTGTGTTCTTTATTAAAATTTAATCATTTAGCAATATCATAAAATGTCCAGGCAGAGCTGCACATAAAATATGGTTTTAAATATTTTCAATAATTATCGATATTGATCAATATGCATTTTTTTTTATCGATAAGCTTTTTTTCTATATCGTCCAGCCCTATTGTCCAATCTACCTAGTATTGTTTCATTAAAAGAACATCAGAGAACGGCTCTGAAGGCTTTTGTTGCTGGAAACGATGTTTTCTCCCTTCTCCCGACCGGATTTGGAAAGTTTTGTCTTCCAAATCCGGAAAGCACGTCGATAAAGATGACAGACAAGTGGCTTATCCAATCATATGCAAGGATTTTTGATAAGGCCCAGCCTTAAATAAAGGCAATTCCTATGGAGATGTCCCAGATGTATGTGAGTGAAGCTAGGCGGAGCGACATACAGCTGGCGAGAGTCAGGTTAGTTTTACCCAGCATGAAAGAGCAAAAATGCAATCTGCCTTAGCACATCGGCCTTCCAATCTTCTGGTAAGTCTTTCCATCACATAAACCTTTCCGTATGTTGACATATGGAAAGGTTGCGACAAACTTTTATATTTTTCATTGGAATTTGAGTCAATGGGTCAACACAACATTAGTGTCAAATAAAAGTAGCACATGAGTAAGTTGTAAAACATACATGGCTTTAATTTTCTTTTAGAAATTAAAGTCTGATTTCCCCCCCGAAATCAATGCTTTGTAGAACAATGTTTTGGCTGCAGTTACAGCTACATGTGTTTTGGGATCTGTGTATCCACCAGCTTTTCACATATTGAGACTAAAACTTTTTTCCAATTCTTGCATGCACAGAAGCTCAAACTCATTATGATTTAAAGGATTTTCTTATTGTTTTGTGTAGGCTAAATAAAATACTAGCCGATCTGCTGTACTGTGAAAAAGACATCCACCAACATATTAATCATACCATATGGGCAGACAGAGATGAGTTAGGGTGAAAACTAAAAGTAGGAGGAATTACAGTGTTTGGGAGCAGTAGATGGTGTAAACCCATATTTGCCACATGAAAACAGCCTTCTAGAGGACCCCAGATGGTGAACTTTGAGAGTAAGGCTTAATTTTATGTTGCCTACCAGCAAAGTTCAGCTGTTTCTATGAGCCATTGCTTCATGTGGCAATGTGAGCTCAGCTTGTTGCCAAGCTACACAGCCAGCACCATGGTGAAGCTGGTTTCTTATTCATATCTCTCTCAATTTCAGGCAATATTAGTGTTTTGAAGTGACCTGGACAAAATATTGTGGAAAGTGGGATCAAACATGGTCAGCAATTACACGTAGAGATGGATTGTTGTATTGCCAAAAAAAAAAGCTTTCCCCATTTGTTATTAAAAAGGGGATAAACCATTTTTGATATGACAATCTTGTGTAAATAAATTACATTTAAGAGAAAAAAAATATACTCCTTTGTTTCATTATCTTTTGATATCCCTGTCTTATTTCCTATCAGACATCTTTGCTGAATCAAGATTGTTTTAAATCTGAATCTACAACGAAAATGATTAATGAATAATTTAGGGCCCAACTGCAAGCTTCCCAACTGTCCATAAGTCCGTCCATCAGGTGTATATACAGTATATATATATATATATATATATATATATATATATATATATATATATATATGTATATATTAGGGCTGGGCAAGTTAACGCGTTAATTTCGCGTTAATTCATTAGACTATTAACGGCGATATTTACTTTATCGCGCATTAACGCATGTTGCTCACATGCTTTTATTTTGTGAAGGTCTGTTGCTGCGGTGTAGGGGTTTGAATCAGAACAGTAGGTGGCGATAATGCGGCAATAACCTCGCTGTCAGCCCAGCCTCGGATTCAAACAGGAAGAAAGGTGCTGGCTGGAAAACGCGGAAAAAAACGCGTGTTAACGTCAAATAAACATGCAAGCATATCGAGTTAGCAAGTATTTCAATTTAAAGTTCTTCCAGCAACGAATATGACAGAAACAAATTAGTTGTAACCACTGCCAAGTTAAACTTTCTTATCACCGGAGTACCTTGAGCTTAACATATCACTTAAATGCCAAACACACTGTAGACATCACCAAACAATTCAATGACTTAGAGAAGCTAACCAATGTAATGGCGAAGTGGATAGCTACTGTAGACCTTTTTTTGTGCTTCACACTTTGGTATTGAACATAAAATGGTAATGCTGCTCCCTGCTGTTACCTCAGAAATTCCCTGTTTTTGGTAGATTTTTTCCCCATAAAGAGAATTTCCTGTCAGTGGCAATAACCTTTAATTTATTATTATTGCTATTTTTTGTTTTACATGTTTAAGTTGAGCTTTACACTAAATATGTGTTACTGATAAGTGCTACAAATGTTACAACACTTTTGTTCATATGGCAGCAGAACATTAAAATAAATGTGCTCTTTACACTACTTTTGAATTCATTCTTGGAGTTTGCGCATACAATGCGATTAATCATGATTAATCAGGCAAATTATGCGATTAATCGCGATTAAATATAAGATTATAGAGACAGAGAGAGGATGGACGGACGGACAGCTATCTATCTATCTATCTATCTATCTATCTATCTATCTATCTATCTATCTATCTATCTATCTATCTATCTATCTATCTATCTATCTATCTATCTATCTATCTATCTATCTATCTATCTATCTATTCCAGGTAGTCTGGCTTCCTCCCACAGACTGCTTGTTTTTCCTGTTTTTCTCTGTGTTGCCCTGCACTAGACCCATTGACAGCTGGAGATAGGCACCAGCACCCCTTGCGACCCCACAAGGTATAGACGTGTTAGAAAATGGATGGATGGATGGATGGATGTGTGTGTGTGTGTGTGTGTGTGTGTGTGTGTGTGTATCTATGCTCTTGTACTTGCAGCTGAGCGAGAACATATTTTGCTCATGTAACTTGACTCTCGCCAGATGGATGTAGTTCCGCCGAGCTCCACATCGCTCCACACATCCATCTGGACTCGCTGCCATTGGGAGGGATTTCAATACCACATAAAATGGATGAACCAATCAGGATTGGCAGGTGTGGTTTTCGTACATGTGACGTATCAGATAAATGACTGTTTTGATTCAGACAACAATGGCGACTCGCAGCGAGGAAGCAAGAGGTAACATTGATGCTGCTATTTCATCAGTGTTGTCCAATCTACTGAATATTAATTCTTTAAAAGAACACCAGAGAACGGCTTTGAAGGCTTTTCTTAGTGGAAACGATGTTTATGCCCTTCTCCTGATTGGGTTTGTCAAGAGCTTGATCAGCGTCATGGGTTGATTTCGATGAGTGGTTGAGGTATCACGTCAGTAAAGATGAAGGGCATGTGGTTTATCCAATCATATGCAAGGATTTTTGATAAGGCCCCTCCTTCTGAAATACATCTCCAATGGAGCAGTCCCAGATGGATGTGTGGCACCGTGTGGAACTCTGTGGAACAAAATCCATCTGGCGAGAGTCAGGTTAAGTAAAGTGAGGACTTTGACACAAATTCAGGATATTTTTTGGTCCTCGTTTTTTTCTGGGACAGGTTTACGACTAAGGTATCAATTAGGTTTAGGTTAAGGTCAGGTAAAAACCCGTAAAGGTTAGGTTTAGGGCTAGGGTCAGGGTTAGGCCATAGAAAGGCTTGAAAATAAATGGAAGTCTATGGAAGTCAAGGTATGGTCCTCACTTTGCTCTTTAAACAAGGATGTGGGCATGCGTGTGTGTTATTTGTGATATGTAGATGAGACCAAAGAAAAAAAAACTGCCTTAGTTGAATTCAAAAAACGTATTCAGCTAACTTTGTATGTTATTTCAGTTACATAGATGCCAAGTCACATTACAAGTTCTTGCAATTACTATTCTGAGGAACATTAATTGAGACCTCATCGGTGCATAAAAACCTAAATGAAACTCCCTGTGTTCAGTTAAGGCCTTTTTCTGTCACAAAATCAAATAAAATCTTCCATTGCATCTTATTTGCTACATGCTCTCTCTATATACTTTACATTTTGTCCAGGGTTTTTATTCATGTCTTCTTCCAACCCCCTTCTGCTGCTGTTCTCTCTATTTCTTTGGGGAAAATCTATTTCTTTTAGGAAACCCTACTTTTTACCTTCTTTTCCATGGCAGCCAAGAACATTTTGGTTTGATATTTCCACACTTGTCACTCACATATTCATAGAGGTGTGTGTGCATACATGCGCTTGGAACTGTGACAGATCAAATATGCGAATGAGTTTGCCATTTAGACAGCCGGTGTGAGCACAGGTATGCACACGCTTGTGTGTGTGAGTGTGTGCATCAGGATGTGGAATTCAGCAGAGGGGAAGTGGATGCAGCTGCGGTATCCGTGACATATGAGGTTGAAGAGTGGAAAGAGAGGAACATGTTTGCCTTGGGAGCTGCTAAACTTGGTTCATTGAGACCAAAGGGAGCATTTAGCTGTAGTACCAGGGGATACTATGACATTTACATACCTGTTTATATCGACATATAGGCAGCAGAATCTTTTAAAGATTTCATCACTATACCTATCTGATATTAAATTAATGTCTTTTAAAGAACAGAGCATTCCACTGGCGCTTGGTTTACTAAATGTACACTTGCTTGTAAAGGTAATTACCCGTCTTGGACTTTTTTACATTTTCTTGCATTAGAACCACAAACTATAATGTATATCACTGGGAGACAAGCACAAAGTGCATTAGTGTGAACTGGAAAGAAAATGATACATGTTTTAAGCAAAGTCTTTACAAATAAAAATTTATACATGTGACATACATAAACCCTCTTTATTCTGATAGCCTTAAATACAAGAGCATCCAGTTGCCTTCAGAAGTCAAATAAAGAGTTTTCTGCCTAATTTAGGAAACTGAACTAAACTAAAAAAAAGCTTAATTCTGTGGCTCACATACAACGCTATCTTTGGCTAAAATCTGCACTTCAAGACGTCATCTTTAAAGGTGAAGTGGCATTTTACTGCATTTTACTGAATGGATGTTTTTTTTAAGCAGATTCAGAATCTGGGGCAAAACTTGAATTGTCCTGTTTACAAGGGTTCTCCATTGCATCTGAATGAGTTTGACATGTTTGATGTGGAGGACCAACTCTGATATATTTAGAAATATTTACAGAAATAAATGTGCAAGAAATAAATATAGAAGCAAATGAGTAAAAATAGATAAGCATACAAATAAACACACAAAAATGCAGCAAATAAATAAATCTAGGTAGTAATTAAATTATACAATGAGACATAAATGTATCTCTTTTAATTAGCTTTTTTTATTTTTTTCATCTGTGTAATTATTATATTATTTATTTATTTTATTTTCTGCGACAAACTGGCGACCTTTCCAGGGTGTACCCCGCCTCTCGCCCATTGACTGCTCGAGATAGGTACCAGCACCCCTCGCGACCCCAACGGGGATAAAGCGTCTAGGAAAATAGATGGATGGATGGATGGATTTATTTTCTTTTATAATGTTCAGCTATATGAATAAATTTTTTAAACGTTTGTATTTATGTGTGATTAGATTTTTTTAATTCTTCCTTTGTATTTTTTTGTAAACCTATTTATTTCTTCAACGCTATTTTTCTTTGCCTTTCCTATTTACTTTTCTGCCTGTCATTTTTTACTATTTTGTATGCATTTCTCCATTATGCAAATGAGGAGGGGTGGGTCTTAAGGGGACAACTGTTGTCTATTGTTTTGTTAGCATCAGACTTCCAGGTGAGGCCAATGGTAATAGATGTGACTGAAGGATCCCAGACATTGGAAGAGAAGGCAACAAGCTGAGGGCACAAGGAAAACACGAAGATAACATTCTTGGATAAGTCATATTAGAGAATATTAAAAAAGGGTCAGAAAACTGTAGAAATGTTTTCTTACCAACAATGGTTGACCATCAGGCAAAGACGGATTGCTCTGCAGCTCCTTAAGAACGCCAATGGAGAACATTTGCACGGAGCAGCACCAAACAGCCATGCCCCCGGTAGAGATCAGAGACCCGGTTCCTTGGTTGCTCCTCGCCTCCTAGTGGCGATCTGCGGTACTACTGCTCTCTGGGATTGAAGGCGGGACCGAGCAGATCAAAACGACGGCGCCCGTAACATTCAGGAAGTTAAGCTTGGACAGACTCGGCTTTTGGGACGTGGATAAGAAAAACGAACGTCTAATAAGGATTTACAGTCGCAGGAAACAACGACAGACGCTGAGGTTCATCACACTGCTAAGCAGATTCATCTCTGGAAACCGTGTGGCACGGTAAGGAAGGTAGTATTTTTATGAATGTCTGAAATTTGTCTGAATGGAGTGTGAATCGGGACGTGCAGCCAGACTGCCGAAAAAAAAAGTGGGCAGTCAGTTGACTGTAAGGGGATGACGCGGTTTGCTCATGTGCTCTTTGTTATCAGATAACCGGGATAGAAAAAAACCAGGCCGAGACCTCCCCAAGAACTGGTCTGCATTTAGCGCGGTCCGGTTATGTCTAGCGCGGTTCAGTTCAGTCTGCTTACCATTTACACTCGAGAGTTATCTCGGTTACCGAGCTCGGACTGGTCTCGGCTCGGTTAAAAAAGGGTAGTGTAAACGGGGTTATAGAGACAGACAGGACAAACAACCATTCACGGACACACTCACACCTAAGGACAATTTAGAGAAGCCAATTAACCTAACAGTCATGTTTTTGGACTGTGGGAGGAAGCCGGAGTACCTGGAGAGAACCCACGCATGCACAGGGAGAACATGCAAACTCCATGCAGAAAGGCCCAGGGTTGGATTTGAATGATTGACATGAATGATTTGAACCCAGAATCTTCTTGCTGCAAGGCAACCGTGCTACCCATTGCGCCACTGTGCAGCCCTATACACAAATAATTAAAACTAAATAATTACAATCTAATACAAGCTTTGGATTTCATTTATCAAAGTATTTGTTTTTTCCTGATTGTATTTTATACAGTTCTAAATATCCATACTTTAATATATATTTATATATATTTTTATATCAGTTTTCATAAAGCATAATAGTGGTGTTTGGTGTTCCCTAAGCATTATGTTTCCTTTTTTTAAATATAAATAAATGTATTAATGAATGAATACAGTTTTGTACTGTAAATGGATTAAAGGTGCACTCTATCTGAAGAGTGACAGTAATATAAAACCCTAAGCAAGAAATGAAGCATTCGTATTTGATGAGATGAATATTTTCAAAGCGAGTGGTTTCTGGTTAGACTAATTACATCTGCACTAATAACAAATGAACAGCCCATGAAAACATGCAGCCATTATGTGTTACCATTGGGATCTTCGTGTTATGCGTCGTTTTCATTCATTCATTCATTTCTCAATTACTGGGGAAATTAGGCAAAGTCCTCAAATACATAGCTGACAGAATTGTTATTAATTATTATTTCAGCAAGATAATCGGTCCAGAAACTCTGGGGCATTGGTGTTATCTGTGCAGTGCCCTCTTTACTTGCTAGTATCAACAGTTGACATGCGAAGCAAAAAAACTCAAAAACAAACATTTTGGTTAAAACATGTTTTACTGCAGTGGCATAACCTGACAAATCTATTTTTTTTTTCAAATTTGTTTAACTGTTTTTGGTTTTAGTGCATTTCGTTTATGAGGAAAAAAAACCCTCCCATTAAGAAATAACTTTTATAGAACATCATAACACCTTAATGACTGCCCTAACAGTTCTTTTCAAATGACTAACTGAAATTTCATATAATCTATATTCTGAGTTGATCACAGTGTGCGTGCCCTTTTCATTGGTAACACCTGGCTTTGAGTAACTCTGTTTTCCTGGGATTTAAATATAATGTAACAAAAGCCAGTTTACAAAATGGAAAGACAAGAAAACATGCCATTCACACAGATGTGTGTCTCTTGCTTGCCTGTATCTACAGACGGAGCAAAAACTAATAAGGTTAAAACAACTAGAGTTGTGAGAAACGGGGTTGGATGAGGACCTAAGGAGGTTTTGCCACCATACCCAGTGAAGAAGATGGTGAAGGAGGCAAACAATCCAAATCTTTCTGTTGCAGATCAGTCTTGAGGTCACCAAACCTCCACAACAACCACTAGACCAAGCAGTTGTTTGGAAGGCCAGGAAAATACATTTTTTTCTGTCCAAACATCACAAAAACAAACATGTGAAGTTTGAAGCTCACATTTACCTGACACCTTTTTGCTTCGGTCCTACAAGACCAAGAATTTTTCGCAAACAAAAACTCCAGAGGATTCTGTTATAAGTGTGTTAACAAGCATCTCATGCTCATAGCCTCCTGAGACCCGGCCCATTAATTTATGTCCATTGTAGTGGACATTTTGTCCACCTGTATCTCCCTTAAGTATCTGGAGTTACCCTATCAAGCCCTATAGTGTTCTGTAGAGGACATCCTGGGCTTTCCAATGATGTGTCATGTGATAGGTTTGCAAGCTGGGAACTTTATTTTTTTTCTCTCACAAGATGGTCGCCATACCAATAACCACATTTTATGGAAAGAGGTGAGGTAAGTCAAATATTCTTTATCTATTGCTATTTTTACCATGATAATTATATATATTCTTGTTTATTAATGTGTCATCAACAATATTATTACATCTGAAAACAGTTTAATTATTTATGTTTTGAAATAACAGTCATTTAATGAATGTCAACTGTAGTGGACACCGGGACCATGTTAATGTATTTAATGACTGCATGTTGTTGTAGGACACAGAAGCGAAGTAGAGAGGATTCTATACCGGATAATAGAGGGAGATTCAGATTTGGAGCTGTCAGATGAGGAAAAGGATGAGAATGAGTATCAGCCTGTGATAGGGGATAGTGACGAAGAAGGAGAGGAAGAAAATGCAGGAGAATCTGATGAGACAGAGTGAGAGCCAGAGAGGGAGAAGGAAAGGCGTCGTCCTCTGTGGGCCAGGACAAACTTGTATGTTTTATTTAGTTTCAAGCTAATGTTTTAAATTGTATTATCATGTTACTGTAGATTATTGTAGAATTTGTAGTCTGTATAACAGATATTAAATGTATGCACGTTGCCTAAAACAAATGCTCGTGAGATTGGTCAATATTATACCCATGACACTGAAATTATGGCATTAATCAAAATTAATGTGTAAAAAAATTTAGTTTTTTTTATTAACTTGTTTATTTTTTCCCCTCATCCCATCCCATTATTATAGATTCACACCTGTGCTACCTGGGCTTCCTGCCTATCGCGATGACCCTAAAATCTGTGAATACTGGAGTCCAATCCAGTACTTTTCACAGTACATCGATGACAAAATCTTGGAAGATCTGGCAGCTTTTATAAACCAAAGACAGCTGCAAACTACAGGAGTGTCACTGAATACTACTGCCCAAGAAATCAAAAATTTATTTGGCATATCGGTCCACATGGCCTGCCTTGGCTATCCCAAAGTGAAAATGTTTTGGGTTAAAAAAAAACAAAGTACAAGTCATTAGCAAAAACATGACAAGGGACAGGTTCTACAAGCCAAGAAGCTCACTTAAGATTGTCAATGACCTGGATGTGACTGAAGAGACAAAGAAGTCAGACATTCTTTGGAGAGTCAGACCATTGCTTGACCGTGTGAGGCAAGGTAGTCTCAGCCTTCCAAGGTGTGACAAAGTGTGCATTGATGAGCAAATCATCCCATTCACAGGCCGTTGCCCAGTCAGGCAGTATGTGCCAGGAAAGCCAAACCCTACTGGCCTGAAGGTCTTTGTGCTTGCCTCACCAAGTGGTCTCGTCCTTGATTTTAAGGTTTATCAGGGCAAGAACACATTCAGGGGCCAAAGACTGGGAGTTGGAGCTGCAGCAGTCTTGCGAATGGTCGAGTCTCTTCCTCCAGGAACTTCTTTGATCGATACTTCAAACTGCACATGGCTGAAGAGCTGATGGATAGTCTAGCATTTGATGACAGCAGTGAAGACAGTGAGGAAGAGTATCAGCCACCAACCAAAACAAGGATCCCACAACCAGTGCCATCTGTACTCAGACTAGGAGCCAGACACATGCCAGAGATGATGGACATAAAACATGCAGAAAGATGCAGGAACAAGGCCTGCAATGGCAAGACAAACATGAGGTGCACCAAATGCAAGATGTTCCTCTGCATAACCAAAAAGAAAAGATGCTTCCAGGATTATCACAGCTAAAATATCCAGAGAAAGATGAAATGCAGAACTGCTTAGTTCTATCTCTTGTAGTTTATTGTTGAACTAAATACATGTATTTTTGCTGTTGCAAGCAACAAACAACAGAGAATGTTACATAATTTTATTTGTTTTTATCAAATGTCAAAGTTCTTAGGTAAATATCACTTTCAAGACAATCTTTTTTCATTTTTTTATTTTCTAAAGCCTGTTCTATTTTCCCATGCAGATCGTCCTGTTGTCCTCCACAGTGGACATGCTATAAAATCAAAATTAAAAATATATTTAAAAAAATTAAAATTGTAATATGTTTTTTTAAGTCCAAATACATGGGAAATCACAAAAAAAAGAAATTGTAAGACACTTTTTTTCTTTGGTTCTCAGGACTATGTTGGAAGATTCATGATGCCATGGGCCTGTTTCTTCCTGAAAGGGCCTGGGAACCTCATTAGAGGGTGTGGCACACACTTTGCAATTCAGAAAAAAATAAATCTAGGGGCCCTGACACTTGAACTCAAGATTTTTTTTTTCCAGTGACTCAAAGCATATTGCTAAATCAGACAGAAATTATTCACATGACACAAAATCAACCTTCTTCTATGGCCACCTGAATTCCCCAAGGATGCCAAAAAAAAATGAGCTCGTTAACATGAATGACTAAACTTGAGCATCTGAAAATACATTGCCTTCTTTGTTTCAAAGTGACAGATTGAGCTGATTCACAGTTCTCTAAATCTCAAAGCACAACGTCTATCAAAATGGACAAGGGCAATGTTCGCGGTTACTTATAGGAACAAGATGAGTCTTCGGCTGCTAAGATCTATTTAGACGACAAAACAAGATCGTTCTCTGTTTTAATTGTGTATAAATCTGTGTGCAAAATGCTCACGCTACTAAACTTCCGTTTAAGCCAGCAGAATTACATTTTCCCTCTTTCTTCCACAATGATACAAAGAGCTAACAATATGTTTCACATTTATCCACTCTTATTTGCCTCACAGCTCATCTACCAGCCGTTGTCTTGGCTGTTGCACACACAAACACTGCATCATCTGCCTGGAACCGTGTTCTGGTCAACGCCCACCGCCTCGCCAGCACCTTGTTCTCAATCACTAACAAGAGGCACTTCACCCACAGCGCAACTGTGCATTGCTCATTCATCCTAATGAAGCAGAATAAAAAAAACGAAAAAAAAAAAAAAAAAACCATACTCTGTGGTCCATTTTGAATTATCCTCTCCTCGACCCACCTCACCCTGCATTAGCCAAATCCTGATTCCACAAATAATAAAGCACAGCGTAGACAGCGCATTGTCAGTGTTTTAGGTGTTTTGTTTTTTTATGACGCAAGTGCACTTTGGATTGGAAAGGAAAGACATGAGGTAAGAAACTAAATGTATCAACCCAATCTTCACAGAGGTACCAGTGCCTTGCAAAAGTATCAACACATCTGGAGCAATAACTGTTTTTTCACATTTACAAATCTTAAAACTTCAAATTTCAATGTACTTCAGTTGAATGGAAAAAATAATAGAGAAATAGAACAAAAGTTGCACAGGGCTTTTAATATTTTTACAAATAAAAATCTGAATAGTGTGATGTGCCTTTGTATTCAGCTGCAGTTACAGCTGAAAGTCTTTTGCGCTTTTCCTCTGACAGCTTTTTCACACCTCGAGAATACATTTTTGTTGTCTGTTCTTTCAAAATAGCTCAAGCCTAAACAGATTTGATGGAGGGTATTTGAAAATCACATACAAAGTCTTGCCAAAGACCGTTAATTGGACCTAGGTCTGGACTGGGGCTGAGCCATTCTAACGTATGCATACACTTTGATCTAAACCATCACATTGTTGCTGTGGCTGCTGGTTTAGGGTCGTTGTCCTGATACAAAGTGAACATCTGCCACAATCTCAAGTTTCTTCCAGGATTGCACTGTGTTTCAGTCCATTCACCTTCCATTGATCTATGGCAAGCCTCCCCTCTCCCTGCTGAAGGAAAGCATCCCCACATAAGGGCGGAAATTCTTTCATTTTTCTGTGGGACACTAGACAACAAATATTTTTTTTTCTAGAGCAAAGGTACAGTGATATGTACTATTGTAATATTTAATACATGTAATAAATGTATTGTATAAATGTATCATTATAATAAATATATAATGAACAGGTGGACCCTTATTGATACAGCATGCACCATACTGGGTAATTAACTCGGTTGAAATGGAATGGCCAAAGGTATATAATAAGCATAGTAATAATTATTACAATTTGCCACTTGGAAAAACCGCACATCACCGCATGGTAATTATTACCATCTGAATCAGAATAGGCAAATATGTGCTCAAGTAATTCAGCCATAGTCAAAGATAGTTTTGCCATTTTATGGGCTTTTACTGTTTTCTTTCTAACTCTCTCTGCTGTCATTTTGCTTTCTCTTCTCTCAGTCTCAGGTCTCTAACACACTCCACAGCGCTCAGCCTGTCACAATGCTTGGACCCTCCCGTTTTAAACTCCTCTCACAAGACTTTTTGAAAACTTGTGTTGTAGAAATATGTGTTTCCACCAACAAAAAGCTCAAATCTGTCGAAACAATTTGGCTAGTTCAGCTAGTTTTGATTTACACGGCTTAACAAAGCAGACTATCACAAGATTCAATGGAAGTAATGAGGCGAACAAAATTGGATTCCAAAGGTTAGTGTGTTTTATTCTGCAGAGGGGGACGTTAATAAAACGGGAGACATGTCTTTTGTTTTACGGAGCTACGTACTAAATGTCTATTAGTTGTGCTTTATAGACAACTCCTCTGCTCATCAGATGGCAAAGCTGTGTCTGTTCATGAGTGTTAGCGGTTGGTAAAATGGACAGAACCATTGCACCAACAACGGTGGTGGTGGTGGGTTTGTATATAAAAGTAATCCCTTTTTTTCCAAGATGAATGACTGACTTCTTTCTTTGTGTTTTTATTTTCATGTTGTTTGAAAATAAAGGTTTCTCTGGTGATTTATTGGTGGGATTTATTTAGCAACGTCAGAGTAAAAGGAACCAAATATAAATGCACATTTTTTATATGTAAATGCAAACCATTTTACAACCAGTCAAAATAATATACACACAAAGTTTGGATTAAAAAAAAAGACTGCAGGATCTTACATAAACATGATTTACTGAGCTGGGAGTATTTGATTACATTAAATGTGCAGACTCCATTCTGGGGTTTAAAATTCTTTACGGACTACATCCTCTAACCCGGCCAGCCAGATAATGTGTAGCACTCTACGTTCTGCACATTATCAATCTGGGACTGCTCCTGTGGAATCTATTTGGGGGAAAGAAGGGACCTTCAGCAAAGGTCTCTGAGCTGACTGGGCAAAATTACACCTAGTGCCCGCCTAAGGTTGGTTTTACATAATGAAGTTAAAACATAAGCATCAGGTGTCATGAGAAACCTCAACAATGCACTTCTTGCTGTTCTTCTTTCAAAGAAGAAATTATGCACTCTGGCAAAACAGATGTGTTAGCAGCAGCTAAGCGCGTGTCCTCCTGCACTGCCATGTTTATGTTGGTTTGGCTGTGGGCTCAGCAGCTCTGTTGCTTTCGTTGCACCGGTATGTCCCGCCTTAAACCACAATACTACAACGTGATTGGCCCAAACCGTTTCTGGTTGGGACACAAACGGTTGAAGCCGGAGTGGTACGACATGGATTCTCATGTGTTTGTGAACGCACAAATACTGTGAGAATTCATCCTGCTGGCAAAATTATAGATCTTCCTGCACTGCAAGAACTTACCAAGAAAAAAAAAAATATCACAGCAGATCAACCGGGGCAAGTCTGTGAGGGGACTGGCTTGTTTCAGGTATCTTGGACTGCCTGTCAGAGGTACACTTTGGACAGGCAATATTTTCTATCGTGTTTCACAAACATGGAATATAATACCTGTTGCTACACATGATCAGTTGGCTCTAAAACTATTTACTAAACATTTAAACACTTATTGAAAAGTCAAAGCTGCTTCCACAAGCTGACATGGCCTTACGTGGGTTTATTTGAAACTGCATATATCATTACTTTTACCATTGTAAACATGGAAATTGTTTAACATTTTACCAGATTGATTTCTTCAGGTTTGTATTTTAATGAACTTAGATTAATATCCAGATTGTGATAATATGCTCTGCCATCACCATGTGGATGTTGTAATTTTTTCTAATAAATTTTAGAATTCTCAATTTTAACAACTATGGACAATTGTGATACATGTGTATGTATATATGTATGTGTGTATGACTCTATGCATGTGTACATATATGCATATGTTTTAATGGATGTTTATGTATGTATGTATTCATGTATGTATGTGTGTGTGTGTATATATAGCCTAATGACGCTTTTAATTTTTTTTTATACCTTAGTATTCTTCTATTGTTTTTTGTTTTTTTTTTGTCACTGTACTATGTTGTTTTCTGTGGCAGGCTTCCCCCGCCGAGGGACTGGAGATGGAAATTAGCTCTGCCTATAATCTACCAAATTTACATTGTGTTCATGAATATGCATTCTCCCTTTCACAAATAAATTAATATAAAAACAAATAAACTTTGTGTTGGTCTATCCCATATTATCCCAATACAATTTGTAATTGTCACCTGACAAAATAGGAAGCGGCCGGCCATCAATGCTGGCAAGGGCCTACATGTGGCATTAATTCACGTTGTATTGAAGTGCATCATTTTGCTTTGTATCACACATCATAAAAAGTTTCTAAAGACCTTTTACAACAATATAAAAGTGCGAGAACTTTGCTTAAAGCAAAGCTGCTGTTTCTTTCCAAGAGATTCACCTTGTTACAGTGACCAGCGCCCTTCGACTGACTGGTGCAATCATTTCACTTCATGCGATATCTCTGACTAGAAGACCCTGCTTTTGTGTCTGGGCTTCTCTTGATCTGGCCTGTTTTCGTCCAAGAGAGAGCCAGCAGCTGCAGGAGCAGAAGAGCCAGATCACAGGGACAAACTCTTTCTCTGATCGCTGCCCCTGTGCTCAACTACTCCTCTTGAAAGCCACCTCAAGACGCTGAAGATGCAATCAAACATGACCCTCAGATTACAAAAGTTTGATGGCCTTCAGACGAGCCATGGCTTCATTCGATTCATCACGCCCCTCCCTCCCGTGATCCTTGTATACGAGGACTGTGTGTGCATGCGTCTGCATGTGCTCACGTTCCCTCGTCTGTGGCCGCAGATGACATGTCAGAAGAGTTTAGTGTGAGGGATGAGCAGAGGGATACAAACATATTGACAAAATATGAAAATTGGATGACAACTAATGGCTAGGTGCTTTTAAGAGCAGGGGATAATGATTCCGTGCCGGCTCACGCCGCCACACTCCCCCTGTCATTAATATTCACTTTTTGAATAGTCACCTGCCACCATATTCTCACCGGGCTGCAGCCTTCTTATGTCCTTTGTGCACAAAATCGTTAAATAGAGAAGCTGATGAGGTAAAATGTCAAAGGAGATTGCACACGACAGGCCTCAAGTGGTGGAAAGAGAAATCATATCTTTTTTTTTTTTCTTTCTTTCTTTCTTTCGCTCCTTTCCTTTCTTTTCTTTTCTTTTCTTTTCTCTCTCCCAACGGCAAAACCTGACGTGACAGTCGGATCTGAAACTGCTGCGCGTCCTCTAGGTAAGAGGAGGAAGGAACATGCAGCAGAAGATGGGTTAAAGAAGAAGGTATGTTCAAGTCAACGTGTCTGTCGGGTTTGTGTTTCAGTGTCATTTGAGCACACGTGGAATGATGAGTCGCTCGGATTCATCTCCCGAGAAGATAAAAGGAATGAGGAGATACAGTGGCTTGCAGCCGAGCGATGAACGGGAGAAAGATTGGAGCGTGACGGGTGGCATGAAACACATTGAGCACATCTTGAAATCGTCTTCAGAAAGCGAAGGCTGCTCGTGGCTTTGTGTTCATGGTGTTATGTGAATTTTTCAGGACAGCGTTCCTCTAAGTAGTCAGCGTGAGCCACATTTTATCCATTTATTTACTTACAAAAGTACTTTGCTTATGGCTCTTGTTTGTGACAGCGATTTTCTTTTAACCTCACCCTTGTATTAGCTAGTGAATCTTAAATGTGTGAACACCCTGGTTTTTACTCTCAGTAAGTGTTTACAAACAGGCTAATGGTTGGACAGGCTCTTCATCTGATCAATAATTATTTACACTGTCAGATGCTAATGTACATTTGCACATGCTTTAGCTACTCTGAGGTGTTTGCTTGTACAACCATGCATATTGCATAGTTTGTCTCACATCTGCTCTTGGATTGAATTTTTGACGTTTAGTTCATTCATTAGTGCCATCACGTCTACAGACAAACCAAGGTGTGTGATCCATCCTGCATCTGAAAGCTGTGGGACGTCTTTTTTTCACAGCCAGAACTCTTTAATCTCTTTTCGAAAATGCCATTAACATTTCAGCACTTCTGATACCTGTGTGATGGCTTATGTGGCAATGTTCAGTTTCATATTCCTGCAAAAGAGCAACAACCTCTGTGATTCAGATAAAGTTAACTACTTTTGTCACGTCAACGAAATTATCTTCAGAAGTCCAACACCTTTCCTATTCAGATTGATACAACCGCCAGTTATCACACCTGCAAACTGGTCCCATTCCATTCCCAACTTCTCCAAAAATACATTTACTTCCATGAAGAGATCCAGCTGTCCCTTTTGCTGGCTGCATGGCTTCCAATTCCTCTGAGATCCCATGTAAAAAGCATCACAGGTCTCATCCAAAGCCAGGGGAAAAATTAAAACCGATCCCTTTGTTCTTCAGCTAAAGCTCCAGATTTCTCACAATGTCCTCAACCCTCCAGTGCATCTGGAGAGAGGCATGTTCTCAAAGGCTGGGCATATTAGTGCCACAGAGGCCACAAAACACTCCTTGATAAACTCAGAACGGTTTACATTTCTTGGTAACATTTGTGAGATGTAACATAACTTGTGTTCATAGCTACTTCTCTAGATGTGCAAAGTTTATGAAAAAGTCCTTGTTGGTGTTGGAGCCATGCTAGAAAGCCATCCAACTCCCTTGCCCGCTCTTCAACAGACAAGCACTTGTATTTCTCCTCATGTTTGGTCACAACACGAAGAAAGTGGTCGGTAGTGGCAATTCAAAGTGTAATCTTTGAATGCAGAGACATGTGTACCGCAAACCAAGCAGGCAGCTTGACCTTTGACTTCTATGAAAGAATATTTTGTCCATCTCTCTTTGAAAACATGGCATTCTATTTCCTTATTTTTCTTTTCTTGGCATGAGGTGACATTTTGTAGGCTTAGTTTACTGGTGTCTATTGTAACTGTGCACACTAGTGTGTGCGTGTACAGTTTTTATGTCATAATTTACAATTGCAGTGACGTGGTTTACGTCAAAAGATTCTGACGAAACCACTGCAGGACAATAATGGTGTTTATAAAGGATAACGGCAGACACATTACGAATGTTCTGTAGTTATTTTGTAGTTAGGCTAACTTCAGTATAAGGGAGGCTATTTATAGACCTCCAGGTGTTGTGAGATACTTAACGTAATTCTGACCTCCTTGTGCAATTGGAAAAACAACTTTGACAAACTTAATAAAATAATCCATATTCTGTCTACAGCTATGTCTTTTCTGGCCCTTGTTTTTTATTTCTTTTTATCTCTCTTTTTTCTTGTGTATTTGCATCCAAGGTGGCTTCTTTTAAAACACCTCCGGTAAGTAGGGTGACTCTGTGTGTGGGACTGCAGAGCATTTTACTCTCACATCCCGACATTTTAATTAACCCTAACCCAAATCGGGGAAGAATCATGTCAGCTGTCAATCAGTAATCACTGCCAAACACATAGTTGCCAAGTGCACTTGTTATTGATTTGGATTTAAAAATCAAATTTAAAGAAAGAGTGAGGAGAAAAAATAACTCCTTGAACTTCTTCCCTGACATTTATCTTGCTTTTCTTACGGAATGGAGACAGTGGTCAAATGAAGGCCAACTGTGTGCCAATACACAAGGAAATAAATAAAAAAATAAATGGCCTGGAAAAATGGAACTAACAGGACTGGCAAATGGTTAGAACTTGGTGAAGCCAGTGAATGGTTATTTGGTGTTTTTGTGGAAGTTTGTCACTTTGTAATTTCACCTGGAAGGAAATATGGTGTGTAGCGACACAGTAAAACTGAATCTGAAATGTACAGCAACACGTTGTCCTGCACTGACATTCAACTATGATTTAGAAGTAAGGCCCTCCACATCGCCAAAGGGAAAAAAGAAACAGCTAGCGTAGTTTCTGCTTGAAATCATTGCTGTAGCTTATTTTAATTCTGACTTGTCGTGGATGACAGCTTCTGTTTTCTTTGCAGATAGATGACAGCAGCATTTTCAGAGAAAGCATGTCTCTAATAATTCTTTCACTTTTCAAAATTTTGACACAATCAAAATTAATTTATTTTTCTCAATTTGTATGATGGCAGGACATGAGCAATACATACTGTGCTGCCTCCCTGTCTGGCCCGTGGTCTGTGAAATACCCACATCTGTTTCAAAGCCACTCCATGCGCCCCTCCGTACCAAACTTTAC
The DNA here is from genome assembly GCA_037039145.1 of Fundulus diaphanus. NCBI lineage: Eukaryota > Metazoa > Chordata > Actinopteri > Cyprinodontiformes > Fundulidae > Fundulus > Fundulus diaphanus. The sequence goes on from CM073131.1 coordinate 23,602,160, forward strand.
CCTAAACAATACAGTCAGACTGATACTGTTCTCTTTGCGACTGCCGAATCGTCCATTGGTTTAACAAACAGAGGCATGATTTCTCACTACTCTGAATGCCGCATGGAGTATGGAGGTCTGTACTTAGTAAGTTGGTGACCTGTGCCTCAGCATCTGCTGACCAAGCTATGTGATTTCTTTGTTGTCTACTGCTTTGTTATAACAATAATGGTTGCCTGTGGAATATTAAATAGTGAGGGATTTTCACAGCCTACAGCACAGGTGGCATCATATCTTTGTACCATGGTGGAACTCTCTCATCCCCCCCTAAGAGACTCATTCTCTTACACAATGTTTCTAGCAGCAATCTGCAGAGCTAGGTGCTGGGTTATGTACACCTGTAGCAATTTAAGTGAGTGGGACACCCGGATTCAATAATTTGGAGGGTTAAGCAAATGCTCTTGATAATATAGTTTGTCTTGCCTTAAAGGTCAAACAAAACCTGGTTTCAACCTGATGGCCGCGTAACGTCTTTGTCTTAGACGCTCGTCGAATGCTTAAATCATCCCCCATCCAATTTGCTCCGATTTTCTTCTCACCTTTCCCTCCTTAAATGCTTTTTCTTTTGTCTCTATTGCAGGTCACAGACATAGTGAGTCCATCACACATGACAGTAACCAAAATTAATGGCCACCTTGGGTTGGAGTTTCTTCTGGCTGACCACTTAAAAGGCTGCCGAACACAGACGAAGAGAAAAGGACTGCTAATGGGAAGAGGACAACAGGAAGCGCACATCTTAGTGTTTCATTAGGGAACAATACATTGACAGGCCACTGCAGCGAGATAAGAGGAAGATATTACCTTATGCCAAATTATGTTCTGCAACGTGAAATGCCTCAGTCAGTGCGAGCGTACTTACTGAGGATTATGAACGGGGAACCGTGTACAACACAATTTCACTCCTTCAGCCAGCCTTGCCTGGCTTTACAACTTTCTCAACCTGAGGGCAAAAAGTGCTAAAGTACTTTTCCTTCATCTTATCAGCAGCTACAATAAAGCCTTGAAGGGGGCACCCATATCAGATCCCTCACGCTTGTCATCATCATGCCTCTCATCAAGCCTTTGCACTCCAGTTTGCCGCCTTTCTCCCCCCCCCTTCCCTCATGACAGCATTTTGTTTGCCTGACGGGAAACACAAAGAGGAACATATTGAAAGGAGGGGAGAGACACATCTCCTGGCGGATGATCTGACAGAGGAGACAACAGTCATTCATCTGTGTACCGGTACTGGCAGGGTTGACTTTTCTGACTGAAGAAGGGGGAATAATTGCAGAGCTCCCGTGAAACTGATGAATGCAGCTGAGACTGTAACGCCGAAAGCGCATCCCAACTCCCCCTTCTCTGAAGAGCGGCGGAAGATGAAAAAGAAGAATTCCCACAAAGGAGCATTTATGTAACAACACAAACGTGCGGGTACGTATCAAATAAAGCTCTGCTCCACTTAGCATGGTTCCAGAGGAAAGGTACGAGTGAATCAGTAGGCACCTGCAATTTTGGCCTCTTGAGAGACGGAGGCAATGAGCAAACAAACATACAAGATTTTCAGTCATGTGACTCCACTGATTCAAAAACCTTTTTTTTTCCTTCTTTCCTATTTCTTTTTGCAGCGTTTGGAGAGCAATCAAATATATTTACTTAGCTTGTCATCAGGGAGAATTTAAAAGTGGATCACAGGAGCTGGAGGAACTTAAAGTATTCAGACATTTTGTCATGTTTCAACAACAAACTTTAGTTTGTTTGTTTGTTTTTTTTTTTGGGGAGGGGGGGGGTGCGGATTTTATGTGGTAGACCAACGCAAAGTTGTACATAAATGTGAAATGGAAGGAAAATGATAGACGGTATTAAGTGATCAGAAAAGGAAGGCTTGCAATTATATTCTCAATATTTTTATTGCTATTTTTTTACAGATGCAAGTCTTTTGGGGGATGTCCCTGTCGGCTTTCCTAAATTTAAGACACATTTGAGTTAAAGACTAATTTTTGCCAATTGGAGAATGTTTTTGAACAGCAATTTTCAAATGTAGCCACAGATTTTGAACTGGATAAGGCTCAAGTCTACATAAGCCTCCTAGATATTTTGGTTTCTTTGTCCTGTTTCACTTTTACAAGTTTTGCATCAACTCTGATCTGGCCCCCGCCGTGTCTCACCATGAGTATTATGTGCTTACGATGATGCAAAGTATTTTTTATATGTGCCAAATTTTGAATTTTGGAAAGGTTTTTGCAACATTTTCAGGGGATGCCTCAGAGGCCATTGTATTTTTCGGTTTGATCATGTAACTAAAAATTACACTATTTTCTGTTGTTTTTGTTGTTTATTATGCTTTCTGTTTTCCTCATCTTTGTTTTTATCAACATTTGTTCTCCTCTTACCCACAGTTTCTTGCCTCATGGTCCCCCCCACTCCATCATCCTGCAAACTTTTGGCACTGCTTCCTTCTCCTCGCTTGCAGCCGTGCTAAGCGGGCTGGGTGTGGTGCAGAATGTGAAATAATCTCGCCCACTTGATTCTATCAATCCTTTTTTTTCACCAGGGTTTTAAACACCTCAATCAAACCTCCCCTCAAGCTTTGCAGTGTGCTCAACAGAATAAAGTCCCCCCTTCTCTCTCCCCTTGTCCATGTGCCGTGTGTGCTTTGAACCCAAGGTGTCACACGGCGGATCAGGCAGGGAGAAAGGAGACCTATCCTTTGTGATGGATGTTGAGGTTTGAGTTTATATAGAGATTTCAGTAAGGTTGGTAATCGATTAGATTGATAGTTTTCAGATTTTGCATGTTAAACTGCTCAGAGTAAGAATTTGATGTATCAGAATCACAAAGCTTCATTGTACAGCTGCATACACAGCCCCCTCCACGTGTGTCCCTGTGAAGATCTGTTAAACACATTTAACTCTCTGCTGCTGCTCTCCAACTGTGAGCTTTGGAGATTATTTTTTGCACTACCTGATCTATTCATTTGAAGAAATTAAATTACATTTATTTTATGAGATTTTCCAGCATTGTCACTAATTAGGGCAGCGTAGATGTTTAAAACAATGTTTCAGACTAAATAATTTAAACCAAAACAAGAACCCAATGTGATATTAGGCTACTGCAATATACCACCAGTGGCGGTTCTTTCATAACTGCTGCCCCAGGAAAACCCCTCATTCTGCCCCCAAGAATGATATGATGAATTCAACTTGTTTTTATTTAGAAAATTCTCTTTTCCCACAGTTTTTACAAACCTAAAACATGTTTTGAAGAATCTGCAAACAGTGTTATCATGATTCAGGTTTGACCAATTTCCAGTTTTTTTTGACACCAAAATAGAATGAAAAATGCTTTGAGCAAAGGCAAAAATTAATAAATAAATTCACAAAGCTGTAACTGTGATTCAAAGAATCACTTGTCAGTGTAGAATGATTTATTTTTTAGTATGAGCAGAACTCAGCAATGCGATATTTCCTACATTGGACAGGCACTCTAATGTAGCTGATTAGGAATTAGGATGCAAACTTTAGTTTCATGAGCCAGCTGCTGTGTATTTTCTTACATTACCTACACAGGTGGTGCCCGTTCCCCTTTGACTGGGTATTCACATAAGTAACAGAAAACCAGATTCAGATGCAACAAAGAAGTTTAAATTGAGTTTTTGTGCTTCCACTTGAAATAGCGGTGCCCTGAATAAGAATGTGTACTGCCCATAATTGAAAATAAAGCAGAAAAAAGCCCAAAATCTCCAGCTCTTGCATACATTTACACAACACAGGTAACATCAGAGTAAAAGTCTAAGAATATTTACCGTGGGCTTTGTAGGTGATTAGGAAGGATGTCATGGTCACAGCAGTGCTTTGGGCATATGTTTATAGATTGGATAAGAAATATAAAGACTGGATGAATGTACAGTTAAATTAAATATAAAGGTAATGTACAAACTGTTGCCTATCTACAGGGCAATATATAGAGCAAAAGAAAATGAATGGCAGCAAGAAATTTACATGACAAAAGCACAAATGGCGAGAACAGTACAATGAAATGTAATTATTTCAGTGCACTATAGCCTTTGATGTGACTTGTAGGGCAGTTATGTGGTAAATGGATTGTTGAATATTCTAGTCTGAAGTACTGTGAAGAAAGTGCTTAAATGGTCGATGTCTTTGGTAAGCAGTCTGGGATAATTGCCATGTTTTTTTCTTCATGTGTGGGAGCCGGTGCTGGTTCTCGATGTGGGTCTAGGATCCTGCACCATTTGCCACAGCTTCCAAAAATCGGATTTTCTCGCAAAACGCAGATAGCTGTAGACGTACATACATCAGAACAGACTCACCTAGCTGAGTAGAACTGGATCAAGGCAATGCCTTGACTCAAACTTTCTTTGTATTGATTGGATCTCTGGAACCCGATATTCTAGCCAGACACCGAGGTTGAATTTTAAAATGTTTATTTCTAAACTAAAAGAAAATGGCAGGAGAAACAGGTGGGAATGGCTGTTTCCGCAAAGTGCGTATCGAGGCTTGCTTCATTTAGGGGAGGAGCCGAAAATGATGACAGCCGAAGCCTCGCCAGTCAGCCGTTATACGTGACTGTTTCGAGGGGGACAGTTCCTGGTTGCCTGCGTGTTTTAGCTGGCATCTAAGCGCCTCAGTATTCAGTCAACATGTGGGAATTTGTTGGAGAGTTGCTGTCAGTTCTGGTTTTGAAAATAATTTTGATAGCTTGGATAGTAGAGTTTGGATGGAGTTTTCATAATTTGGAGACAGTTTGTACAGTTTAGGTGAGAGGATGTGCTTGGAGATTGAAGAGTGAGGAGATGATAGAGGATAAAGCCAGTTAGGTAGGGGAAAATTTCACCTACCTGGGAATATTTGGCTTGGTTTCGCCCAATAGGGTAAAGGTTTAACATACTTAGGATTCTTGGAAACCACCTCATCAGGCAACTAGGGGAAAAACTTCAGATTTTGAAGTTCATGAGAATCCTATCCCTAGCCACCCTCCTTCACTCTAGATTCAAAGTGTTAGGTTTTGTTCGACTGCATGTTTTAACATATTTTTTATATAGAAATATATAAATACATTTATATTCTTGTAAAAAGGATGTCTGTTTTGGATTTTTGCTCACTGTATATAGTTGCACATATGTTTAATTGAATTTTCTTTAAAAAAAACAAAAGGTGTTTTCAAAGGCCAGAGAAGAATCCATTAAAATCAAAAACTGTTGAAAAACTCTCGTTTCTGAATAAAATCCCTCTGTTTTGCAAATCATTGTCCAAGTTGCACAAGCATCCAGTGCCCTCCTCCAAGCACTTTAACTGTCTGTCTAAGCCCAAGTTCTTTCATTAAAGTGACATAACAATATAGAGCCAGTCATATAATATTCTACTCAGAAAAAACACACACAGAACATGTTAAAAAGATTTTATTATACACATGTGATAATCATAAGAGAAATGAATGGTTATTAATTATTGATAGTTATTTCCAGGGGCCCTAAAGGATGAAAAAACAGGCAAGGGTCACAAATCATATTGCTGACTGTGATTATGCACTTGGCCAGTAGGTGGTTTCATGTGCAAATGAAGCTTTGTGAAATGAACCCTTTGTTGAACAAATTGGGTCAAATGGTTCAATGTCTCACGAGGCCTCATCTCACCATCACTAATGAAGCCAACTAGCGAGGGCAGTAGGTCTACAGGATCAGCAGGCTGAACATCACAAACACTGAGGAAACACATGCAGGCAGAGACAAGAAGAGTCGTTCTGGCAGGGAGTGGCAGAGTGAAGCAGGTATACTGTATAGTTGTAGGTGGTGTCCCAGGTGGAATAGATTGGCCTAATTAGCAGCAGCAGGTGAAGCTGATAAATGTGAGCTGAAGAGTGACTGCAGTACATATACAATATATTGTATATGTATTGCAAAAATGTCTATATAAATGTATTTATTTTTGGATCTATATGTATTTAATAGTTCTCTTTATATAGTATGGTATGTATGTCATAATTTCAAATTGATTGCCGGAAGAAAAAGTCATTCATACCAATATAATTCATTTTAGTTTGGTTTTGATCAATGACTTTTATTTATTTGATTTTATCTGCAGTTGTGTTTGTTGTGTATTTTTGTCATTTATTTTGAATGTATTCACCACCAGGAAGTGTTCCTGACAATAGTAGTAGTCCAAATAAAAGAGAATATATATTATAAACAGCTGTATGTTTTGTACAAGCCAAAACAAAAGGAAAAAAAAAAAACAATCCCTGTAATGCTCTGTTTCATCCCTCAATCTAACCATTTGGTTTGAATTTTATTCCATTTGTATCCCTTAAGGACTCTAAATGTGTGGTTTATTTTCAGCCCTCTCCTTCTGCTGTGCATACATCATGGATAGCAGGACATCTCAGCATTAAATTAAATGAAAAATACTGCCAAGACCCCCAGCCCGCCCTGTCTAATTACATGCGCTGAAGATCTGTTGCCGTAAGCCACAATCCCCATGTGGTTGTTGCCCACTCCTCATCTCCTGCAGTGCGCGATTTTCCTGTCTCTTATCTACAAGGCCTACTTCCCTCCAAATGTAGCCTCTGGCTCTCTACCCATCTACTGCTATGATTCAATTAATTAGTAAGAGGCAAGTCCAGTGGTTTAACGTATAATGATATGTTAGCCCCATCACTGCAAATGTCTTAAATTGGTCTAATCCCAGCAGGCCACTAGGGAAACCCCTCAATTCCCTCCAAAAAAAAAGAGGAGGGGGGTCACATGATTAGAGAACAGTGGGAGAGTAAAGATGATGCTGAATTCATGTTAGACTCCTGGGAAGAGAAGGTATGTTAGAATCAATGAAAGCGATCGCCACGGAAAATTATATTATTTGTGAACTGCACAAAGTACAAAAACAGATGGCTCATAAAGAGGTCAGCAATCTATGCAGTCTTTTTTTGTGCCATACAGTCAGAAAAATCGTACGTAACTGGTACAGCATACCAGACATGATGCAACTGTAAGTTAAGCATCGGGTTTCTGAGAGAAACAACAGTGCAAAGGTTAGTATTTTTTTGAATGGGTAAAAGTGTAGCATGAATAGGGCCTTTCAAAAGCAATCAGACAGCTTGAAATATTTCTACAAACTTAAAGATATTTTAATGAGATATTTTCTCAGATATGTGTACACAAAGTCACAAAGTAATGCATAATTGTGAAGTGGAAGAAAAGTGATACTCTTTTTTTTTTTTACTATTCTTAAAAACCAAAATCTGAATAGTGCTTGAATTTAACCCCCTTAAATATATTCCCTCTTTATAAAATCCAGTATAATCAACCTCAGAAGCCATCGTCTCCGTTTTTATAATGATTATTGTAATGGCTAAATCTGGTTGAATATCAAAATTACCCCAACATCAGCATCTAATGTCACACACTAGAGCAGCATGATCCTATGGATGCTTTTCTTCAGCATAGACCAGGAAACTATTTAGCACAGATGAAAAGAGACAATACTGGAAGAAAACCTGTTAGGAGCTGCAAAATACTTCAGACTGTGGCAGAGGATCGTCTTCCAGCAGGGCCACAACCCTACATATAAAGGCAGATCTGGTAAAACTAGGATATTATGTATCTATTTTTGTTAACTGATTGATTTTGAGCTGTGTTGATTTGAGCTTTTTGTGAAAAAAAATAAATAAATTTACAAATATTCAATTTTGTAGATGTGAAAAATACTGCAGCTGTCATGTTTAAGCAAGATTCTAGACCTGGCAACTATTCAGGACACAATGGAATGGTTGGAAAAATCTATTGACAATGAAAGGTGTCCTGGGTTCTCAGCAGGATCCGGGTTCGCCACTGAGGAGGACAGGTAAGCCTCACTATAAGAATTAATGGAAAAGAGAAAAATGATGAGATAACATGAGGGAGAATCCTTGTTGTTATTGGAGATTAGGAAAGTCCAAAATCTGAGTTTGGCAGGTGGCGGTGGACGGAGGGTGTGGTAATGTTGTCTCTGTATCTTTTGTTCCACAAATGACGTTTGGTGGTGGAGAGATCATTGGAGGGAGGATAGGCAGGTGACAGTGTGAGGTAGGTAGCAATGGAAGAATCCAAGTGCCTGATATTAGAGGAGCAATAAAGAGATATGCAGAAAATAACTTGAGATGATTTCTAGAGAAACTGAAGGAACTAAGCAAAGCACAAGAATCTATGTACTGAAGGATGACTGTGGAAAGCCCATGCCTAAAGAGACAACAAACTTGAATCATTAAAAGATCACTGAGAACGAGAGCAATGCAAGGGAAAGGAGGCCTGATTACCACACTGTGAGCAAAAAAAATCTGGCATCTGCCACAGAGGATCTGCTCCTCTATAAGCTCCTCCTGATTAGCTCAGATGTGCTGCAGCCACAGAGCCACACCTGCCAGTCACAACCTGCAAAGAAAAGATAAAGGCACACACCCATCAATCTGCACACAGATCTGAGCACTACTAAAGCAGATGTAATTGGAGCAAAATCTATTCTACAAAATATTCCATTTTTTTTTTATTTCTCATTATCAAAAAATTGAAAACCAGGTATTATTTTCCTTTCCCCTTACAATCCTGTACTACTTTGTATTGGTCTGTCACATTACATCTCGGCAAAACACAGTGCAGATCTGTGTTGAAGTGTGAGAAAATTGTACAACAATTCACATCAGGTATTCAGTAAGATATGATCCTTTTGCAAGAATAAATGGTTTGTAGTGGTAGCGATGTTTAAACATTTGTGTAAACTGTATGTAGTCACTGGGCAAACCTAGGGACAAGAGTAGAGCTATTTATATTGATATCTCCACCTTCCTCAGGAGACTTTAGACAACAACATGCATGTGTGCAGCTTGGTACTCGGAGCTTATACATAACATTTACACACGGTGACTGTGAGCCGTGGATAGACATGAGTGGTTCAGTCAGTGATGCTAAAAGACTTATTAAAAGTTGGGTTTGTTAAGGGATCCATTTAATATTAATTTTCTAATATTCTAAATGGATTTAATTTTAACCTCTCAGGCAAGCCCCTATGCCCTGGTTTCACTTAATATTGATTATGATGCGAGAAATCTGTTTACTGCTTTAGGAAAATACTGAAATATTAACAGCTGAGAACCACATGAAAATTAAAAAGGGTGGCAATCCATTTTTAAAATGCTGTCATCAGCGATATTAGCATTGAATACTGCATTGAACTCCATTCATCACGATGTTTCCATCACTCTTCTTGTGATTAAGTACGTCATCTAATATCATCTATTTTAGTGATTCCTAACTACCTGGGGGGGGGGGGGGGTCGAGGGGAGCTGTAGTACTGAGAGAAATATGTTTTTAACATAGAAACATATGAACACAGACCATAATAGTCAAACGTCTGGAGGAAACTTATAACGACAAATGGGTCAAATGGTGTTTTATACAAAAACAGCTTTTCAAGTGTGTTTGTTGAAATAAAATAATTAAAAATAAACCAGACTACACTAAGTGAACTCTATCTGAGACATTTCCATATCTGTTGTCATATTGAGTCAACTAAAAGGCAGTCAAAGCATCTTAAATCCAAAACCACATTTCATGCTTTTTCACATTTTGTCACATTAAGATCACCATAAACCTCAATTTGTTTATTGATATTTTATGTAATAGACCAACAGGAAGTATTGCATAATTGTGAAGTGAAAGGGAATAATACAAATAATCTTTGAAAAATACTAGTCTGAAGCTTGGCATGACTTTGTATTTAGTCCTTTTACTCTGACACCCTTAAATAATCTTGTTCAACCAAGTGCCTTCAGCAGAAATATAGTTAGTAAACAGAGTCCATCTGCATGTTAGTTAATCTCAGAATAGATACAGAGGGAAGACCCAGAACCCCCTGATGGGACTATACATGCCGTTTGGACGGAGAAACACCTTGGGATCCCCCAGAATGAGATGGAGATATTGCTGAGCAGAGGGATTTCAGGGTTTCCCTCCTGGACCTGCGTCCCACCATGACCAGATCTAAAATGAGTGGAAGACAATTTGGATGGATTTTATGTGAAGTCATCAGAGATTTATTGGACAACATTAGTGATCAAAGCATCATGAAAACCAAGGAACACAGCAGACAGGTCAATCTAAACTCAGACATTGTGAGCAGGATTAGGTTATGGAGTAGTATCCGCCACTTTGAACATCTCAGAAAACAATGTTGATTTGGCTCATCTGAAAATTAAGAGTATGCCATAATAAGAAACTTACCAAGATATGACCCTCCAGGAGACAGGCCAGGTGTGGAGAGGATTAAACAGAAAAAGCAGCCATGAGGCCCTTGGTAACACTAGAGGAGCTGCAAAGATCCAAAGCACAGGTTGAATAATCTATCAACAGGATAATTGACATGTGTGCACGACACAAATATGGCCTTTATGGAAGAGTGGGAAGAATAAAGCAAATAATGAAAATACGACATGATAAGTAATGAGACGTAGAGTTCGGTTGCAGAAAACTATGCAGAACATATAGCAAAATAAAGAAGGAGTTCTGGCCAAGTGAGACAAAAAGTGAAAATGCAAACCTCTATGTGTGGCAGAAAACTAATACTAGACATAGGCATGAGCAGACTGACAACACAGTGATACATAATGAAGGCAGCATAATACTGTGGGGATGCTTTTTTTCTAGCAGGGGCAGGGAGGGTTAAAAGAAAACCTACCAGAGAGTGCAAAAGACTTGAGATTGGAAACATCTCTAAACATACAGCGAGAATCACATCTTTGATCAAAACACATTCATGTTTCTGAAATTCGCAGTCAAGACCAAACTTAAATCCAATTGAGAATCTGTTGCAAAACCTGGAAACCTGGGATTGGTGGCCTAGTGGTCAGGAAGCCGGGCGTTTGCATCTTGGAGAGGCTACAAAAGTTGATGGTTCAAAAATCACTCTGACCATTGACCACAGATTGCTCTCAAACGGATTAAACGCAGAAACAAATGTCCCCTCTGTGGGAATTTAAAGGGAAATATTTTGTTTAAACTGATGTTCACTTACAATCTCCATTGTATGCCACTGAACTTTTTCAATGAAGTAAATGTACAAATTTGCCGGTATTTTTTTGCTCAATTGTCCTTATTGAAAAATCTAATTGTATAAAGTTTCAATGTTTTTATTGAAACAATTTTCAATATGTTCACAGGTAGATTCTGGCTTCTAAAAACCATTCTAGGACAAAATGTCAAAATGTACCTATTTTTAGAATTAAAAAAATCTAACCGAAGGAATGAAAACAATGTTCTGGTGTATTAATAAATTTAAGGATGAAATGAAAACCATAACTTGCCATGAAATTAACCCATTGGCAATTTGCATCATTGGACTGTTGGGGTCATTGATCAGGCTGTCCCATTTTCCGAAGTCCCTTTATAGCACCACAAGCCTTGGTCTCTTGACATTCAAGTATCCACAAATTGCCTGACCTGTCATTTTCCTTCGTCGCACACAGCTACGTCAAATCGCTTAAGCCATCCATCATTTTGCCAAAAGAAATCATTTGTCTAATGAATGGCCAGGCTGTTAAATTGATCACTCAGCGGAAGCTCAAGGTGAATTTTGCATATCTATCCCGGGTTCAAGGATGTTATTAAGTGTACATTTAAATGACCACAAGGAATAAATCTGAAGCTGCATGTAACCTCCTGAGGGGATAGTTGATGAAGATGGCATCATTTTAGAGAAGCCTTCATCTTAATGTATGCTTGCATGCCAAGTGTGATTGACAATACTGTTTCTTAGTTACAGACATTTGTGCAGACAATTATATGCAACACCAACTAGTACAAATAAGTCCAGGAAAATTAATTTCTGTCATGAATGCCATTATTTGTGCATCCAGATGAACAGGACATAAATGCTGGTGAATTTCCCCCATGCAGCAAATTTATCACCTCTCTTCCTTACCACTCAGGAGGGAACTTTGTTACCTCCACCCCCAACAACAAAACAAAAGTAGGGATCCCTTTATCACACGATCAACTTCATTCAGGTGGTTTTCTTTTTGCTGAACATTGTTGCTGGTGAAAAAGAGGGCCGAAACAACACCCAGTTGGCGGAAGCTAATTTTCCACTGGAGGGAAACTATCTGCAAAATAATAATTTTCACATCATTTGTGTGAAAGTGATGATCTCCCATTACCTGACTCTGCCTGGACTCGGGTAATGGTACAACACTGAAGAGGCCTTCATGCCATGCTTTTCAACAACTGGATTGTTAGCCAAAAGTCCCCTTCCTGTCACCATGCACGTGAGCTGAGAATACAGCATCTGCCACAGACTGGCATGAAGAGAAGATATTACCTTTGGGTGAACAATTTGCTTCACTACTGACAAAAGGGCTCTTATACTTCTGCGAGGAAATCAGTTTTAGGAACGTGAAATACTGAACAATTTTGTCTTTGCATTCCACAGTTACCGAATCAATTCATCTTATTCAATTTAAGGAACTTAAACTTCACAAATAGAGCACAGCCTTCTTAAGTTAGGAACAGTTAGTGTTTTAAGTCATCTAAGGTTTTAGGGTGTTCTTAATTTTCAAAAGCAATTTCATTTTGGCTTCATGAATCATGATTGTATATGGATCTTGACATGCCTCTAACAAAAGAAGCTGCAGTTCTTTGTGCCACCAAGTACCTCTCAGGATTGATTCCTGATTAAGTCCACCAGCTGGTCCTCTGGTTGCAGTTGTAACAGGCATCAACAAACCTCAGGCCACAGCTTCTAGAGGCCACAACTGCAAAAGAAGCCTAGAAGATGGGCTGTCCAGATTCAGTACCCCAAGTTTTTCTCAGAAGGTAAGATTGATTGCTTTATTCAACAGACTCGTGGTCCACAAACAGATGACACACAACACAACATAAAAATCAAGAAAAAATGAATAAATAAAAAATAAAATAAATAAGTAAATAAATCTTATAAAAGACTTGCATACCAATGTTTCCACAGAGCCGACTGGAATCTTAGCGCACTGAGAGAGGGATGTGAAAACATTACAATAAGACTGTTCAATGAGCTGCCCAAACGACACATAAACTTGTATATCAGATTTCTCACAAGTGCCCGGAACGATCTGACATGTGCGTTACAAAACATCTCACTTGCACTGCTGAACCTGGGTTTCTTAAGCAGAATTCTCAAAGAGTCATTATAAGCAACCTTAAACTTCTGCATGCTAGCTTTTTTTAAATTACACCACCAGGGGGCTGTATACAAGGATGTACACAGCCCCCTGATGTAAGCTTTAAACAGGCTTATTTTTACCTCATCAGCGCACAGATAAAATTTCCTCCCCAGAATGTTTGCCTGGGCGTACAACATGCGACACTGCCGATAAATGTCATCATCATCATCACAGAGCTGGTCTGTGATGTAATGACCCAGATATTTAGTTTTGGAACAAACATTTAACTTTTGCCCTGACAAAAAAAAATATCAGGGAAACAAAGTTGTTCATCTGCTTTAGTCCTACATACTACTATTATATTAGCTTTACAAGGTCCATTGTACAGATAGACAACCAAATGGTGATTTCTCTTTGTGTACCCTAGTGTTCACAAAGTGTGTGTGTGGGGGGGGGGGGTCCTTTCAATCACACCGTTCAAAGTAACCCCATTATTGCTCAAATAAGCATGAAAGTCCCCCAGGAGTACAAGAGAATCCCCAGGTGGCACACTTTCAGACACTTCATCCAGGAAGTGGGTGAAGCTAGGTAATCTGAATCCCATTCAGGGCGTAACCACAAACAACATGCATAACCTTCCTTCTTTCAACTCGAACCCACAAAGAACCAACCCTCTTGCTCACGGGAAAAACTCCAACTCCCAACCACTCATGCAGGGGCTTATGAGTATCCCAACACCTGTTATAAGCTTCTCTCTTAAGGCAATTCTGTTGCCAGAGAAACAAAAGTCCCTTCCCTAGGAGTTGTGTTTCTCAGCCAAAGCTGTATGTGGGGATGAGTCCAACTAAATGTAACGGATAACACACAACCTCACACACCAACTCAAACTACTTTACCATCAGTGGAATGATACTTCATCTCTGAACAAGTTAGCCAGTGTTCTCTTGCTAATACATTGATTATGGCGAAGACTCAACAGTGTAGCCAGGTGAACGAGAGTGTGGAGAGCGTCACGCTCACGCCCAAAGGATACCGCCCGAATCCCTCTCTCTCATGAACTGAACATCCAGCCGATGAAGGCACCTGCAGTAAAAACAGGATAACTAATTTTGCACGTCGGGCAATTGTAAGGACATGTATGGGAAAGAAAATAAATATTTGTTTTCAAAACTTGCATTATGCACCTTTAACTTGAAATTACTTATTTCAACAAACTTTAAATTAATAAACCATGGCTTACTCTCTGGGTACAAATATGATATGACAGAAAAAGCCCAAATATTCTAGCTATGCCTCTTCTCCTTCTCCGTATTCCAGCTTTTTCCCTTTCAGGAGTCTCCACAGGGAGTCATCTGTTTTCATCTAACCCTATCTTCTGCATCTTCTTTTTTCTCACCAACTACCTTCATGTCCTTTCACTCCTTTCATAACTCTCCTCTTTAGTCTTCCTCTAGGCCTCCAGTCTGGCAGTTCTAGCCTCAACATCCTTCTAACAATATAAAATATCCTACCCTGACCTCAAAATGGTAAAGACATGAAATATACTATGTGTTGATCTCCAATAGTCAAACACCGTCTACAAAAACGGTTTTGACATAATCCTATCCAACCTTTATTCAGATTAAAACAACTTAAATTGTGACCAGTGCCCTTTCTTGGAAGAATGGTGCACTGGGAGATCTCCTTATATGGCCCCCCAATGAGTTAAAAAATGAGACATATTCAGACAATGGTGTGGATTAAAATGGACTGCAATCCAATAGAAAGCATTTAACCTAGTTACAATATTCAAAGCACCAAGATGTGGATACATACTCATTCAGGTGTGACCACTCTCTGTTGACTGAACATGTATAAAAGCAATAGAAAACTTGTTTAGGGCACAACTGACAGATAAGTTATATTTTATTTTCTGGTACGTGCCATCTCCAAATACTTCCAAAACTCACTGTTGGATATCTGATGTCAGAGATTGTTACTGGCTTTTTTACACATCTTTACCGTGGTGATAATAATGTTGACGTATACTATCAAAACATGAACTACTGATCAGCTTAAATCAGTTTAAGATGAATTTTGAAATAGATCTTATCTGTGTTGAACTTGCAGTGTACATGTGCATCTGTCATCCTGAAGAATGTTTAAAAGAAAAGACAGACCAGGTTTAAAAATGTCAATTTTTAGTTTAGCTTTGTGAGCTATTATTACAGCATTCTGTGCTTCTTTGTGACTTGATGTTGTAGCAACATAAAAGGTCACTCTTGACTGGAGAGTTATGCAAGTGGCCTTTAGACAAGCCCCCTTTGTGTTTCAATAGGGGATGCCTTGTAAACACAACACCTATGCTGCCTGGAAAGAAAGGTGACTGCTTGCTTTCAACCAAAAGAGAAGAGACTAAAATAAGGGAATTTCATTAGAATCACATGTAAATGTAGATTTTTTTTGTGGAAATCTTTATTAAAATTGGAGTTAAAAAAAGTGGTGATTATTGCAACAAATCAATGATCCTAGACTCACATCAAATCTAATTTTGGACTGTTTAACTCTGGCATATATCAGGCCTCTGGAATGGGCCAAACCCTAACCTTATTACAATATAAATATAAACTAACACTCAAGTTAGTGCTAGCAATCACCTAATTTAATAACTTGCTAAGGGACATATACCCAATTTTAGAATTGGTATTTTTGTGGTGTGTTTACATGTCATTACATGTTATTAACATATAACAAGCCAAAACAATGTATTCCCTACTCAGAAATCAATGAAAACAACACTGAAGATGTTTACTGTATAAAAATCTCACCCAGAAAAGGGTTAAAAAGGTACTAATAAATCACTACAAATCCAGAACTAATATAACATTCATGCCCTTGGTGAGTGGATATAAGCCTCTAAGCAGAATGGTAGGAATGATTAGATGCCAAAGCATATAGTGTTGTATAATATCATACATATAATTATTCCCCTTTTCATATTAAGTCAATGACTTTATCCTTTTACTTGAAATGAATCAGTTGAGCTAATTTAATGTGGAGCCACTGAGTGAGACAAAGAGGGGACGTTTTTCACTCCCTCTGTTTTTGACTTGATATGAGCCCATAAGTGAATTTACAGCAAGAAAAGCCTGCAAAGACTGTCACTTACTGTGATTATCCAAGAGTGGTTTTAAACTACATCGTATCAAGGCAATTTTTTATCTTCAAAATGCACTACCACCTTAAAGCTCCATCCTGCCTGTTAAACTATTTAAAAAAAACAGGTTAAAGGGACGTGCCTTTTAAACCTTGGACTGTTAGGTTCGCCCGTATAAACACGCTAAGGCAGTTTTACAAATACACTCTCACACTCACACACTTTTATTGACTCAAAGTGCCCACTCTGGTTTTTTATGCAAGCACAGGCCACCTTTATCATTTCCCCGTTCAATAATCCATCAACATTTCCATTCCATTAATCATTGCCGTCTGAGTTGGAGTAAAGCTCCAGGAACGGGGCCTCCTCTGGGTGGTACCAGCCAAAACACGCACAGTAACGTTACTTACCGAACAATATTGACCTCAACAATTCGATCACTGCGCTAAAAAGATGTGCAGACAGTATTCATCGCAAAGTAGGTGATGCGGTGTATGCATGCATAGCCGCACATTCTCCATTGAGCGCCTTGACACAGAGGAGCTGAACATAAAAAAAAAAAAAAAAAAACTGGCTGAACGTCACGAAGAGGGAGACAGGGCAGGGAGACAGCTGTTGCTTAGGGGCTTGAAGTGAAAACAGTTTACACGGGGCGAGCATTTTAAAGCCCACGTCCGCACCATCACAGGGTGTTAGGACCACCCCCCTCCCATCTGTCTCGGCCAGGGTCTTATGTGCAAACACGCACACACATATAAACACAGAGAATGAATCTACATGGACCTGAAGAGCTGTGAAATCGCCATGCCTCTAAGCTGCGGTGGTATTGCAGTAGGGGGTGCTAGGGAGGCTGTGAGGCATAATAGAACCCCTCTGTGCAAGGCCCGGGGAATGTGTGCACTTAACACGCTCACACACAGAGTTAAAACCTTTTCGCTCTCTGCCTCACTCTCCCCCCACCCACCCCACTTTCTCTATCTGTCTCTATCGCTCTCCCTCTCTATGTTACACGCAAATGCATCACTGACAAACAAATGACTTGAGTTTGCTAATCTGCTGTTTGTCCATACAATAAGAATTGTAAGAGATTAATTTCCTGCTGTCGAAAACATGAAACATGAGTCTGTTTTCTGAAAGCACAGGAAGTTACTGTAATATATGGTCTCTGTAGGACAGATAAAGGACTGCTGACTCTCCAGCATTGACTCTGTCATGCCTCACTGCCTGAGAAATGTTCAGCCGCATTACCTTGTCATGTTTACTTGGATTGCCCTGACGAAAGAAGATATCTCCCAAAATTGCAACAAAACTACTGTCACTCTAAAACTATAATAATTACTTTTTGTTGTCTATGTTTTCGTATTTGCATTTTTTTGTGATGTAACTTTAAGAAAATCATCAGAAAGCACTTACGTAATTTTTCATAATATTAAAACACAAACATACTATTCCGGTGTAAATGGATCAGGAAATGTTAAAAACTACATTAAAAGGGAGGCCTTAACAGAAAAATGTGAGTACGAACTCCCAGGCACACATTCAATAAATTTGACCTCCGTGACAAATGCCTACAGAGGCCATCATCATTATGTGGGATTACGCTACATTTACATTTTATTCATCCAATGAGGTGCCTGAGACTGTCAAAACATGCCATGTTTATGACCTTCAAGTACCATGAGCATGAAACATGTTACAGTACAGCTTTAATGTGAATTATCTTACTCTGCTACTTCAGAATCCAGTAAGCTTTCAAAATGATTCATAAATAGTCCACTTTTAGTATAAAAATGTTTGTATTTTCATGTTTGTATACTCATCTGCAATTTGATTGCTTTGCCTGCTTCAGGGCATAACCTTACCATAACTGAAGGAACTTGGGAACTAACTCTACCACTGGAAAACTCTTTAGTCTTAAATTTAGGTGACAGTCAATGACTCTATATGGTATTGGCTGATGCACATAAGTATAGTAATATACGCTTGCACAGGCTTTTACTTCAAGCAGATAAAACTAGAGCAACTTGTTGGGGTTTGGCCTTTTTATGTTCAACCGAGTTTAAGTAAAACACTTTGTCACCGTTCATGATTATTTATAAGGATAGCACCGTTTGTTTGATCATTTTCCTCAAACCGTATACCACTAATGCCTACAAAGTATATTTAAAGTTAAAGTATATTTAACAGAAATATGTTATTAGAATCTGTTGGCTGCCATCTAGTGGTTAGTTTTGCCCAATTCTGAAAAATAGAACCAACTTACACTTAGGCCCAAATGTGTTCCTACTCCTGGCAGATTTAAACTTGACATTTTTAAATATAAATCTGCGGGCTGTTTTTGTGACTTAGATCTGGGTGTTGGCCCAGCTATGGAAGAAGGTTGATTTTCTCTTTGGTGACTAATTAGGCCCGAGCAGCTAAGCGCTGCGAAGGCCTATTGTATCTGTAGTGTTAATTATTATTTATTATTAGGCCCGAGCAGCTAAGCGCTGCGAAGGCCTATTGTATCTGTAGTGTTAATTATTATTATTATTATTAGGCCCGAGCAGCGAAGCGCTGCGAAGGCCTATTGTTTCTGTGTTGTTTCTTCTTCTTATTATTATTATTATTAGGCCCGAGCAGCTAAGCGCTGCGAAGGCCTATTGTAACTGCAGATTTTATTATTATTATTATTATTAGGCCCGAGCAGCTAAGCGCTGCGAAGGCCTATTGTAACTGCAGATTTTATTATTATTATTATTATTATTAGGCCCGAGCAGCTAAGCGCTGCGAAGGCCTATTGTAACTGCAGATTTTATTATTATTATTATTATTATTATTATTATTATTAGGCCCGAGCAGCTAAGCGCTGCGAAGGCCTATTGTAACTGCAGATTTTATTATTATTATTATTATTATTAGGCCCGAGCAGCTAAGCGCTGCGAAGGCCTATTGTAACTGCAGATTTTATTATTATTTATTATTATTAGGCCCGAGCAGCTAAGCGCTGCGAAGGCCTATTGTAACTGCAGATTTTATTATTAGGCCCGAGCAGCTAAGCGCTGCGAAGGCCTATTGTAACTGCAGATTTTATTAGGCCCGAGCAGCTAAGCGCTGCGAAGGCCTATTGTAACTGCAGATTTTATTATTATTATTATTATTATTATTTATTCTTGGGACTTTTGAAACGGCTTTTTGGAGGCCTAAACATGCATGAAAACTCACCAAACTTTGCCCAAAATTGTCCCCCGTGAGAAATCGCATGATTTTAGTGTAATTGAAAACGGGCGTGGCAAACCTGCTCAACAGCGCCAACTAGAGTGAGTTGGGCCAAACCGTAACACGTAGAAAGCTGAAATTTTTTACCTTGGTAGGTTTTTTAAAATTATGAAAAAAAGTCTCTTGGGGGTATGCTCTAAAACCCACAGGAAGTCTGCTATTTTGGGTCAAAGGGTAAAATATTGGCCGTTTTTGCCTCAAACTTTAACGAACTAGTCCTAGGCATTTTAACCTATTACTTTCAAATTTTTTCAGCATGCAGTTAAGACATTGACGTTTAAAAGATATCAAAGGTTTTATGAAATATGCATATTTGCCTAAGCTGTCGCATTGCAAAAATCAGGTTTGTGGAAAACCATTAAAAACGCATTAAATCAGTAAGCCCCAAGCCATGCTTTGTCTGAGAATTATGAAACTCGGTAAGTGCATGTAACTTCATAGGCCCTACAAAAAAGCCTCTTGAAGCAATGGGCTACCTCCTACAGGAAATCATTCATTTCTCATCAAAGATGTCATTTTCCCATATTTTTGGGGGTTACATTTGAATAAACTACTCCTAAACCGTTACACTTATGGCATTCAAAGTTACTCCAAAAAATTCCTCACACATAGAGGATCAAAAGTTATCAAAAACATTTTTGCTACGTCCAACCATATTTTTTTGACAATTATTTATAACATGAATTGTGTTTTGAAGGAAAAAACATTTATTATTTCCAACACTAGATGGCAGCACACCCAAATGTTTGGGCGTCATCTGTAAGTCACGGTACATATTTTACCAAACCATTTATACACATTCGTCCAAAAGTGGAAGCAGCTTTAAAATATCTTTAGCTGGCCTTTAAAAGAAATACGATTTTAATCTTTAATCCTATATGTAGGAGCGCAAATGCATTGATTGGGTAATTAGCGTTCATGTCTTTTTAAGGGGGGAACTTTTCTTTGATAGGTAGGTTTTCCACCCGGAAGGGGAAAACAGTTTTTGACCGCAAAAAGATAAATACAAGCAAGCAAGTCTGCTTTATGTGTTGTCTGGAGATGTGTTCATGTATGATGGACATTTGATATGCAAAGAGGAAAATAAATGGACGAAGCGTTCAACATGCCCTGACGACTCGGACTCTAATTCATCCCAAAAAGGTAACAATAAGCGCGTCAACTCTATTACCCCGATGCAGCACCTCAGTGGCTTAAAGTATTGGCTTGGCCGCTACAAAACCAGTCAAAAACTGTTTGTGCATCTTCACGAACTGTGCATAAGTAAAGATACGTGTTTCTGCATGGTTGATGGTGGTGATTGCGCAAGATAAGACTGGGCTGGAGGTTACGTGTTTGGAGTGGAGCATCAGCTGATCGAACTCAGCTCACCTGAGGTGACGTCGGACAGGATAGACATCGGTGAGGACGCAGTTGATCAGCTCGGCGCTGGATTTGAACAATCATTCGTCTGGATTAGGTATGTGTAGCGCTACCACCGATATGATGGCCATCTAAATATAGTGTGCACACATAAGGGCGTAATTCCAATCAGTGTTGGGGGTAACACGTTATAAGTAACGCGTTAGAGTACTCTTATTAGGTTTTTTCAGTAACGAGTAATCTAACGCGTTAGTTTTGCGAATTCAGTAATCAGTAACTCCGTTATTTTCCAAAATAAGCACTCGTTACTCCGTTACTTTAAGAATTTCCCTCGATAAGGAAAGTGAAGTCCCTGCTTTTCTGCATTTAGTCAGATGCGGCTGCTTGCGTCTGTACCCTGCTCCTCCTTGCCTCTGTGTGTGTGTGTGTGTGTGTGTGTGTGTGCGCGCGCGCGCACCTGTGTGTGTAAGCTATTTGTGTTTGTACCGCGGCAAGATGGGCAAGAAGACAGCGTTTGATTCTTGGAGGTAAGCACGTTATTTTGAGTTAAACAGCGAAAAGGACAAGAACATGGGTCCGGCAACACGGATGCGTCGGCGCATGAGTCGAGCTCGTACAGAAAAACCTGTGTCGACGCGCTTATGTGCTACGTGACCGATACAGGAACTGTTTCGAACTGACTGACGCGCCAAACTGTTTATGTTTCTTCTGAACTGCGCGCGTGTGCATTCGCGCACTGCATCTGGATTCAGCGCGCACAGCAAAGCTATGCTGCACAGTGGTTTCAGAAAAAACGGCTGATCTACACTGAGTAGAAAGCTGCAACTCTGAGCAGCTCTTCCTCCCTTTGTCATTCTCAGCCAGGCCCGTATTAAGACAATGTGGTGCCCCTGGGCACTATACCTCAAAGCCCCCCCCCCTTACCCGTGCTGTCCTCCGGTCAAAAACATCAGACATAATCAAGGGGATTTCTTTACTATTTACTAACTTACACAACTACATGTAGGCATATGAGCAGTGAGCAATATTCAAATATCTCATTTTAAAATGTTGAAATCAAAAAAATCTTGATTTATTTATCATTTATTATTATTGTGACATCAGTGTTCACAAAACGAATAATGCATGGTCTTTCAACAATTTCAAGTAGCTAAATAATATAACTATTTATGAAAAATATATTTTTAAAGCATGTGTCATGTGGTGCCCCCCCATGGTTGGTGCCCCTGGGCACTGGCCCACTGGCCCTTATGGATAACGTGAGCATGAAAAAAATCCCGATCACTGGAACGCAAATAACGTGATTCACCATGGCAATGACAGGAAAAAAGTTTGGAATTGCGCATGTCCTGCGAGTAGAATTAGAAATATTTAAAGAAGGCATATGGACAATATTAAACCATAAGAAACAATGCCGTTGCTGCTGAAAACCGCAAGAGAAAATTGTTGAAAAAGTCAATGCATGCGCGATATGAAAGTTATGTGATGGAGAATTAAAGCTGCTTTCACCACACTTCACTGTTCAACACAAAAGGGGGAGTATGTGTGTGTGTGTGTGTGTGTGTGTGTGTGTGTGTGTGTGGGGGGGGTGCATTGAATGGACATGTCAGCAAAAAATTTGTAAAAAAATAAATAAAAAAGCCAGAAACGAAAAAGTAACGCAATAGTTACTTTTACTAGTAACTAGTTACTTTTATAGTGGAGTAACTCAGTTACTTTTTGGGAGAAGTAACTAGTAACTATAACTAATTACTTTTTCAAAGTAACTTGCCCAACACTGATTCCAATGCATCGGTTGCTGAAGTGGATGAACAATTAATTTTGAATCAACAAACTGTTGCCATCTGTGGACTGTCGGACTTTAATTATGGAGGATTGCGCGGCTAAAATGGATAAACATTTTAGCCGAGGGAACCAGTTGATTGCATTAAGGTCTTGACAAGCAGCATTTCCTCCTGAAAAAGCGTAGAGCCACAGGGAGAGTAGTCTGCATTGTCCATGGCTTTGCAACAATCCCTCATACTGAACAAGCATGAAGCAACAGGGAAAAAAAACCTCCCCATTAACAGGAAGGAAAAACCTCTAGCAGAACCGGGCTCAGTATGAACGGTCATCTGCCTCGACCGACTGGGGGTTACAGAAGACAGAGCAGAGACACAACAAGACAGACAAAAAAGCACAGAAGCACACATTGATCCAGCAATCTGTTCTATATAACCACAACTGTTATAACTTTGGGCAATAAATAATGTGCAATAATCTATTTAATACACTGTGCTATAACCTGTGCAATGATCCGGAAGAACTTCTGCTGCTATCACCAAGTGAATATATGTCAGTACATGTGTATGTAGGCCTATATATATATATATATATGTGTGTATATATATATATGTGTGTATATATATATATATATATATATATATGTGTGTGTATATATATATATGTGTGTGTGTATATATATATATGTGTGTGTGTGTGTGTATATATATATATATATATATATATATATATATATATATATATATATATATATATATATATATATATATATATATATATATATGTGTGTGTGTGTGTATATGTGTGTGTGTGTGTATGTATATGTGTGTGTGTGTATATATATATATATGTGTGTGTGTATATATATATATATGTGTGTGTGTGTGTATATATATAAGATCGGCTTTCTATCACCTGAAGAACATTTCCAGGATTAAAGGACTGATGTCTCAGCAGGATCTGGAAAAACTAATCCATGCGTTTATCTTTAGTAGAATCGATTACTGCAACGGTGTTTTCACAGGTCTGCCTAAAAAGTGGATCAGACAGTTGCAGCTGATCCAGAACGCTGCTGAACGCATCTAAATACATCACAGACTTGTTATCAGTGTATCAACCATCCAGAGCACTAAGGTCTTCTGGCTCCAGCCTTCTTTGCGTACCTACAGCCAGAACTAAACAAGGAGAAGCAGCATTTAGTTCCTACGCTCCACTTATCTGGAACAAACTTCCAGAAAACTGTAAAAGTGCGGAAAACCTGAGTTCTTTTTAATCAAGATTAAAAACACATCTGTTTAGGACTGTTTTTGACTGTTCTAGTTAAACTGTTCTACTGAAACAGCATTAGTTCAACTTTTTTAGTCCAGCTGTTTATTGATGTCTACATTTTCTGTTTTCTTTTCCTGTATTTTAATCATGTAAAGCACTTTGCATTGTCTCTGTACTGAATTGTGCTATACAAATAAATTTGCCTTGCCTTGCCTTTATTTATTTATTTATTTATATATATATATATATATATATATATATATATATATATATATATATATATATATATATATATATATATATATATATATATATAAAATATGTGTGTGTGTGTATGTATGTATGTATGTATGTATATAACCGGGAAGTACACATGACATCACCTGCCTACTCCGATTTCTTTTGTATTTTTTTAATTCTTACTTTTTTTCTCATTTTCTTTTTGATCCACTGTATATAGGAAGATACACTGTATATAACTGATGCACCCTTTCCTACTGCTGACTATTGACTGACTATTGAGCCGATGTGACAAGTGAATTTCTCCAATGTGAGATCAATAAAGACTATCTTATCTTATATCAAGACTTAGATTTGCCCACACAGGATTAAATGGTACATTATTCAAAATAGGGAAGCATAACACTGGCAGATGTGAATATTGTGAGGAACAAGACACAGTTGAACATATATGACACACTGTGAGAAAAATTCATAAAGAACAAGAGAAGAAGAAGACTCCCAACAGCAGGGGGCGCACTCCAACAATCTGAAACGTGTCCGTTTGCCTGAGGAAGAAGTCCGTGATGTCACAGCTAACAACATTAGCACCACACATTGGAGAATTTAGGAGGGGAAACAGACAAACAGGTAAGGCTTTTTGGATTATATATGCATGTAGTGTAATATCCCCCACCACAACTTGAGGTGGGATGAGCAGTCTCAGTTCTGCGGCTAATTCTAGCGTCTTAAGGTGCTACTTATAGCGCTAATGCTAGCGCCCTAAGGCTAGCGAGCAAGGCTCTTGTTTACATCCGGGTTCCGCTGGCTCAGAGTCTTTCTCTCTATGGCTCTGCGCTGGCTACCAGCACAGACATGTATACGTAGACCAAAAGTTATGATCGGTGTTCAATCATAACTTTTGGAAGAACATCTCAAACTGGCCACAGATGCATGAATGAAAGCAGTGGTGGTCAAAGGTTTTCTTTGGGTTTATGCGAACCAGCAAGTCAGGAAGTGGAGCGGATTGACCATCTGACAACAACTGCCCTCGGTAAGCGTGTCTGTCGATAGACACACTGTCGCTGCTCCAGTTAATTAATGAATTATTTCCACCTGTGGCCATGTCACCTTTCAGCGTGTATTCACTGGCTTCCAGCAACTTAGCTGATAAACCAATCAGGGACCTCCTCAATATTCGCTGTAACGCTTTATTTAAAATTCGAAGAGTAAAGGCTAATTTACCATGACGCGCATTTGTCCCGCATTTGACAGGGTCCGATTTGGAAAAAGTTAAATAATAAATTAAATAATTTCACCTGCGCTTTTCTGAACAAAAGAAGGCAGAGCTGCAGTCAGAGCGGCTATCAGTCAATATGCAGCAGCTCCACCTGATGAGCCGCTGCGCACCACGACACTCTTAATAAAATGACAAGGATTTTGATTTGTACAGATTATTAAGGAAACGACGTAAAAAAAAAAACTGCAGCTACAACATGGACTGGAGAGCGGGTTCTAACTGGGTGAGGCCAGAGGTTATTCTCAGAGAGCTTTTATGAAGTAATTTTTTTTATTTTTACACGCAGTTGAGCGACACTGCAGAAGCAAGTCGTACTAGAAACCACTGAACAAGCCTCCTGTCTGTGGATCTATGGACTCATTTTACTCCAACCCCAAAACATCTGCCAAACAGAGTACTGCAGCCAAGATTAACTTCAACAATAACTTTACGAAATACATTAACATTTTGCTTATTAAAAATGTCCATATTTAAAAGCAAGTTATGTTTTTTTCTGATAAACTTTGAGCAATTTTATTAAACTTTTTAAAAAATTAACATCCCATCCTTCATCGATTTATACCGGCTTTTCCCTACAGGTGTGACGTCAAGCCGTATCTGATGGGGAAACGCAGCTCGGTGTCACACGGGGTCGTGGGGGGTGGGGGCTCGTCCATCCTGGACAGGTTGCCAGTCACAGGGCAACCTGTCCTGTGACACATACATATGCCTACATACACATGTACTGACATATATACCTGGTGATAGCAGCAGAAGTTCTTTGGATCATTGGACAGGTTATAGCACAGTGTATTAAATAGATTATTGCACATTAGTTATTGCCCAAAGTTATAACAGTTGTGGTTACAGTTACTGATAGCAGCAGAAGTCACTTCTTTCAGGATTATTGCACGGGTTATCGCACAGTGAATTAGATTATTGCACATTGGTTACAGTTACAGTGCAGCACTGTATATTCTGATAGCAGCAGGAATGAATGACTTGCGGTAGCGCTCCTTTTTACAGACAGGGTGTCTAAGTCTGCCACTAAAGGAGCTGCTCAGCTGCTCTACAGTCTGGCGCAGGGGGTGGAAGGTGTTGT
The DNA here is from genome assembly GCA_037039145.1 of Fundulus diaphanus. NCBI lineage: Eukaryota > Metazoa > Chordata > Actinopteri > Cyprinodontiformes > Fundulidae > Fundulus > Fundulus diaphanus. The sequence goes on from CM073131.1 coordinate 23,628,764, forward strand.
CCATGATGGATGTGAACTTGGACAACACCCTCCTCTCAGCTACTTCCTCCGCTGAGTCCAGAGTGCAGCCCAGGACAGAAGTGGCCTTCCTCACCAGCTTATTCAGACTCATTCGGTCCCGTTCTGCGCTGCCTGGAGCCCAGCAGACGACAGCGTAGAGAAGGGCTGAGGCCACCACAGAGTCATAAAAAGTCTTAAGCAATAAACTGAGTATCTCCATGTTTTGTTGACAGAACAAGAGATTTGGGAAACACTGACATTTTTCAAAATTTTGTAACATTTTATTATTATAGCAACCAATCAATTAATTGTTAAAATAATCAATAGATTAATCAACAATGGAAATAATCTAGACCCAGAGTTTGTCTTTGCATCGTGTTTACTCCTGTAAGATATAAAAATTAATTAGCTTTGAACTGTTTTTGTTCCCCCTTAGGTCACAGCAGTGTCAGACATTGGTGGGAGGACTGTGGATGAGGCCACAAGACGTATGATGTTCTTCATCATGGACTATGGCCTGTCAAGGCAGTACAACTTTGTGGGCTGGAATGGAAAGTAGGAATTCAGGACTTTAAATCTGTTTGAAGTCATATTTGGTAAGTGCATAATGGATAATAACTGTAATATAGTAACTTTAGGATATTTGTGTCTGTCGAGGGAAATTTATGTATGTTATGAATTTAATTTTCTAATGTCAATAATACCCTCACCTTAAGGACATAAATGTCCCCTCAAAACAGGTGCTCCAGAAATGTTATCATATAAGAAATGTTTTCAAGATTTTCTTGCACAGATCTTCCAGTCAACAGCTGTTCTTATCAAAAAAATTACATTTTGTAATTTTTCCTTGGTTTTTAATTTTTTTATGGGCAATTTAATAAAGCCAGATTTTAGAAAGAAGTAAAAAAATGTGACAGCCTTGGCCAGTCAGCTTTGAATTTTGATCTTTTTTTCTTAGCTTTTTCCCAGTTCATTCTGACGTTTGCAGGTTTGTAAAGTCAATTATGTAAAGGGATACTTCACCCAAAATTACAATTTAAATCTTGGGTAATTGATATAAAACTGATCATTTGTTGGTAAATTTCACCTTAACATAGTTGACTTTACAATTGTAGTTGAGAGTTGTGTTGGTACATATAAAGTGACCATAAGATATGTTTCCCGCAGGAGCTTTAAAGAACAACACATTAACCAGACAGATCACCAGGAAGGATTTGGAGAGGGCAGTGTCGAAATGGCTGATCGGATCAAGGGACAGGGGATGCAATAGAAAGGTCCAACAGGTCCCTCCTTCCCATATGATGGACCATGTTTTTTGTGTTCCATGTTCTTTTTTGATATATAACCATTATAACTAGTTTCTTAAATTGTTATAATGGTTATTATATTACGTATAATATCGTATGTGTGTGTGTGTGTATTATGTACCTGATACGTAAAATACAATCTATTATATCTATTATCTATTATAAGTAAGGCAGCATTGGAGGAATCTTTAGAACCTGCACAGTGTTTGAACTGTTTAGAAGCAGTAGAGCTTTCTGAGCTATCTAAAATCTTAGCTTCATCTAAAACTTCTACCTGTGTGTTAGACCCAATCCCAACTAAGTTGTTTAAGGAGGTATTCCCTTTGATCAGTGGTCCTATTTTAGACATGATTAATCTATCCTTAGTAAATGGATATGTACCACAGGTTTTTAAAGTAGCTGTTATTAAACCTTTACTTAAGAAACCTTCTCTTGATCAAGATGAGCTAGTAAACTACAGACCTATATCTAATCTTCTTTTCTTATCTAAAATTCTTGAGAAAGTAGTTGCTAATCAACTTTGTGAACATTTACAAAGCAATGACCTACTTGAGGAGTTTCAGTCAGGCTTCAGAGCTCATCATAGCACTGAAACAGCTCTGGTGAAGGTCACTAATGATATTCTCATGGCCTCAGATAATGGACTTGTGTCTGTACTTGTCCTGTTAGATCTCAGTACTGCATTTGATACAGTTGATCAAAATATTCTCCTGCAAAGACTTGAGCATACTGTAGGGATTAAGGGAAAAGCATTAGGCTGGTTTAAATCTTATCTGTCGGACAGATTCCAGTTTGTTCATGTTAATAATAAATCTTCCTTAAACTCTAGGGTCACCTGTGGAGTACCACAGGGTTCAGTCCTTGGACCAATTCTCTTTACTAAATATATGCTTCCGATCGGCAAAATTATCAGACAGCATGGGATTAATTTCCACTGTTATGCTGATGACACTCAGCTATATTTATCCATAAATCCTGATGAATCCAATCAATTACTTCAACTGCAGTCATGTCTTGATGACATCAAAAGCTGGATGACTTTAAATTTCCTGCATCTAAATTCTGACAAGACCGAAGTTGTAATCTTTGGGCCAGAGTCCTCAAAAAATAAACTTCTTAACCAATCACTTAATCTGGATGGCATTAACTTGGCCTCTGGTAATAAAGTAAAAAACCTTGGTGTTATTTTTGACCAAGACATGTCATTTAAATCCCATATTAAACAGGTTTCCAGAGTTTCCTTTTTTCACCTCCGGAATATCGCCAAAATTAGAAACATTCTGTCCAGGAGTGATGCTGAAAAACTAGTCCATGCATTTGTTACTTCAAGGCTGGACTATTGCAATTCGTTACTATCAGGAAGTCCACAAACTGCAGTTCAAAGCCTTCAGCTGATCCAAAATGCTGCAGCAAGAGTTCTGATGAAAATCAACAAGCGGGATCATATTTCTCCAATTTTAGCTTCCCTTCATTGGCTTCCTGTGAAATCAAAAATAGAATTTAAAATTCTTCTTCTAACGTATAAAGCCCTTAATAATCAAGCTCCATCATATATCAGAGCTCTGATTACCCCGTATGTTCCTAACAGAGCACTTTGCTCTCAGACTGCAGGTCTGCTGGTGGTTCCTAGAGTCTCTAAAAGTAGAATGGGAGGCAGATCCTTTAGCTATCAGGCTCCTCTCCTGTGGAACCAATTCCCAGTTTTGGTCCGTGAAGCAGACACCCTGTCTACTTTTAAGACTAATCTTAAAACCTTCCTTTTTGACAAAGCTTATAACTAGAGTGGCTCATGTTACTCTGAGCTACCTTTTATAGTTTTACTGCTATAGGCTTAGGGTACTGGAGGACGTCAGGATCTAATTTTCTCACTCTATAGAGTTCTACTGTTCTTCAATTATGCATTACGTGTTGTCATTTCTGCTTTAATTTTCTGTTTCTCTCTTTTATCTTCATAGTAGGTACACCTGGTCTGGCGTTCTGTTAACTGTGACATCATCCAAAGAAGACGGCTTACCCGCTATTACCATCTAATGTAGAACAGATTACTGGATCAATGTGTGCTTCTGTGCTTTTTTTGTCTCTCTTGTTGTGTCTCTGCTCTGTCTTCTGTAACCCCCAGTCGGTCGAGGCAGATGACCGTTCATACTGAGCCTGGTTCTGCTGGAGGTTTTCCTTCCCGTTAATGGGGAGTTTTTCTTCCCACTGTCGCTTCATGCTTGCTCAGTATGAGGGATTGCAGCAAAGCCATGTACAATGCAGACGACTCTCCCTGTGGCTCTACGCTTCTCCAGGAGTGAATGCTGCTTGTCGAGACTTTGATGCAATCAACCGGTTTCCTTATATAGGAACATTTTTGACCAATCTGTATAATCTGACCCAATATGTATCAACTGGTTTCCTTATATAGGAACATTTTTGACCAATCTGTATAATCTGACACAATATGTATAATATGATTGAACGTAACTTTGTAAAGTGCCTTGAGATGACATGTTTCATGATTTGGCGCTATATAAATAAAATTGAATTGAATTATTGCATTTGACCTAATAAAAACATGAATAATGTATTTTATTAGGTCAAATGTGTGTATGTATATATATATATATATATATATATATATATATATATATATATATATATATATATATATATATATATATATATATATATATATATTAGTGCATGCCATGCCAAGAGGCAACTCAAGTGTTTTATATAAAGACAAATTAATTCAATCCAATTTTATTTATATAGTTCCAACATGTCATCTCTTTACAACCCCAGCGGTCCGGCCCGGTGGCCAAATGCATTATCATTATTCAACGGCTGTATCTCCTCGCTGCATCCACCAATCTGCACCAGATTTTTTGTGAGTCGTGGGGGAGCGCTGCCGAAAGGGTTCGTGTGAATCGCCCAGTGGACGGGCGGGGAAAATGCGTGACAGCTTCTGCGGTGGCTGGCGGCAGGAGGTGCGCGTACCCCAGCGGTGCTTGGCTGCGAGGGCCGCTCATCGCCGCTTGCGGCTTTAATTATTATTATTATTTATTCTTGTGACTTTTGAAACGGCTTTTTGGAGGCCTAAACATGCATGAAAACTCACCAAACTTTGCCCAAAATTGTCCCCCGTGAGAAATCGCATGATTTTAGTGTAATTGAAAACGGGCGTGGCAAACCTGCTCAACAGCGCCAACTAGAGTGAGTTGGGCCAAACCGTAACACGTAGAAAGCTGAAATTTTTTACCTAGGTAGGTTTTTTAAAATTATGAAAAAAAGTCTCTTGGGTGTATGCTCTAAAACCCACAGGAAGTCTGCTATTTTGGGTCAAAGGGTAAAATATTGGCCGTTTTTGCCTCAAACTTTAACGAACTAGTCCTAGGCATTTTAACCTATTACTTTCAATTTTTTTCAGCATGCAGTTAAGACATTGACTTTTAAAAGTTATCAAAGGTTTTATGAAATATGCATATTTGCCTGAGCTGTCGCATTGCAAAAATCAGGTTTGTGGAAAACCATTAAAAACGCATTAAATCAGTAAGCCCCAAGCCATGCTTTGTCTGAGAATTATGAAACTCAGTAAGTGCATGTAACTTCATAGGCCCTACAAAAAAGCCTCTTGAAGCAATGGGCTACCTCCTACAGGAAATCATTCATTTCTCATCAAAGATGTCATTTTCCCATATTTTTGGGTGTTACATTTGAATAAACTACTCCTAAACCGTTACACTTATGGCATTCAAAGTTACTCCAAAAAATTCCTCACACATAGAGGATCAAAAGTTATCAAAAACATTTTTGCTACGTCCAACCATATTTTTTTGACAATTATTTATAACATGAATTGTGTTTTGAAGGAAAAAACATTTATTATTTCCAACACTAGATGGCAGCAAACCCAAATGTTTGGGCGTCATCTGTAAGTCACGGTACATATTTTACCAAACCATTCATACACATTCGTCCAAAAGTGGAAGCAGCTTTAAAATATCTTTAGCTGGCCTTTAAAAGAAAGAAGCTTTGATTCTTTAATCCTATATAAGGGAACCAGTTGATTGCATAAAAGTCTTGACAAGCAGCATTTCCTCCTGAAGAAGCGTAGAGTCACAGGGAGAGTTGTCTGCATTGTCCATGGCTTTGCAACAATCCCTCATACTGAGCAAGCATGAAGCAACAGGGGAAAAAAACCTCCTTCATTAACATGAAGGACAAACCTCCAGCAGAACCGGGCTCAGTATGAACGGTCATCTGCCTCGACCGACTGGGGGTTACAGAAGACAGAGCAGAGACACAACAAGACAGACAAAAAAAGCACAGAAGCACACAGTGATCCAGTAATCTGTTCTATATAACCACAACTGTTATGACTTTGGGCAATAACTAATGTGCAATAATCTATTTAATACACTGTGCTATAACCTGTGCAAGGATCCAGAAGAACTTCTTCTGCTTTCACCAAGTGAATATATGTCAGTACATGTGTATGTAGGCATGTGTATATATATATATATATATATATATATATATATATATATATATATATATACACACACACACTATTGAGCCGACAAGTGAATTTCTCCAATGTGAGATCAATAAAGACTATCTTATCTTATCTCATATCAAGACTTAGATTTGCCCACACAGGATTAGATGGTACATTATTCAAAATAGGGAAGCATAACACTGGCATATGTAAATATTGTGAGGAACAACAGACAGTTGAACGTATATGACACACTGTGAGAAAGTTCATAAAGATCAAGAGAAGAAGAAGACTTCCCAACAGCAGGGGGCGCACTCCAACAATCTGAAACGTGTCCGTTTGCCTGAGGAAGAAGTCCGTGATGTCACAGCTAACAACATTAGCACCACACATTGGAGAATTTAGGAGGGGAAACAGACAAACAGGTAAGGCTTTTTGGATTATATATGCATGTAGTGTAATATCCCCCACCACAACTTGAGGTGGGATGAGCAGTCTCAGTTCTGCGGCTAATTCTAGTGCCTTAAGGCGCTAATATTAGCGCTAATGCTAGCGCCTTAAGGCTAACGAGCAAGGCTCTTGTTTACATCCGGGTTCCGCTGGCTCAGAGCCTTTCTCTCTATGGCTCTGCGTTTGCTACCAGCACAGAGATGTATACGTAGACCAAAAGTTATGATCGGTGTTCAATCATAACTTTTGGAAGAACATCTCAAACTGGCCACAGATGCATGAATGAAAGCAGTGGTGGTCAAAGGTTTTCTTTGGGTTTATGCGAACCAGCAAGTCAGGAAGTGGAGCGGATTGACCATCTGACAACAACTTCCCCCGGTAAGCTGCCTACAGACACACTGTCGCTGCTCCAGTTAATTAATGAATTATTTCCACCTGTGGCCATGTCACCTTTCAGCGTGTATTCACTGGCTTCCAGCAACTTAGCTGATAAACCAATCAGGGACCTCCTCAATATTCGCTGTAACGCTTTATTTAAAATTCGAAGAGTAAAGGCTAATTTACCATGACGCGCATTTGTCCCGCATTTGACAGGGTCCGATTTGGAAAAAGTTAAATAATAAATTAAATAATTTCACCTGCGCTTTTCTGAACAAAAGAAGGCAGAGCTGCAGTCAGAGCGGCTATCAGTCAATATGCAGCAGCTCCACCTGATGAGCCGCTGCGCACCACGACACTCTTAATAAAATGACAAGGATTTTGATTTGTACAGATTATTAAGGAAACGACGTAAAAAAAAAACTGCAGCTACAACATGGACTGGAGAGCGGGTTCTAACTGGGTGAGGCCAGAGGTTATTCTCAGAGAGCTTTTATGAAGTAATTTTTTTTATTTTTACACGCAGTTGAGCGACACTGCAGAAGCAAGTCGTACTAGAAACCACTGAACAAGCCTCCTGTCTGTGGATCTATGGACTCATTTTACTCCAACCCCAAAACATCTGCCAAACAGAGTACTGCAGCCAAGATTAACTTCAACAATAACTTTACGAAATACATTAACATTTTGCTTATTAAAAATGTCCATATTTAAAAGCAAGTTATGTTTTTTTCTGATAAACTTTGAGCAATTTTATTAAACTTTTTAAAAAATTAACATCCCATCCTTCATCGATTTATACCGGCTTTTCCCTACAGGTGTGACGTCAAGCCGTATCTGATGGGGAAACGCAGCTCGGCGTCACACGGGGTCGTGGGGGGTGGGGGCTCGTCCATCCTGGACAGGTTGCCAGTCACAGGGCAACCTGTCCTGTGACACATACATATGCCTACATACACATGTACTGACATATATACCTGGTGATAGCAGCAGAAGTTCTTTGGATCATTGGACAGGTTATAGCACAGTGTATTAAATAGATTATTGCACATTAGTTATTGCCCAAAGTTATAACAGTTGTGGTTACAGTTACTGATAGCAGCAGAAGTCACTTCTTTCAGGATTATTGCACGGGTTATCGCACAGTGAATTAGATTATTGCACATTGGTTACAGTTACAGTGCAGCACTGTATATTCTGATAGCAGCAGGAATGAATGACTTGCGGTAGCGCTCCTTTTTACAGACAGGGTGTCTAAGTCTGCCACTAAAGGAGCTGCTCAGCTGCTCTACAGTCTGGCGCAGGGGGTGGAAGGTGTTGTCCATGATGGATGTGAACTTGGACAACACCCTCCTCTCAGCTACTTCCTCCGCTGAGTCCAGAGTGCAGCCCAGGACAGAAGTGGCCTTCCTCACCAGCTTATTCAGACTCATTCGGTCCCGTTCTGCGCTGCCTGGAGCCCAGCAGACGACAGCGTAGAGAAGGGCTGAGGCCACCACAGAGTCATAAAAAGTCTTAAGCAATAAACTGAGTATCTCCATGTTTTGTTGACAGAACAAGAGATTTGGGAAACACTGACATTTTTCAAAATTTTGTAACATTTTATTATTATAGCAACCAATCAATTAATTGTTAAAATAATCAATAGATTAATCAACAATGGAAATAATCTAGACCCAGAGTTTGTCTTTGCATCGTGTTTACTCCTGTAAGATATAAAAATTAATTAGCTTTGAACTGTTTTTGTTCCCCCTTAGGTCACAGCAGTGTCAGACATTGGTGGGAGGACTGTGGATGAGGCCACAAGACGTATGATGTTCTTCATCATGGACTATGGCCTGTCAAGGCAGTACAACTTTGTGGGCTGGAATGGAAAGTAGGAATTCAGGACTTTAAATCTGTTTGAAGTCATATTTGGTAAGTGCATAATGGATAATAACTGTAATATAGTAACTTTTGGATATTTGTGTCTGTCGAGGGAAATTTATGTATGTTATGAATTTAATTTTCTAATGTCAATAATACCCTCACCTTAAGGACATAAATGTCCCCTCAAAACAGGTGCTCCAGAAATGTTATCATATAAGAAATGTTTTCAAGATTTTCTTGCACAGATCTTCCAGTCAACAGCTGTTCTTATCAAAAAAATTACATTTTGTAATTTTTCCTTGGTTTTTAATTTTTTTATGGGCAATTTAATAAAGCCAGATTTTAGAAAGAAGTAAAAAAATGTGACAGCCTTGGCCAGTCAGCTTTGAATTTTGATCTTTTTTTCTTAGCTTTTTCCCAGTTCATTCTGACGTTTGCAGGTTTGTAAAGTCAATTATGTAAAGGGATACTTCACCCAAAATTACAATTTAAATCTTGGGTAATTGATATAAAACTGATCATTTGTTGGTAAATTTCACCTTAACATAGTTGACTTTACAATTGTAGTTGAGAGTTGTGTTGGTACATATAAAGTGACCATAAGATATGTTTCCCGCAGGAGCTTTAAAGAACAACACATTAACCAGACAGATCACCAGGAAGGATTTGGAGAGGGCAGTGTCGAAATGGCTGATCGGATCAAGGGACAGGGGATGCAATAGAAAGGTCCAACAGGTCCCTCCTTCCCATATGATGGACCATGTTTTTTGTGTTCCATGTTCTTTTTTGATATATAACCATTATAACTAGTTTCTTAAATTGTTATAATGGTTATTATATTACGTATAATATCGTATGTGTGTGTGTGTGTATTATGTACCTGATACGTAAAATACAATCTATTATATCTATTATCTATTATAAGTAAGGCAGCATTGGAGGAATCTTTAGAACCTGCACAGTGTTTGAACTGTTTAGAAGCAGTAGAGCTTTCTGAGCTATCTAAAATCTTAGCTTCATCTAAAACTTCTACCTGTGTGTTAGACCCAATCCCAACTAAGTTGTTTAAGGAGGTATTCCCTTTGATCAGTGGTCCTATTTTAGACATGATTAATCTATCCTTAGTAAATGGATATGTACCACAGGTTTTTAAAGTAGCTGTTATTAAACCTTTACTTAAGAAACCTTCTCTTGATCAAGATGAGCTAGTAAACTACAGACCTATATCTAATCTTCTTTTCTTATCTAAAATTCTTGAGAAAGTAGTTGCTAATCAACTTTGTGAACATTTACAAAGCAATGACCTACTTGAGGAGTTTCAGTCAGGCTTCAGAGCTCATCATAGCACTGAAACAGCTCTGGTGAAGGTCACTAATGATATTCTCATGGCCTCAGATAATGGACTTGTGTCTGTACTTGTCCTGTTAGATCTCAGTACTGCATTTGATACAGTTGATCAAAATATTCTCCTGCAAAGACTTGAGCATACTGTAGGGATTAAGGGAAAAGCATTAGGCTGGTTTAAATCTTATCTGTCGGACAGATTCCAGTTTGTTCATGTTAATAATAAATCTTCCTTAAACTCTAGGGTCACCTGTGGAGTACCACAGGGTTCAGTCCTTGGACCAATTCTCTTTACTAAATATATGCTTCCGATCGGCAAAATTATCAGACAGCATGGGATTAATTTCCACTGTTATGCTGATGACACTCAGCTATATTTATCCATAAATCCTGATGAATCCAATCAATTACTTCAACTGCAGTCATGTCTTGATGACATCAAAAGCTGGATGACTTTAAATTTCCTGCATCTAAATTCTGACAAGACCGAAGTTGTAATCTTTGGGCCAGAGTCCTCAAAAAATAAACTTCTTAACCAATCACTTAATCTGGATGGCATTAACTTGGCCTCTGGTAATAAAGTAAAAAACCTTGGTGTTATTTTTGACCAAGACATGTCATTTAAATCCCATATTAAACAGGTTTCCAGAGTTTCCTTTTTTCACCTCCGGAATATCGCCAAAATTAGAAACATTCTGTCCAGGAGTGATGCTGAAAAACTAGTCCATGCATTTGTTACTTCAAGGCTGGACTATTGCAATTCGTTACTATCAGGAAGTCCACAAACTGCAGTTCAAAGCCTTCAGCTGATCCAAAATGCTGCAGCAAGAGTTCTGATGAAAATCAACAAGCGGGATCATATTTCTCCAATTTTAGCTTCCCTTCATTGGCTTCCTGTGAAATCAAAAATAGAATTTAAAATTCTTCTTCTAACGTATAAAGCCCTTAATAATCAAGCTCCATCATATATCAGAGCTCTGATTACCCCGTATGTTCCTAACAGAGCACTTTGCTCTCAGACTGCAGGTCTGCTGGTGGTTCCTAGAGTCTCTAAAAGTAGAATGGGAGGCAGATCCTTTAGCTATCAGGCTCCTCTCCTGTGGAACCAATTCCCAGTTTTGGTCCGTGAAGCAGACACCCTGTCTACTTTTAAGACTAATCTTAAAACCTTCCTTTTTGACAAAGCTTATAACTAGAGTGGCTCATGTTACTCTGAGCTACCTTTTATAGTTTTACTGCTATAGGCTTAGGCTACTGGAGGACGTCAGGATCTAATTTTCTCACTCTATAGAGTTCTACTGTTCTTCAATTATGCATTACGTGTTGTCATTTCTGCTTTAATTTTCTGTTTCTCTCTTTTATCTTCATAGTAGGTACACCTGGTCTGGCGTTCTGTTAACTGTGACATCATCCAAAGAAGACGGCTCACCCGTTACTACCATCTAATGTAGAACAGATTACTGGATCAATGTGTGCTTCTGTGCTTTTTTTGTCTCTCTTGTTGTGTCTCTGCTCTGTCTTCTGTAATCCCCAGTCGGTCGAGGCAGATGACCGTTCATACTGAGCCCGGTTCTGCTGGAGGTTTTCCTTCCCGTTAAATGGGGAGTTTTTCTTCCCACTGTCGCTTCATGCTTGCTCAGTATGAGGGATTGCAGCAAAGCCATGTACAATGCAGACGACTCTCCCTGTGGCTCTACGCTTCTCCAGGAGTGAATGCTGCTTGTCGAGACTTTGATGCAATCAACCGGTTTCCTTATATAGGAACATTTTTGACCAATCTGTATAATCTGACCCAATATGTATCAACTGGTTTCCTTATATAGGAACATTTTTGACCAATCTGTATAATCTGACCCAATATGTATAATATGATTGAACGTAACTTTGTAAAGTGCCTTGAGATGACATGTTTCATGATTTGGCGCTATATAAATAAAATTGAATTGAATTATTGCATTTGACCTAATAAAAACATGAATAATGTATTTTATTAGGTCAAATGTGTGTATGTATATGTATATATATATATATATATATATATATATATATATATATATATATATATATATATATTAGTGCATGCCATGCCAAGAGGCAACTCATGTGTTTTATATAAAGACAAATTAATTCAATCCAATTTTATTTATATAGTTCCAACATGTCATCTCTTTACAACCCCAGCGGTCCGGCCCAGCGGCCAAATGCATTATCATTATTCAACGGCTGTATCTCCTCGCTGCATCCACCAATCTGCACCAGATTTTTTGTGAGTCGTGGGGGAGCGCTGCCGAAAGGGTTCGTGTGAATCGCCCAGTGGACGGGCGGGGAAAATGCGTGACAGCTTCTGCGGTGGCTGGCGGCAGGAGGTGCGCGTACCCCAGCGGTGCTTGGCTGCGAGGGCCGCTCATCGCCGCTTGCGGCTTTAATTATTATTATTATTATTATTTATTCTTGGGACTTTTGAAACGGCTTTTTGGAGGCCTAAACATGCATGAAAACTCACCAAACTTTGCCCAAAATTGTCCCCCGTGAGAAATCGCATGATTTTAGTGTAATTGAAAACGGGCGTGGCAAACCGGCTCAACAGCGCCAACTAGAGTGAGTTGGGCCAAACCGTAACACGTAGAAAGCTGAAATTTTTTACCTTGGTAGGTTTTTTAAAATTATGAAAAAAAGTCTCTTGGGGGTATGCTCTAAAACCCACAGGAAGTCTGCTATTTTGGGTCAAAGGGTAAAATATTGGCCGTTTTTGCCTCAAACTTTAACGAACTAGTCCTAGGCATTTTAACCTATTACTTTCAAATTTTTTCAGCATGCAGTTAAGACATTGACGTTTAAAAGTTATCAAAGGTTTTATGAAATATGCATATTTGCCTGAGCTGTCGCATTGCAAAAATCAGGTTTGTGGAAAACCATTAAAAACGCATTAAATCAGTAAGCCCCAAGCCATGCTTTGTCTGAGAATTATGAAACTCGGTAAGTGCATGTAACTTCATAGGCCCTACAAAAAAGCCTCTTGAAGCAATGGGCTACCTCCTACAGGAAATCATTCATTTCTCATCAAAGATGTCATTTTCCCATATTTTTGGGGGTTACATTTGAATAAACTACTCCTAAACCGTTACACTTATGGCATTCAAAGTTACTCCAAAAAATTCCTCACACATAGAGGATCAAAAGTTATCAAAAACATTTTTGCTACGTCCAACCATATTTTTTTGACAATTATTTATAACATGAATTGTGTTTTGAAGGAAAAAACATTTATTATTTCCAACACTAGATGGCAGCACACCCAAATGTTTGGGCGTCATCTGTAAGTCACGGTACATATTTTACCAAACCATTTATACACATTCGTCCAAAAGTGGAAGCAGCTTTAAAATATCTTTAGCTGGCCTTTAAAAGAAATACGATTTTAATCTTTAATCCTATATGTAGGAGCGCAAATGCATTGATTGGGTAATTAGCGTTCATGTCTTTTTAAGGGGGGAACTTTTCTTTGATAGGTAGGTTTTCCACCCGGAAGGGGAAAACAGTTTTTGACCGCAAAAAGATAAATACAAGCAAGCAAGTCTGCTTTATGTGTTGTCTGGAGATGTGTTCATGTATGATGGACATTTGATATGCAAAGAGGAAAATAAATGGACGAAGCGTTCAACATGCCCTGACGACTCGGACTCTAATTCATCCCAAAAAGGTAACAATAAGCGCGTCAACTCTATTACCCCGATGCAGCACCTCAGTGGCTTAAAGTATTGGCTTGGCCGCTACAAAACCAGTCAAAAACTGTTTGTGCATCTTCACGAACTGTGCATAAGTAAAGATACGTGTTTCTGCATGGTTGATGGTGGTGATTGCGCAAGATAAGACTGGGCTGGAGGTTACGTGTTTGGAGTGGAGCATCAGCTGATCGAACTCAGCTCACCTGAGGTGACGTCGGACAGGATAGACATCGGTGAGGACGCAGTTGATCAGCTCGGCGCTGGATTTGAACAATCATTCG